>JANHMN010000004.1:45241457-45255923 GCA_030674055.1 Rhabdomys pumilio | reverse complement strand
AGAAAGAAAGAAAGAAAGAAAGAAAGAAAGAAAGAAAGAAAGAAAGAGAGAAAGAAAGAAAGAAGCCACCCAAGCTAAAGATAGAACTACTATAAGATTCAGGAATCCTACTACTGGGCATATACCCAAAGGAGCTGAAACCAGTTTATTGAGGGATTTCTTTATTCTCATAATGAATACAACCTTGTTCATACTAGCCTGTGTCATCAATCTGTGAAACGACCTAAAGGTCTGCTAATATGGGTAAAGAAAATGAGATATATACGTGTGCATGTGCCCGTGCAAATAAATATGTAAGAGATCTCCACTCAGTTTTCAGTTCCTGCCACGTTATATAGGTGAGTACGTGATGTAAATATAGGTAAGAATATAGTACAATGCCATTTAACAGAGGAGTAGAATCCAAGTGTAAATAAAGCAACAAATGAGAACAGAAAACTGAGAGAATGAGACCAAAGAAGTCAGAGAGCATTCACTGCCGCTTCCCCCACATCCTGCCATGTGATATCTTCTGGTTTCTTCAGAGCATGCCACACCCTACACCGCTCAGCATCTGGCTTGTCTGTTGACTTTGTGTGTATTGTTTCACATCTCCTTTCTTCTACTCGACTGTTGTTAGCCTGACAGAAGGAAGAGTTTAATAACCCAAGTCCGTGCCTACCTGTTCAACTCACACGATGATTTAATGTTTGTGGGGTGCAAGTTGGGTGAAAAATTAAGTGGTTTCCACTATTTCTTTTTGTTTGATAGGACTCCTCAACCAGGCACCTGCCCACTCCAGCCATTTTCTACTTCTAACACAGGGAGGTGCAGTTTTGAATTCTGCGTTTGTCATTTTCTGGTGAAGTGACCTTGAAGGACTAGCAGAAACTTGCTATACCTGTTTTATGAGATTAAAATGAAAGATAATCTATTGCACAAAGTTAGGATTGGATATAATAATTAATGAACGGTGCTTTCACCATCTTCAATCAACTGGACTGCTATTTTTAACACTCAATATTATGTATCCTTTCAATGTTCTTTCTTTTTTTATTTTTTATTGCATATTATATTTATATTTCAGATTTTATCCCCTTACCTCATTCCCCCCCATCCCATACCCGCTTCTCCTGCTTCTATGATGTTTTTTCTAAGAACAAAATTGTCTCATTAATTATTGAGTAATGAAGCTTATGGGAAATAGTGGGAACATTTTCTTTGCTTGAAATACTATGCAAGACACTGGTGAATAAGATAGAAACATTGTCTCTCTTTGCAGCTCAGAATCTAGTGAGTGATAAAGAAGGGGCTATTATTGATTAATTACTATGATTACATTTGATTTTTGACTCATTTGTCCCCATGTATAGCAATCACAAATTCCTCCCTAAGAACACCATTAGTGCCTTTAAAGTATTTCAGGGTCTTTGCGTGGCAATCTTCTGCCCCATCCTTCATCCGGCTTTAGTCACTCTGTGACTGTGAAACACAAAGCTTTCTGGTCCGTGCCTGTAGTATTTTCTCCTTTGCTCTCTTCCTGCACGGCCACATTAATCTTCTTTAAACACTGCTTTCATCTCATCACTGCCCTGTTCAGGAACCCTAAATAGCTCACACCATCCTCCTCTGTCAACTCCAAAGTCATCTGCTAACTTACAAGACTACCTACCATTTGTCCCCAGTTTAAGGAGTCTTCTGTGATCACCACAGCTGGAAGGAGGAAATCGATGGATTTTATCAATATTTTCACAGACATTGCTAAGTAATGAATGTGTAAGTGCTAGGCATTACACTAGTCTGCTCTCCTCCACTTCCAGTTTTTTTTAGGTGAGCCTTCAGCCTGTGCTGGTCATTTGATCTCCAGTATCTTTCTCAGTCTATCGAAGTCTACATTTTATTCTCCCCACAATCCCAATGTTCAAGTCCTATCTTGTGGAACTGTCTTTGCTGATTTCCTCTACTTTTGAGCTGACTTGTCAATCACCGATACCACCCTCACACTTGTATTACATGTTACGCATGCCAGTCTTTTCTCAATCACTTCCTAGGCACCTCATAATATTACTTCATATTCCCTCAGATGAATTTCATCATTTACTGAGCACCAGGGGATCATGTAGTGCCTACTTGTTGATAGGATAACTTGGAGTCCTTAGCATTTGAGATATTGATGAACATATCCAGGAATGAATCAAATTAAAAGTTAATTGTTTATAAGAGATATGAGGAATAAGGCAGTATACATAGGCATGAAGGAGGAAAATAATTGTGGGCATATGGTTGCCTGGAACGTAACTTAAGAGACATAGTATAATGTTGGATAAGCTTTGTTTCTTAATAGAGGTAGAAATGGAAGCCTTTTTGTCATAAAATATAGTCTGTGAGATTAAAAACAGAATCAATTTCTCATGAACAGTAAATTTATTTTTAGTGTTAAGTTTAGACAGAAACTTTATGTGGATTCTCATTAAAGGGACATCGGTTAAAAGGAGTGAGCAATATTTTTAACAGTGTCATTACAGAGGATACTTTGAAGAGTTTCAGAAGAGTACTGCCTACAATGGTGTGCAGTCTAGCCAGTGACATCATTGCAACAAAGTAAAATTCAGAAAGAGCAATTCTTCACCCGGGGAATAGGACAATCGTGATGAATTTGACCTTAGAAAACTTAGCTAAAAGGTTGAGGGACTAACATTCAGAAAAGGTTCTGTTCTAAATCACTCTTCCAGGAGTCTGGGAGCAGATGCTGGAGCTACCCTTAAGCCAGGGGACCAGATTTGGGAGGTCTTAAATGTTTTATAGACTTTGTTTTCAGGTATGTGGTGATCTAATTCTATTTAAGACTCTGGAATCTAGAAGTCTGTGGTATCTCTAGATACCACAATGAAAATAATGTTGTTGTCATTGTTGTTGTTGGTGGTGGTGGTGGTGATGATGATGATGATGATGATGATGTTTGTTTGCTTTTTTTCCTGGTACGAACTAGAGAAGATTCCAGCAAATACAGCTAGAATCCTATGCCTAGTTTCTTTTTTAGCTGGGAACAGGACTAGTCATGAAACAGAAGCAATGAGGGGCCCATTTGCATAAGGTTAGAGGAGGCTAGTATGGATGTGAACCACGTTGGTGGAGTTAGAAGTATCCTAGGATGCACCTCATCTCAAGGTGAGTGGGGAGAGGATGGGAATATATTTGTATTGAGTTTTGTTCTCACTAACATAGCAATTTTCCTCTGAATGTACAACAGAGTCTCCTTAGAGTACCTGTGAGGTGTATAGTTCTATTCTACTCCAGAACCTACTGAGTAGGTACCTGCTCTAAAAATTCCTGGGCAGGTGTATGCTTAATAAATTCCAAAGGTCATTTTTCTATAAACTAAAATTTATAAACCTCAGAATCATGGCTAAATGGGGCCTAATATACATTTCAGATTGAAGTATCTACTCTTAGATTGACCTGGAGCTGGCATTACAGCCAGAGCAACTTTAGTGAGTCTTAGAGGATTAGGCACCATTAAATTTTTTATGAAATGGGATGATGAAGTGTCTTGGAACAAGTCATTGAATTTTAAAATAGGATTTTTATGAGAGAACACAGACAGGGAAATTTAGAAGTCCTCTTAATAATGGAAGCAGGTACAAATTTAATGAAGGGGGTGAATTTTAATATGAGTGAGCAGCACGTCCTGCCTTTTACACTCCTGTGAAGGGCATCTGGGAAGTTTTATTTTGGGAGAATGGAAATCTAATGTTGCCACATGTGGCTAGGGAAATAATACCTTGGCAGGGGAGGAAGACAGGCAGATTAGGTTGCCATAATAAGAAAAGTGGCTGGACACTTAGACTCTAGAATGTTCTGCTGATTCCGGATACAATTCACCAGCATCAGCATAGATAGGAGGTGCACATTTTCTTGGACTTGATGGGATATAAGGTGCCAAAGCTAGCTTTGTCTGGTTTGAGTGCAAAACAGGTGTTTTGGCTGCAACTTTGTGCAGCCGCCTCTGTGATGGGGAGGAGTTTAGCCCACGGTGCTGTTTGTTGTGTGATTGCTTTATTTGTTTATTGTGGTGATTTTAAATAGAGGGAGGAAAGAATTGGAGATAAGGCTTGAACCAAAGTAATCAGGCAACTTCAATAATGAAACACTACCCAGGCTTTTGCATTAGGAAATCTATGCAATCCTGCTGCTAATGTTCTTCTCGCTATAGGGATTCATCCAGTCTATTTTATCAGCTCAGTGGGGTTTAATGCCTCCCTATTCTGAAGGGTAAAAAGTGGAATTATCACCAAGGTAATGAACACCACCCCTCCCATGCATTGTGTGGTATTTTATTAAAAGCATGTTGCTTTGGTCTTATATACCAGTTGCAATGTGTGAATATAAAATGCCAGAATAGATCTCAAGGGAAACATTTTCCTGTGTGCTAATTTGAAATGCCTTAAACAGCATGCAGTCAGGTGTGATGTTAATATTTTGTGTCTTTGCTACCTGAGCATTTGATAAAGGCACTGGCTGGCTGGTTGGTACAGATCTAAGGGAGCTATGGTTAGGGGTGGAGCTGTCAGCCCAAGTCTGGGAGTTTTTCTTGGTTTTCTTTCTGACCCCCCTCTTTACCTTGCTGCTATTTCACACTTTCAGCATTTTCTTGTGCCTTTAAGCCATAAAGAATTCCAATTAGTGTGTCTACTGTGAATGAGCAAGCAGTCTCTTTCCTGTTAATAATCTCTCTTTGCTTTTGTATAACTTAACTAGTTGCTTTTAGTGTTCTCACATTTTGATTCTATTCTCTGAAAACTTTAACCTACTTCTTTTGGTGAACTCTGCAATCAGTTCCATCCCATTAGCATCTTGGTCTCCAGCTCATCTCCATCCTAATTTTTCCCAAACTTTAAGGCTTATGTTAAGCTCTAGGGCAGTTAATTCTAGCCCAGCATGTTGGCTGATGGAGAAGATAGAAAAACAAGGCTGATGACAAAGGTGGTGGAAAAGGCATGTAATTGGGGGATGTAATATTTGATTTGGATGCTTCGGATCTTGAGGCAAATGCTCTCGCACCAAGGAAGGGAGTTAGAAGAGCAGGATTATGAAGTCTGGGAAGAGTAGAGCTTTCAGCGATATTCTGGAGACAGCTTAGTAGTTCAGTGACCACGAAGTAGGTTGAAGGTCAGAAGATGCACCCAAAGTGTGGTGCATCTATTGTAAAAGGCGCCCCATGTACACTGGTAGGCTTGGGTCTTGCCTACTAGCATTGGTTGACAGGGATGGAGTATTTACAAGGCCTCTTGGAAAGATTGCACTGTTTGCCATTGATGACCAGGAGATCAGTTAGGAGTTTGAATCAGGAGTATCCAGCTTCCCTGAGAGGAACTATTGCCTTGAATAGACACTGCTATGATAATTGGACGTTTGAGTCGGAAGGGCAAGGAATGATGCAATAAATCTGAGGTTTCTAACATGGGGTAAGCTGGCATATGTCAACACTGATAAAGTACATGTCATATATTAAGGACAAGAAGTAAGTTATGGAATGGTACATACCTCTGGATGTCTAAAGTATGTCCCACTAGACATTATTATTTAGTTAGTAAGGAGGCCTTTTGCTTAGGAGGAAAGTTTAGATTTTGAAATATTGGCTTAATATTGGCTACTCTGAGTCATGACATACGATGCTATTAATATCTACTGCACATGGCACATTGATACAGAGGTGGCTTATTTCGAGAGTGTTCTCTAATAATCCTTTGGTATTTCTCCATCTGCTGCGTATGTGGCAGATCTTCTCTGTGGTATATTTGCATTGCTGTACTTTTTCAGCCTAAATGAAGCAGAAGCCTACTGCTTCATCTTTGCCCGCATCATCACATTGAACATGCAACGGGGAGAGGTGAACAAAGCGAGGCCGTGCCACTCACTGGGGCTTTCTTCTCTCCTCTCAGGAACACTGTAATCACTTCCCTGGCTTCCTTATCACTTAGACTTAGCCATGTGACTAGCTTTTAGTCCTCAAAATAAGGAGAGAGAAGCTATGCCATTTTGAGACAGAATGTTTCAAAGCTACATCCGCCATGAAAATGTCAGCTGGGGTTGACCAGGTTTTCTGCAGGATGGTAATGAGCAGAGTTTCCACGTGACCCATTTTAGACCTAGAGTGAGTGAGAGATGAAATTTACAATGTTGAGCTACCATTCTGGTTAGTTTGTCAACTTGATACAAGCTAGAGGTATTGAGGAAATCTCAATTGAGAACGTGCCTCCAACAGATTGACCTGTAGGCAAGCCTTAGAGGATTCTTTTGATTTATTATTGACAAGAAAAATCCAGGCCTAGTTTGGGAGACGCATGCTCTAGTCAGATGGTTCTGGTAGGTATAGAAAAGGTAGCTAATTGTGAACCTGAGGACTGAATGCTAATAAGTAGCATTCCTCAGTGGCCTCTGCTTTAGTTCCTGCTTGTAAGTTCCTACCTTGACTTCCCTTTATAGTAAACAACAACTATAAGTTGAAATAGACCTTTTCCTCCTCAGGCTGCCTTTGGCCATGCTATTTAGTCACAGCAAGGTAAGACAGCCAGTGAAGCTGTGATTTTTGTGCTCAAAGAATGAACTATTCAATCTAATGGGTAACAAGCTAACCAAACACCAGTCATACCACCAGATTCTCACTAGTCAACTAGTTGCAAGCAAGTTACACAGCTTCTTTGAGCCCCAGTTTCTTCCTTTTGAGGATGGACATAATGTTATTATATTTGTCAGAACTTGCTGGGCATTCTTAAAGAAAGAACTGAGAATACTTTATGAATAACAAGCAATCTTTGTATTGTAGCCTCCGGCTCTCCTTTCAGACACTTGCCAAGTTTTAATGTATTGATTTTATGATGCTGATTCTTCTCATATTTGTATTGTGCTTAATCTTCTTGGACACACTGTCTAAATACTTATCTGAGGCCCCACTAATAAAAACATGCAAGTACCAAGGACAGAGCTGGGCAATATGTCAGTAGGGACCTGCTCACAGATGCTCCCTTTCCCAGTAGAGCATTATTAGGCAGTTGTACAGATAATCCTTGTCATAAGCCTAACTCTCATGCTGGCACTGACAATATAGGGTTTTTGTATGAAGTTTTATGTAAAAGAATTACTTAGTATGTCACCTTGCTAAGACTGCATTTGAGAGAATCACGTGGCTTTTCAAATATTTGTAACCTAATGGATTAGTGTTGCTTTTTCTTCATCAAGGAGTTTTCTGAGGTACATAGTTTCTCAACTTTCTTCACTTCCAGTAATATCCTGTTACATCCTATGATATCTATCACTCTTCCACATCCCCTGTCTCATTTTCTGATTGCCCTCTTGAATAATATCCTTTAAAATTCCAGTGGGGTCTGGAGAAATAACTCAGCAGGTAATAGAACTGGTTGCTCTTCCAGAACACCTGGGTTCAATTCCCAGCAACTAGCTGTAACTCCAGTTCCAGGGAATTTGATTCTTTCTATGGTTTCATTGGATACCAAGCATAGATATACATGCAGGTAAAATGTCTATTACATAAAATAACAATTAACAAATAAAATAAGAAAATAAAACCTTCCATTGGTTTCACAAGACTGTTGCCCATGATATAAAATATATGAAAAACTTCATTCATTCTAATAGAACCTGAAAATCTAAATTTACATAAGAAAAAACTTTTAACAAACTCTTGATGGATATAGATGGAAAATACAACTCTTAGGAAATAGAAAAAGAGATGGTGGGAGTTTGTTCCAATAAGCTTATTTTGAGAAACAAAAATAGTGTGTATTTGGAAGTGATGATTATTTGAGAATAATGACACTGGTTAATACAGAAAAGGGAATTAGACTGAGTGGTAGCAAATTCTTTAATCTCAGGAATTTAGGAAGCAGAATTGATGCAAATTTGAAATCAGCCTGGGTATACAGAGAGTTCCAAGCCATCCAGAAGTATACAGTGAGATCTTTTCTCAACTTTGTGGAGACAAATAAAAGAGGGGGAGTATTGATGAAACAAAGTCATACATAAAGTAGAAAGCACTGGCTTTATAATTAGAACAGAATTAGGAAATAAAAAAGGGAAAAGGAAGTTTACTTCTCATAAATGTCTTGTTGGGCTAGAAAGTCTATATTTTTTCCCTAGTATGGTACACATCAGAAATATATTCAGGTTCTGAACAGATTTAAATAGATTTATGAATACACTCACAATAGATTATGGAGCACAGAGCAGGACATAGGAATATGTGTGGCCTTTAAGGGGAGCTTTATGAGACCCTGCATTCTGAGAGGGAGCACATTTCAAGTGGCTCAAGAGCCTGACCAAGTTTAGGCATTCCTTTGTTCCTGTTCTCATGGCACAGTTTCTGAGGGAACAAATAAATACCCACGGGTTTTATTGAATCAGAAACTACAGGATCAACTTTATGTGTGCATATATGTATGCATGCAGGCATCATAAAACACTGGTAAAAAAATCAGTGACATTTTTATGGAATTAATCTACACTTCTTTTTAACCATAAAGAAAGCTAGAAAATGTTGGAATGCATCGGCCCAATAATGTACAGAGTCTTGCCCCTCTCTGCCCCAATTGAGGTGACATATCACCATGTCTTTCCCCCTAGGTAGCCAGATTAATTGGAGAAAGGAAGACTATGTGTGCTGGGCTGTGGCTCACCTGCTACTGCTGGGATCTTTCCCATCAGCCCCTGCTAACACCCTGTTTTGGCCCCCATACAACCTGTGTGATGACCTTTAAAAATGACAAAGTGTACTTCTTAGGTGGGGAGATTTGGCTGGCAATTAAAGAGGTATCCTAGGATTTTTTTTTAAAAAAGAAGTAACAGCAACTTTATGATTTTATTTTTCTAACATCTGTTCTATTCAAGCCAAGCCTACTGTGGTGATCCTCATGGAGACAATTCAGCAGTTTCCTAGCAACCAAGTTTCCTGTGGTTTCCTTGGTTATGAGCAATGACATAACTCTGGTGGATAACTTCAAAAGCACATAAGAAAGCCCTCCTGAAGAACGAGATTCCAAAAATTTCAAGTTGCTGCTTGCTGAGTGTCTTTAAAGGATAAAATATCTTTTTGTGAACATTAATAATATTAATGAGTGATATGGATTTTTAGCATAAAACCCTATGTTCAGTTTTACACACTTTTTTAGGTCTTTGCCATATACTTGCTCTCCATGCACCCCTCTAAAATGGATCATCTTCCTCTATCTTCTAATGAACTTCTATCTTTAGTCATAGCCAGCAGGTAAAACATAGACTTGAAAATTGCAGATAGACTATTTGTGAGGACAGGAGAAGTCTAGTTGCTCATTAAAGAGACTTGATAAAACTGTGATGTCTTTGCTAATCAAGCATTTTTAGAGACTTTGATGGCACTAAGGACTGTTGCTTGAGCTCATTAAGGAATTGTTAACTCCTTATAGTAGCTATGGAAACATTTGGGGACAAATTTAATTTAAAAAGGCAAAACCTACAAAGCTGGAGTTCAGAAAGTGAAAGTGAGCACAGAAAGAGAGCATATTTCAGTTGGGAATGATCCCCACTGGGGCCTTAGCAGCCAGATTGAATGCTTTACAGAACCACCTGCAGAAAACCAATCAAAACATCAGTATAATGCCTTAGAATTTATGGCAAAAGTGCATCCCTTAACTGAAATGCTTAGCACCAAAAGGATTTTGAATTTGAGATTATCTGGACTTGGGAATATTTGCACATACATGTTAAGGCATCTCTGGGATACCCAAGGCTAACAGCCAAGTTCACTCATGTATTTTTTATACTTTCTACACACAACCTGCAGGCAATCCTATACACTATTTTTAGGGCACCTGCATTTTTCAGAAGCCTATTACATGAGGTCAAAAGTGGAATTTTTTATTTGTTCCTCATCCCAAAGTTCAAAATGTTTTAGATATTGGAGCATTTTGAAAATCCAAGTTTCTGATTAAGTATCTTCAATCTAGATGATATGTTAAAATCATCTAAGAACTGGATTGAGATGCCACAGCTCACAGTGTGAATAGGGTATTTGGACAGATAATACTAGTGATGGTCTAGTTGACTTCTTGGTTGCTGTGTTAATGCATTGACTGAAAAACAACGGGGTTTATTTCAGCTTACAAATGGTTTATTCCAGCTTACAGTTTGCAAGCAATCATCCAGAGAAGACAGGATAGGAGCTCAAGGAGGGAGCCTGGAGGCAGGAAGTGAAGAGGAACATTGCTTACTGGCTTGCTTTCCCCAAATTGCTCAGTTTGCTTTCTTATATAACTCAGACACTTCTACATAGAAGTAGTACCTCCCACAGGGGGCTGGACCTTCCCACATCAGTCATTAATCAAGACAATGCCCCACAGACATTCCCACACAGCAATTTGAAGGAGGCACCTACTCAATTGAAATCCTTTCTTCCCAGGTGACTCTAGTCCATGCCAAGGTGACAAAAACTGCCCATCAGAGTAGGCTAAGGTCCAACACAGGGGATACTAAAGGCCAAATAGCAGTGCCAGTAATCTAGGCAGGGATACTGGAAACCTATGGCCTAGAGCCAAGCATAGAGCTTAGGGATAGAGTAAGGAGAAGAAAACAGCATTTATTGAAGATAATTTGACAGCAGATACTTTTTAGACAGCCAACCTTGCAGGAAGGTGGGTATTATCTTCTCCCTTTTTATAATACTAAGCGGCTGAGGAAAAGATACTATATATTTAAAGATACTATAAATAAAAATCTCTGGATAACATTATACCAGTGAGGCAGATTGAGATCTAGGAACTTTCTTCAGCTCTAAAACTGGCTATTTTTTCCTGTGTGACACATCATATTTTTACTATTCTGTGAGGCTGTTAGAGCCAGGATCTTGCTATCAAGATGGCCTCAGCTATGAAAATGGCTGCCCCTTGGCAAGTAGGAAGGCAAAAATTTATCCTCATATGCTCATCTTAGGTCTCCAGGAAATGGGCAACACTAAGTTTAGATTGGCTGGAGTAAATGCCTTCCCCCCCACACACTGTTTGTAATAGAAACACCTATTCATACATTTGTTCAACTAACTATTGTCTCATCTTTGAAACCACATGCCTAACAACCAATTTGAAATTGATGGACTTGAATTTTGACATATATATTAATGCAACCAAATGAGCAGAAACAAAGCAGTTCACACTCATAATATGTTAAATAATGAAAACAGGAGCCCAGAAATCATTTAAACCTCTGATGCCTACTCATTTATTCAATAACTTTTCCTTTATGCTAGGTACAGTTCTAAATAGCACAGAGATTCTACTGAACAGCACCCTTGACATTGTGGAAAACAGACAAAATGTAACCTATAATGAGTTATAGTGCTCATGTATTCTGGGAGTCAGAGATGACATGAAGTTAAACAAATGAAAAGGAGAATAAAAGTGAGCTAGGAAGGGCTTTCTAAGGAATAAGATAAGATGAAAGAGTAAATAACAGTTATGAGATGCTTGGATCAGAAAGACAACTCATGACAGAAGACACAGAAAGCTGAAAGTCTCTGAAACTCATTACAGTAGGCTTGGGAGATTAGAAGAATGATATACCTAGGATTTAATGAAAACAGTGATTAATGGTTTTTCACATTAATAAGTGAGCTTCCTGTCATTGTTAAAAGAAGAGATGTTCAAAGTTGAATCCATAGGAATCCAAATCTGACTCTGTTTAATTGAACAGCTGGATTAACTGGGAGATAACTTCACCAGCAGTGTTTGGTTGATAAGTCACTGTCATCATATACAGACTTTGAGGTTATGTTAGAGTTGTGTAAGAATGTCTGAGTGGAGTGTTCTGTTGGTTGCACACTATCTCATAACTTTGCAAGCACTGAATTTTGGGATTTGAAAACATCTCTGAACTGACCTGCAGCTCTGTGAAAATGATGAACTGCTATAGACCTGACTATCACCTGGTAGGTTTAAATCACAACAGCATAGCTTGTCCTCATATTCTATGCCAAGGAGTAAGTTGAAAACTGAGGAACACAAAGTGCAGGATTTCCTAAGTTCCAGAAGGTCACAGACTATTAGGTAATAAATCAATGTGGTATGATTCCACGACTGTTGTATTTAGTCAGAATGGGAAAACTGAGGCTAATGGCAAAGCAGATTTTTCAAAGTCCAAACTTATATAGCAATGGTGGCTGAAGCTTTGTCCAGTATCACTCTAGAATCAGAGGACTTAATTACTACTCTATGTACTATGGCATTATTAACTTCCCAGAATAACTAGTTTAAGCTTCACAGTGAATGGTAATGATGTTCAACAGAAAGTTCCTTTTGCGACTGATTATATCTGCCTAGACAGAGTAACCAGCCCTTAATAATTCTGCAGCACTAAAGTCTGTCAGATGAGTTTGGGCCAGAAGGCTGAAGATTTGATGCTCCAACGTTCGGTAGTTTAGGGGTTGTCCAGGTGTTCAGCGGTCTCTATAAATTGGCTAAGATTTAGAAGCTATGCTTAGTGCTTCCCATAAATTCAGTTAATTTAGTCATTCTGGATTTCTGACGGCATTGAAGACCTATAGACTCGTAGCCAATCCAGGCTATTTACCTTGAGAGAAAAGATCTGAATGGAGGGTTTTCAGCTGACATTCATTCTGAAGCCAAGAAAAAGCCAGGTTCAAAACTAAGTGTTTTAGTCAAGAGAGACGACAGAGGTTCTGGCTAGTCAATAAAAGGATGGACTGGGTATTAAGACTACTTTGTACCTCACTGGTACAAATAGGAATAATTATGCTCTAATTGTATTCTGAGAGAAAAGCTTTATTTTAACAGGAAGGGTAATATGTAGGATGAGCTAAGGGGGAAGGAGCACCGAGAGGAAAAGATGGAGTAAGGAGAGGAGAAGATAAAGTAGATGAGAAGCCAAGTAATGAGAGAGAAAAAGAGAGAGAAAGAGAGAGGGGGCATGGAGGCAGAAGTTCACGTGTCTCCACTAGTCAAAGATAGTTTACATAGCTAGGTTGGGTATTAGGTAACACTTCTGATTGAGCATTACCATACTTATAAAGCCCTTGATTAACATTTAAAAAATTGTATAAAAGCCAAATGGAAAAGGGGGGGTGCACGGGATAGGGGTTTTCTAGGGAGGGGAGATGGGGAAAGGGATTGGCATCTGAAATGTAAATAAAATATCCAATAAAAAAAAAGAAAGTTCTTTTTGAAATAATGAAAGCTCCTGTGGCTTCTATTTTGCAACTGTGAGCAAGCTGTTTAAATTCTCTAAGACTTAGTTTGCTTACCTGCAAATTTTGGGTACTCATCCTTGCTGAAAAAAAAGGATCAGTGGAGTGTCTAATACAGAAGGAAGCATATCATACAAACAATCACTTCCTTCCTTCAATGTTAGAGAAAACAAACAAGTTAAGAGGAATTATATCACATGCCTAATAGTAAAATGTCCAGCACACAAACAAGGCATTATGATGAATCTTACTTGCATTAAAATGTAGAAAAGACTTAGTAAAGTGAAAACTCACAGAAAACTTCTCAATTTTTCTTATGAATCTGTGATATTACTTTCAATAGATAGTTTTTAAATTTTGAGATTGGGTTATATACATAATATACATATATTATACACACACACACACATACACACACACACACACACATACAGACACACACCAGGGATTGCTTATTTTTTTTTGTTTTGTTTTTCTATGATTTCTATATCCTTGGACTTTGCCTCCAAGTATGTGAGGACAGGCCTTTTATGTTAGCAGATACACAAATCAACTGTTACAACTAATGTTGTTTTAAAGTCTGCTAGCACTAAATGTATCATCCTCCAAGATTTTACAAATATACACAGCTAACTATTCCATCACCTTTGTAAGTATAATTCTGCTCAAAACGACATGGGTCTCCTCATCTTTGGCATGTAGCCAGCTCTAGTTAAGCTGTGGTATAAGTGTAAAAACATATTCAATTTATACATATTCAATAATAACTTTTTGCTTTATATTGACCATATTTTGATATATTAAATAAAATGATTGTTAATTACCTCATATGTCTGTTTTTGTTTTTTTTTACTGTGGATAGTAGAATATTTAATATATATTCTACTATATAATATAATATTTAATATATATATTATACACATATGTGCCTGGCATTACATTTCTATTGGATAACTGTTATGTAGAATATTGTCCTCATATCTAAAAAGTCCCTCTTCTGCCAAGCTTTAGCCAATCTCCTTCCACCACCTCATCACTTAGCAGCAACAGATGTTCTTTCTTTCACTGCAGTTTTTTTTAGAACATCAAATAGTGCATAGCCTTCTGTTTCTTGTTTTTTCAATTTGGTATAACATTTCTAAGATTTAATCATTTATTGTGCATATATATATATATATATGTGCTCACACACACATATACATGCACACACACACACACACACACACACACACACACACACA
>JANHMN010000004.1:45074731-45241447 GCA_030674055.1 Rhabdomys pumilio | reverse complement strand
CACACACACACACACACACACACACACACACACACACATATCCCTCTCTCCCTCACTGTGTTGCGGCCTGAGCTGCCCCACATTAGGCGCCAAAAATGTTTCTGCCTGAGCTGCTCCATGCTTGGGGGCCAAAATGTTGTGGACCGCTCTGTCAATGTTGGGACCTGCACTGCCAAAAGCCTTAGGGACTAACTTGTTAGCCTGCACTGCCCCAAGCTGCTCCAGTCCACGGGTCGGGGTTCACCAAGAGAGAGAGTGAGGATGAACTTGAGGAATGGAGACCAGACAGAGTGTGATTCAATCTCATTTATTCTTCAGTCTCTCTTCTTCTCTCTAAGTCCCTAGTCTTGTGTTCCTAGTCCCTAGTTCCTAGTCCCTAGTGCCTCCAAGTTCCAAGTTTCTTCTTCCAAGTGCTAAGTGCCTAATGTCTAATTCCAAGTTCTTCCTCCAAGTGCCAAGTGCCTAATACCAAATTATCTGTTCCAAGTTGTACTGTGTCAAGTAATCTGTTGTCTGGTAATTTCTTCTGTCTTCCTCTTGCCTTTTATATGTCTCACTTATAAGCCATGCCACTAAGTCACACCCTTAAGTCATGCCCTTAGGTCTTACCTTTAAACCACACCCTAAGTCATGCCCTTAAGTCTCAACTCTAAATCACACCTTTAAGTCTCACACACCCAAAAGAAGATCCTGGGTATCTAAAACAAGATGTTATCAGAGTGTGCTCAGCTGTTGTAGGCTAATGTAATCAAGTCTCTTGTCAGGGTATATGGCTCAAGATGGCTGCAAGGGTGATATCCGCTTTCTGTCGGCTCCCCACACCTTCCATGAGGAGCTCAGAGGATAATTTGTAGTAATTAGCCCTTTTGTTCTATCACATGGGTTCTGGGAATGGAACTCAGGTCATCAGGCTTGGTAGCAAACACATTCTTATTCATGTCTTATGAATCAGTAGTTTGTTCCTTTACTGGTGTGTAACACGCCAGGGTAAACATTCCACAGTTTATTCATCTGCCTTACAGGTGGGGGTCACTTGGGTTGTCTCAAGGTATTGTTCTTTAATATACCAGGCTAGTATGAACCTGTGGGAATAGGCATCTATCTGTATTGCATAAAATCTTGAGAATGAAATTACTGGCTGGCATGGGAAATGCATGGTCAACTTCAGATCAAACTGCCAAATTTGGAAAGTATTTGAAGCATCTCATACCTCAGTCATGAATTAGATTTCAGTTGCTTCATGTTTTTATCAATTGAGATAGTCGCTCTCACTTCATGTCAGGCACTCGTGGATGATCTATGCCATTCCATCTTGGTAATTTTGTTGTGTGAGTTTCTTGTTGCTGATGACACTCAGGCCCTTCTCAGGTGCTTAACTATCTTTCCTATTTCATCTTTGAATAATTGTTGCTCCAGAGTCTTGCGCATTTTTTAAAACTTTAATCTGCTCACCCAAATGAATGATCAGAGCTCTGCACACCTGTGTATAGTGGATTCTGTGTTCTGCTCTATTTCTCCTGCAGTGTCTTACCTATCAGCAATGGAATGCCATGCGGTCTTTTCATTACTTAGAGTGTTGTGTTCCATGCCTTTTTCCTTTCTCTACTCCTCTTTGTCATTTTATGGTAGATCAAATCAAATGTATAGATATATTCACTTATTTTAAAAATCTTTGTATGCTCTATTGGATCTTTCTGTTTACATTTTTTATTTCCTTGTCTATGTTTCTTTATTAACTTATGAACATTTTATATTTCAAATTGTTTGTGTCTTTATTTGGCTGTATTTTTCCTGGCACAGATAGTCCTCTTAGAATCCATTTGATTCTTCTGGAGCTTGTTTCTTAGATGTTAGAGCAGGTCTGTAGCCATCATTAGTCAGGAGCTCATTAACCTTTACCATTACGGTGGTAACTAAAAGATGATTCCTAATGATGCTCCTCGTAATGATAGCAGCTGGTGGAAACAATTTAGGATTAACTGAATGCAAGCTCCCAGAGTTTTTCGGACTGAGGTTCAGCAACAGTGGCTTCCCCTCACTGTATGTGTGTCAAAAGTCGGTCATATTCGAGGGCATCCCAAGGCCCTATCTCTGTATCTCGCTCACCTCTGGTATCAGGTCTTGAAATCTCTGCCTCTGTGGTCTTCCACATCTTAACTCATCAGTGTCTCTGGACCATGTCTTGGTCCTCTTCTATAAACTATACCTTGAGAACTGCTTTTGGGCAGTACCCTGATATTTATGAAATTTAATATTTCTTTACTTTTGCTAAGGAAACTGTCGATTGTTAATTGATTTGGTCAGCTTTTTATTATTTGAGGTAGGAGGGCTAATCCATTCTAATTATTTGTTCATGGCTGGAAGCCTTCACTATGAAAAAAATTGTCTTTAAAATGCACACATTTCACATGCAGCCTGATTTTTCCTTCTCATCAGCAGTTCAAAATACCAGTGCTCTTGGTAGCTCTTCCAGAGGTCCATTTTGAAATTTTGTTCTCTAGGTCCCAAGAATAAGAGTATGAACTTCAGCATTCAAGAAAGGACTTTCATATATACTATACTGAGTTTTTCCATTTCTGAATGTTTATCTTAAGCTTTGATAATGTTTAAAAATTACAACATTAAAAACATTTTGACTAAAGCATTATTTCCTAACTTTCCCAACTGCCTTAGTTAGGGTTTCTGTCCCTGTGAGAAAACATTGTGACCAAAAGCAAACTGGGGAGAAAAGCATCTATTTCATCTTATAGCTTCTAAGTCACATTGTCACGGAGGGAAGTCAAGGCAAGAACTCAAGATAGAAACCTAGAGGCAAGACCTGAAGCAGAGGCCATGGAGTAATAGTGCTTATGGGCTTGCTCACTATGGTTTTCTCAGCCTGCTTTCTTTACCAACTCTGGACCATCTTTCCAAATGTGGTATTGCCCACCCTCCATGGGATGGGTCCACCAATATCCATCATTAAATGCCCACAAGCTTGCCCACAGACCAATAATCAAGTGTGGGCATTTATAAACTGACGTTCTGTCTCCCCAGTTGACTTCAGCTTGTGTCAAATTAACAAAACCAAACAAAACTAAACCAAAACCCTGGCCAGCTCTCAGCTATATTTCCATAGTATGCTCTTAGCTTTATAATGCCATCCAAAAACATACCATACATCCTATTGAAGCACACACACAAACACACACACACACACACACACACACACACACACACACACACAGAGCCCTGGACACAAGGGACTGAATCATTGCAGTTCATTTCCTCTAAAATTAAGTCTATATGTTAGATCATTCATTGTCCTCTGGCTTATTGAAAGTCTTAAAAATAAGTAGTCAGATGCCATTCAACATATCTCCTATTTTTCAGAATCATATATATTTTTACCTTGTTGTATTAATATATCTTTCTTTATGTTACCACAGTTTTAGAAAGTCAATCTCATTGACAACAGAAAATTAAAGGGTGGTTTCTAGAGGCTGGAGGTGTAAGAGTGGGAGCAGGCACAAGTGAGAAGGAACTGTAGATCAAAGGGTGAACATTCCAATTAGTGCTCTGGAATACACTTTCATATGATTTTAATAGCATATCTATTTTTAAGCCAATATCTGAATACAATTTGTCTGATTTGACCATATTACATAAAAAGTTAGTATTCAACATATTGATAATATAATAATTTTGTTGATTATCTTTCATTTTTTTCAATAAAGTGAACAGGAGGCAGATTTAAGCCATGATTCTATTCTTCATTGATACACATATCTTTCTTACCTTTGATGGTCCCTCCCAGTATAACTCACTCAGATAGTTTCTCATTTCACTCCTTACTCTGTCAATCCCTTTCTTAAATGTCACTGCATCATGGAGTCTTTGTTAGCCACCTTTCTTCATTTAGAACATGTAGAATTTAATCTCATGTCTTTCCCAAAGCTCTATTGCTGAGTCAAGATGCTGAGTCAACATTGATCTACACAAATGTTGGGGTTTCTGTCCAAGATCTTAATAATTAATTTAATAGACATCATTTGGTTTAAATACTAATACCATTTATCATTTAGGGATTGTTTTAAAGAAAATGTGTTTGCCTTGAAGTAGCATTCTGACTTAAATGTGGAATTTCCATTCTAATATTTTCAGAAAAGCACTCATTTTGAAGTATTAAGAAAACATAACTAGTCCCAAACAGACTTAATTTTATAAATAAGAAGCTGCCATATACACTGCACATGAGAAATACTAAGAAGAATTTTTACATGAGATGAGCTGAGTTAGTGAACTGTGGCTTTGTAGTACTAGGTATCTTTGTAGTTTGCAGGAATTACCATTAAAGCCTTTTAATCACATATTTTGGACTAAGGTAAAAAAAAAATCACTGGAGATATTGTATCATCCTGATGGGCAGCTTCAAAACATATCTATTTTTATGTACTTAGAATGACATCTATATTTATTTCATCAAGCAATGCATGTCTTTTGTTACTAGAATAAAACTAATAAAGAAGGAACCTACAGGGTCACTCAGAGATGCTTCTTCAGTTTACAGGCGAGAAAATTCCACACATTTTCTAGAGTCTAAGCATGTCTTTTTCATGATCACTTAGTTAATTACTGATAAATCTAGAAGTCAGAAACCTATCCAATTTACTAGTGTTCATGCTGAAAATATAATTTCAATAGTAAATTTTACCTCTTTGGGAATTAATAATATAAATGGAACTATCCCATGGTTCTTTATGAAAATGGTATGTTGTACAGCTGCCAACCCTGTTGTTTGTGATAGAGTAAAATCACTAACCCCCCACAAGGTGTATTTAGCTCAGTTGGAGTACTGAAGAGTATACATGTTTGTAAACTTGACTTTGTTAAACACTATCTCTGCCAAAGGTCTAGGCTCTTCAACTAAAGATATCAATAACATAGTTGTGAAAGAGTTAAAATTTTTTAAGCCTTCCACAGATGGAATCAAGAGTGCAGATCAGCTTGTTCTGCACTCTGGGTCCTAGGAAACTAGCTATCCACAAGACAAGATAGATTGAATAGAGTTTGAGCTGGGAGTTCAGGTCAGCGTGCCCGTGCACCCTGGATACCAGGAAAAACTTGTATGAGATATTTTCCCCCTGACCGTTTCTTGAACCTGTCACGGAAGCTGAACACTGGACAGGTGCTTTCTATAGATAATCATGATCCCCCCCCTTGTCTCCCTAGGTTGATGTTTTTCCCTTTAAAAGCTCTTCCTCTTCTTTGAGTGGGGGGTCATACTTCATTGCTTGCCTCTACGTAGGACAGGCTAGAAGTGCGACCTCAACTGGTTGAATCAAATATACCTCTTGTTAATTGCATCAAGTTCGGTGTCTTGCAGTTATTGGGGTGGCCATGAATTTCCAAGAACAGGGAGGGAGTTTCTCCCTTTCTGGCGGGCCTGACAGTTGAGCATAAGAAATGCACAAAAGACATGCTGTCCTATGGAAGTATCATCTGACTTAATCTCTGTGTGATTACTTATTGAGAGCTCAAGGACCTGAAACAGGGCTATGAAATGGGTGTTTCCAATGCTTTTTCTCTCCTCCTTGCATAAAGTAAAGTAGAAAGACTATGAGTTCAAACTCACCCCAAGCCACATAGCAAAAGCGCTGCTTCCAAAAGCACAACATATTGGCCTAGAGTGACACTCTGAGTGAAATGGAATGTTTTCCTGATTGTTGGCACTGATAGAGTAGACACTGATTCAGCTCAGTAAAGCTGGAGAAGAGCCCTGGTTGTTCAGTGTAAACCATGGCAATTTTCATCCTGTATCCAGTGTTTACTATGTGCCCCACAAAAAAACAAGCCAATCAATGTAAGTAATATAGTACAATAAAAGGGATCTGGCCCAATTCCTCCCTCCCCTTGTTAGCCCTTTGGTTATATATGAAATACTTATTCCTGTACTAGGTACAACATCCCATTATGCTCTTCTGTCAGTGCCTTGACTGCAGTCTCGATGGTGGGCATTGAACAATTACTTTAAATAAGCAAGATACTTCAATATCCCTTGCTAATCACTGTTTCTAATTATTAAAAGATGAGATAATTAATGCACTGTTGTTAGAATACAGTGTCTGGAAAAGTGTTTAGGATGGAGATACTTCTGAAATGGATCACAGATGTCCTGAGAGCATTTTAGAATGATTTTTATTTCAGAAATTTATTAAATTCCATATGAGAATATAAAATGTCAGTGAAATGATAGTTCTGTAGGTGAAGTTAAAGGCTGCACTAAAACTGCATAGTTTTTTTGTTTGTTTGTTTGTTTTTGTTTTGGTTTGGTTTTTGGTTAGGCTCTCAGAGACGAAGCTAAATTTATGACTTTCTAAGATGGGTCTGGTTGTGAAAGGAACAAGTCATTTCCTGACAGCATTTTTCAGTTGAAGTACTAGGCTTAATGTAAACTCCCAGCAGTATTGCAGGGCCCAATATCATAAAATCTGATGTTTCTAGCAAAAACATTGTAAATCTTCATAAATGCATAACATTCTGAAGGAATCCTGACTTTTAAATCATTACCTAAGCCTTGATTTTTTTTTAAAGGGTACAAACTGGTAAGAGCTTGAAGGAAAAAAATACTTGGCCTTCTGTTTAAGGAAAAGTAAAAACTGAAAGATTTTTACTGCCCCATTAACTATAACCAACATAGCTTTAACTATACTGGGAGAATGCTATTATATATACCTCATTACAAATGTCCACTTGCAGGAGAAAGTAGAAGTGGGCAGACAAGAGACAGGTTCCACAGACACACAGCTGTTCACTACTAAACAAGCCATTAATGTGAGCGTGTGATCTGCTCCAGAACACACATGTGTGGTTCCTGTAACCAATAGGTGGGGAGGCTTGGGTGCTAAAGCAAAGATGCAGAAATCAAACCATTTGTATTCTCATTCTGTTTACACAGTAGCATTTAGACAAACCTGAGAACTTTGACTTCTCTGAGGCTTTCACGATAACAATCGTGTCTACCTCGTTGGCTGGTCAGGAAAACACTTGAGTGAGAGGTACACAAAGGGAAGGAATTTAATATGTGGGGAGCACTCAGTGCAGTTATCTCCCATTTCTATTAAACAGCAACTAGGAGGAGAGGAATTACTGCTAGCCACACACGGCTTCAGGGGTGTGTGTGTGTGTGTGTGTGTGTGTGTGTGTGTTGCATGGGTACAGCTGTGTGCTTCTCAACACACATGATACAATAGCTGTGCCTCTCACCACTCTCATGAGAACTGATGGATACTGTAGAGCAGCAGTGGGTCATGACTCCTCTAGAGATCGAACAGCTGTTTCACAACCTTATCAGATTTCACAAACCTTATTTACACTTTGATTTATAACAGTAGCAAAGTTACAATTATGAAGTTTCAATGAAAATAATTTTATGGTTGGGGTCGTACAACATGAACAATTGTATTGAAGGGTCACAGCATTAGATAGGTTGAGAACCATTGCTCTAAAGGTTTTTGAAACATGCATTAGATAGGTCATGAGCTAACTATGGCAGAACCATGTAAGTCATCATGAGGACTAAACTATCTGATAAAACACCTCTTGATTATTTAATTATAGACATATGGTGAAACAATACTGCTTTCATCACACATTCAAGACAGACAAATTCTTACCATAGTGGAAAGACATGATGCCCAAAGTTAATAAAAGCCTTTTAATGAGGCTAGTGAGATGGCACAGCAGGTTAAGGGACCTGATGCTAAACCCAACAATCTGAGTTCGAATTTCAGTACTTACGTGGTGGAAAGAAAAAGCTGACTCCTCCAAGTTGTTCTCTGAGTTGTACCCATGCTGTGTGTCACACAAGCATATCACTGACACACACACACACACACACACACACACACACACACACACACTCACATTATTAAATGATATAAAATTTGAAGTAGCTTTAAAAATAATTTTTCTGCATATTTTTTATATTTCTTTTTTTGTTGGATATTTTATTTACATTTCAGATGTGATCCCCTTTCCCTACTTCCCTCCCACCCAGGAACTCCCTATGCCATCCTCCCTCCTCCTGCTTCTATGAGGATGTGCCTCCACCCACCTGCCACTCCCACCTCCCACCCATGAATTCCCCCACACTGGGGCATCCAGCCTTCACTGGACCAAGGACCTCCTCTCCCACCTATGCCCAACAAGGCCATCCTCCCCTACATATACAGGTCCCTCCCTATGTGCTCCCAGGCTGGTGGTTTAGACTTCTGCATATTTTAAAATAATCAATATTCATTTCTCTTTTATTGTGGCAGAAAATGTAAACATCACATGCTTTTTTTCTACCATTTTAAGAATTTTAAAGAATATTGAGTGGCACAAGTACTTTTGAAGTATGGTATAACTGTCATCAGCATCAATTTCCAGAATATTTTATCCTCCTGACTAAAATTCTTTATGCTTCACGGTACTTTCTCTCCACCATCTCCCAAATGGTAATCACCATACTTCAACATCTTCTGTTTCTGTGCTGTTTGACTACTCTAAATATATCATAGATATGAAGTTAATTCTTTATTTTCCTTTAGCATTTTCCTTGATACCATGTTCTCAAGATTTAGTTATATAGTAGCATCAATTGCAATGCCATTCCTTTTTAAAGCTGAGTATTATTCATTATTTTCTCAGTCAGTCAGCTATTGATAAATACTGCCTTGTTCTACTTTCTGACTTCGACAAATGTTTTAGGGTTCCCATTGTTGTTAAGACCCTGCATGACCAAGACAACTCCTATAAAGGACATTTCACTGGAGCTGGCTTACCAGTTCTGAGGTTTAGTCCATTATCATCATGGCAGGAAGCATGGTGGCATCCAGGCAGGCATGGTGCTAGAGGAGCTGAGAGTTCTACATCTTGTTTTGAAAGCGAACATGTGAAGACTGACGTCCAGGCAGGAAGGAAGAGGGTCTCAAAGTCTACCCCCACATTAACACACTTCCTCTAACAAGGCCATACCTACTCCAAGAAGGCCATATCTCCTAAATTGGCACTCCTTGGGCCAAGCATATTCAAACCACCACAGCAAATAATGTTTCTATAAATATGAGTACCTGTAACTTCAGACTTTTATTTACATTACATTATTTACATTACAATAAAATGTCTCCTGTGTGGTTCAACTTAGTGTGTGAGCTTTGCATCATAGTATTCAACTTTGCTTCATGGTACTCCAAACACTTATAAAAATCATCTTTCAAAGGGGAAAAGTCTGGTGCAAAGCTCTGTAGTTTTAGCTCACAATCAGGTCTGTTTCTTTTGGGCTTATATAAAAGAACAACGTTACAGTGAGTGTGTGGGTCAAAGGAAGAGGCTCAGTTCATGGCAGCCATAAATCCAAAGGAGAGAGAAGAGATAGACATACTCTCGCAAGACTGGGGGTTAAGGGTGCTTCTTTCACAATCTTGAGGACTGGAGTTTGGATCCCAGCACATACAAACACACGCCACCCTATAGCTGGAACATGAGTTCTATAGCTTGCAAAGGGAAGAAGAAAGTTACCTAGGCTTGATAACTTTCAGTCTGTCCAAGAAAACTTAAGTTCAGTAAGGGAGCCTATCTCAAAGGAATAGGTAAAAGTGATAGAGAATACTTGATGTCCTTAAATAGCTTCTGTGTGTGCCTATAGGCATGCACACTCCCACCCGTAAGACACAAATAAACAAGTATATCCTTAAAAATAGAAAAAAGAAACCCACTTACTTCCATAAGGCACCACCTCCTAAAAATTCTACCGCCTCCCAATGGTGTTTCATATTAAAGACTAAACCTCTAACACATAATTCTTTTGGGGACACTTACCAAAACCATAGCCTTGAGCTAGTGGGTCCGTGTGTGTGTGTGTGTGTGTGTGTGTGTGTGTGTGTGTGTGTGAATCTCATTTATTTGATGTTAGCATACTGCCTTAAAATAGTGGTTATTGAACTATAGATGCATAGAATCACCTCCATATAATGCTTACCGAACAGATTGCTGGACCATCCTCCAGGGCTGCATAGTAAATCTCAAATAGGCCTGAAAACTCATATTTTAATCATTCACCTGACCTCTGGATGCTGTCCCTGTTGGACCTGGGACCTCATTTTAACCACCACTGTTTTAAAACAGTGTCTTTCCTATAAAAGCAACATCTGATACTGCTGGTTTTCAGTAGCTCTGTCTCTTTGAGTAAGTACCCCTCTCTTCACCAAGAAATGGTGGTATACACACTAATATCCATAAAATATAATGCAAAAATTCTCTGCATATATATGGATAGATGTCAGGATCATAGTGATAATCTAATCCCTCTCAAACAAACATTTTAGGAGATTCATCATGTATAAAGGAAACTATGGGAGGTAGTTGAGCTGCAAAGCTGTAAATGGTGAGGCTTCTGTCAGTCTGCAAGTTTTATGAGCTAAGGGAAAGGATGACTCCAATGCATAAGTGAGACCAATGTCATACAACACATGAGGCTTTCCATTCGTCCACAATGACTCCTAGGAAAGAAGCCAAGAAATGGCTTTTTGGTTCTGCTTCTACTCCCCATGGGCTGAAGTTGCATAAGGAAACTAAGTACAGTTACTCATGGAGGTGAGCCTTTTCCAGCTCAAGGAAGGACAGTTTGTGTGGAAGGATCAAACAGAAGCTATCTGGTACACCAAGGATAGCAAAAAATCCCTACCTCCTGGATCTGTTTATCATAGTGATTACTTTCTAACCTAGTTAAGTTTCTTATTCTGTCACAAGTGTGTCTCAGAGTATAAATTCAAATTGTGTTATGTTGCCTTTCCAGCCTTGAGTGAGTGACATAGAACAAAAAAAAAATGTTGATTAGTCATATTCAGTATAGTGAAGGCTTTTGTTTATGTCACAAAACATTGGCAGGTATGATTCCACATGGAGGGGAGCTTTGAGAAGAAGAGCCCTGATTCCTGATAGGCTCCAGCTTTCTTGTTAGCCATGAATCTTTAAAACCCTACACATGTGATTTTATTGTCAGGAGATTAAAAAGACTCATACATTTTCTGGTTAGGTATTTTTTTTTTTATGTGTTGCCAGGTTGTGGCTTCTTAGCAAACAATGACCGATGTCAGAGTTTGCCAAGTCACCATTTCCCAGTAGCTTTTATAATACCAAGTCTGTTATATTAGAAGTCAACTATTTGTATGTCCAAAAACCATAACAAACCAGAAACCTACAACCACAAGTTTTAACCTAAAAATTAATTAAAGAAAAAAAAAGCAACCAAATGAGCAGTGTATGCAAGTTGATTAACTTGTACACATTGAATGATAGGAAGCCATGACTCAAATGAGATGTTTAGAATATTACAAAATCTCTGTGCCTACCTGAGTTAAGTGTGGGAGCTGACTGTGGCCTAGAAATACAGTACTGGTAACAGCTTAGAAACTGTCCCAACCTCTCAGTCAATTGTTCTTGGTTCATTTTGTTTTATTCTTTACATTTCAAGCAGTTATTCACAATAATGAATTGGAAGAAATTATTCAGTGAACATCTGCTTTCTCAGGCCATAGTGAGGACAGAAATGGGTCACTATTTTCCACCAATGTGACAGGGAGCATTAGAAAATGTCTAATGAAATAGTCAAAGAACCACGTAAGCACAGTTGTAAAAATATGCCATGGGGTAGCAGTTGGAAGTGGATCATCAAATTTACTGTTGGTCTACTGATGTCCCATGCAGGTTTTCATTTCAATTGCATAGTCAAGATGCCAGTCACAGATGGAGAGGACACACATGAGAGTATGGGATTTGTATCCATGGAGGCTGTGTGATGTTTATAAGGCACTTTCCCTTTTTCTATTCAGCCTCTGTGTTTCTCTCCTAACCCTTTAGCACCAACATACAGCCTTATTGCATTTGATCATTTTGTAGTGTTTTAGATTTGCTGTATGTTTCATGTTTTAAAGAAATGACCTCCATAATAACCCTGTGAAGGAGGTAGTGTCCTCCCCACTTTACCTAAGGAAACAAACTCAGAGAAATATGATGATACTTAAGATACCAGCAGGAGTAAATAGCCAAATAGAACTGCAAGCCGGGTCTCCCACTTCAGATTCTAGCAGGACTGCACTTTGCTGTATAGACGGGCAGTTTCTGAAATGACCAAGGCACTTTACTGTACTTTTCTCACTCAATGTGGAGTTTCTGAGACACTAACTTTGCATTTAGAATTCTCCAGCCCAGAAAGGTGCTTTTCCCCAAGGGTTTGAATCCAATGTGTGAATAGCATCTGAAAAGGTTAATCTGTTTACCCAACCAGAACAGTTTGCTCTGTAGAACAAACCAGGAGTTGCCTTGCTAGCCTGCTCCAGATGTCCTATGTTTGGAGCGACTTTATTTGCATTTGGTATTTCAAAGCTGGTGATCAATTTACAATTATAATTGCCAACAAGATTTTACTTTAACTAGCACTTTGTGAAGGAAAACATCAATTTACATTACACCACAGTGTTGGAAAATATCTAATGACTTATAAAACGAAAATGAGTTTCATCAGGACAAGTGAGTACAAAATTGCTGTGGCTGCCCTATGTTTAAGTCATTTCTTGATCCAAGATCCTGTGATTTTTATATAGCAATACTCTCTGTGGTAGTCCCTAATAAGCTAATTCTAGGCATTGGATTATCTAGCTTCTCAGAGAGAATGAAGAGCACAGACATCAGTTAAAAATGATACAGCTGATTATGAAATATCTATTTTAGTGGCACTCGTAACTGGATTAACAGGGATCCCCATTCTGTAAGACTGCTCTTATTTTTCATATATCCTTTAAAACACATAAAAATGAGTTAGCTTCCATCCGCTCTCAACAAAGCTCCAGTCTTAAAGATACTAGTTTCTTTAAAACATAAGAGAAAGACAAAAGAGGTCATAAATATGCAATGATTATATTGAGTATTCATAGGTAATAATCAGCATTTATTAAGCACTTGCTTGAAGCTAGATTCTGTGCTAAACCTATTATGTATATAATTCCATGTATATCCACAATGACCATTGGAAAGCAAGTACTTCAATTATTATGAACTGCTGTGGTCTGAATGCCCATGCCCCTCTAATATCCTCACATAACCTAATCACCAAGTCCATAGCATTAGGAGGTGGAACCTTTCTGGGTGATTAAATCAAGAGGCCAGGGTCACATAAATTTGAAGGGTATCCTTCTAAAGGAGATTTCAGAGAGTTTCCCTGTATCTTCTACCACAGAAAACCACACAAAAAGTTACTGTTTCTGGATAGAAAACAGGTCCATAAACTTGATCTTCCAAACCTCGATGATATGGATAAATAAATTTCTGTTGCTTGTGAACTACTCTGTGTGGGCATTTTGTCATATCTACCTCAAAAGACTAGCTTCTGTTCTCTTCCTCGGGAGATGAAGAAACCGACCTGTACCTAGCTACGTTGCCTAAGGTTCTATAACAGGAGGTAGACAAAGCTTCTAATAATGAAGTAGATTTCTCTGATAAAATGAAGTCCAAGAAAAGACAGAGTATAGTGCTATCTGGTTCTGAGTTGTATATTATTAGTATAGTGCTATCTGGTTCTGAGTTGTATATTAGTCTGATCAAAATAAAACAATTGGTGTATAAATTATATAAGTTTAAAATGAAAACAAAAAAATCTTAGATTGAAAACAAAGATCATGCCTTACCCAGTTTTGAACCTCCTTGTAGAAAGCACCCCACAGACAACAGTGTATTGAATTTTATCTGGCCCCAGTGTCTTCCCAAATTAGACATTTTTAATCTAATTTACTCTTGAGAAGTTTCTGTCTAAAAAGATTCTTTAATCTGTTGCATAACCACCTTTCTCTCTATAATTTCCCTCCATTGAGTTTGTCTGATCATGGAGAATGAATGCACTAAGTATTAATAGCATGACATTAATGTTCAACCTACGAAGATTTCACCATAGAAAAGTGTTCTCAAGTTTGCTTAATTTTGGATCAACTATGTTTAAAGCATACTACTGCTCTACAACAAATCAAATTGACCTAAATGTCTGAAGTTATTCTGAACATAAAAGTTTTAATAGCTCTCTAAGAAGTACAAGTGTGAATTCAATGTTGAAAATCACTATTGTTAAGAAACAAACATTAAATATAGAAGTGTTAGGCTTTGTAGCTAACTTGCCACACAGCTAAGGTGGCACACATTGACAATATTCTTGTGTAATTTTCCAATACTGAGGTCCAGAGTTTATTTTTTTTTAAACCTACATACAAGCTAAGCAGACTACAGAAAATCAATAACATGTTCAAATTGATGATCAAGTATATCAGATATATTAGAATGGCAAGCATTTGGGGACTTTCTGTCAGGCATAGCCACAGTCTGAAATCCCCTTCTCTGGTTTTGACTAGCCAGCCAGACAAATGTTTTGAAATATGAATAAGAAGAGTATGCAGTGTTGGCACATTTTTTTCTTAACCCTGATTACTTCAGAACCTGACCATGATGCTCACCTGAAAAAATTCTGATGCTCTGCTGATTCAAGAGTCTCTAGACATTCTAAAGTAATTTTGCCACTGTGACCTGGAGCCTTGTTTTCCACAATTCTAATATAACTTTCCAACTTTCATCTTACAGGTTTTAGGAATAATAGCATTTGATTTCCTAACTTTTACTCCTAATTTTTACTTCCTTAACATAAGTCTTGGTTCTGGGTTTGATCATGAACACTACTTCTGTGGTCACCACACAATAGAATTTGGAGCTTGGGTAGATATTATGGTCATAATTATTTCTCTACTATGTTCTCTAGAAGCACAAAGTTTAGCTTAAGCCATACCTTATATGTGTCATTTATTATATGAATCTATATTATGTCTTTACATATATAATATAATATATATAATATATAACAATAATGTAATATATAACAATAATATATAACAATATATGAATATATAATGATTATGGAAATATCTCTGTACTATGCATTAAGCAAATTATATATCTACATAAAGTCTGCCAGTCCACTGTATGAAAACCAAGCTTAAGTATCTTGAGGTATATACAGACATATTGAGGAGTTGCCCTGGCTTGGTGGAGTACAGAAAAAACAAGATTCTGAGTCATACAGGTGATAGGCTCAAGATGAAAGTTATTGGTCTGAAGACAGATATACACAAAGTAAGAGGAGAATTCATAGGAAGGGCAGTGGACATCTGACTGGGTCCACTGGAGAGTGTTTGAAGTCATGAGGAGGTATTTTACCACAGACTTTGAAAACGGAAATGATAGGGCTTGAGTAAGCATGAAGAGAATGAGCAGTTGGTGGACAAGTGTGGGATAACTTTGGGAAACAGCAAATAATTCTGTTTGGCCAAACCTAGGGCAGGGTATGGGGGTGATGCCGGTTAAGAATGAGACAAAAAGACGATACTGAACTTCTTTCTCTAGAAAAGATTGACGATCTTTTCTAGATCATTTGCATTTGATTTAAGAGTTTCAAGGTTGGAAATCTCTTTCTAATGTTCGTCATTCTCCTCTCTGTAGCTTGGAGGGATTTTGTCTAACACAGTTCTCAAAGGCAGGTCTAACTCTCTTAGGTAACATTCTTCATTCTATTACGGCTTTCCCTGGCCCCTGTTAGCATTCTTGTTAAAAGTGTCTTGGGAACTAATTAGCTGAGTGCTCTGACTGCTTATTGAGAGAACTGCTATTCCCATGCTTGAGTCGGGCGATTTTCTCATTTTTGATCATTCCTTTCACCCTCCAATTTGTCCCCCAACTTCCTGTACTTCTTGCTGTCTCCTTCTGTCTGTGACTGTCTTTTCATTTCTTTTTTCTTCCTTCTTCTTTCTATCATCTCTTTTTCCTGTTTCCTTCCCTGCTTTCTTCCTACCTCTAAAGGTAACCTGACAGTTAGGAGCAATGCCTTTGGAGTACCATGGCCTCAAGTGTGATCCCAGCTCTGTGATTATAATATATTATATGTTAATATAATATGTGTACATATAATATAAACATATTTATATATGTGCATATAATATAATGTACAGTAATGTATAATGTATACATATAATATACACATGTACAATAACATATATGTAACATAGACTGTATATTAACAATATTATATAATAAATCTATAAACATTAATTTATATAAATGTTAATATATTAATTACATCAATTAATATATTGGTATTTATATTATTTAACTTGTAGCTGAAGAAACTTCAGAGGCCTTTAGCTTCACATTTTTCGTCTTCAAATTGAGATGATGATGATGATGATGATGATGATGATGATGATGATGATGATGATGCCCCACAGGAGGCTAGGAGGGTATATACATCTATTAAGTGCACAAAACACTTAGAACTGGGCTTGGCACGTTTTGCATTCTTAGTGTTATTAGCTATTTTTATTGTCATAATTGCTACTTGTGTTTCTCACATTCAAGCTCATGAGAAATGAAGTCTTTTAAAAATATGGAGAACAGCAACTTATACCTGACCCAATAAACTTTAGACATAAATAATATGTTTTCATATTATAAACAAATTTTTGTCTTGAAATAACATCAAATATACAATTTGACACATCTACTTAACAGAATATATTATCAAATGCTGGTGATGGGTTAGCTTTACACTGAGATCACTTTTACAGGGGGATGCTGGCCTGAAGATGGCCTTGTAACTGATATGGAGGAAGTTGAAGGTGGTGAAATACTTTATGTGAGCGGAGCAAGGAATCTTTGAGTTTGGAGAGATATTTTCAGATCTTTTTGTTTGTGCCATGCATCTGTTTCTCATTCTTTTCCTTCATTGGAAATAGCCAGTATATCACACCTTGGCATTTGAAAAGGTCAGTGGTTTCCTAACACTAGTAAGCTGGCTTTACTTGAACTTGTCAAAGCTGAAATTCAGATTCTTCTCCATGGGCTGAACGGAAGCATGGAACAACTCAGACCTGTTACACTACAGCTCAACTTAGGCCTGCTCACTTAAGTGGCAAATCAACAGGTTTGACAGCTGAAATCCTGAGAGGTCTGGAAGGGAGAGTGCGTAAATATCACATTTCTGACATTGTGATGAAGGGCATCTCTCCCCAGCACCTCTGTCTGTGTATCACGCTTCCTACGCAGGTAATTTCATCTCACAGATATTTGAACTAATTTTTTATATGATTTTCAAAATGAGTAATACAATGTAGGTAGACTGGTCCTTTCTCTTCCTCTAAATTTCATTCTCTCCTTCTTCCTTGACTCTGTCTCTTATTTTTCAATTAATTAATTAATTAACTTTACATTCTGATTGCACCCCCATCCCTCCTTTTCTCCTATGCCTAGCCTTAAAATTCTCTTCTTCCAGTACCCCCTCCCCCCTCTCCAGAGACGGGGAAACACTCTTTGGGTACTACCTTGGTTCGTCCAGTCACAGTAGGACTAAGCAATCCTCTCCCACTGAGGCCCAACCTAGGCAGTAAGGAAAGGGAATCCAATTGCAGGCAACAGGGACAGAGACAGGCTCTGTTCCAGTTGTTAGGGAACACACATGAATACCAAGCTGCACATCTGCTACAAATGTGTAGGGTGCCTAGGTCTAGCCCCTGCATGCTCTTTGGTTGGTGGTTCAGTCTCTGAGCACAATGAGGTCCAGGTTCATTGATTCTGTAAGTCTTCTTGTATTGTTCTTGATCCTTCCAGTTTACTCAATTATATCTTCCACCCTTCCACAAGACTCCCCCGGCACCACCTGATGTTTGGTGGTGGGTCCCTCCTTCTGTTTCTAACTGTTACTAGAGAAAGCCTCTTAGGAGCCTGTTATGCTTGGTTCCTGTCTGCAAGCAGAGCAGAGTACCATTAATTATATCAGGGATTGGCCCTTTTATATGGGATATGCCTCAAGTTGGGGCAATCATTGGTTGGCTGTTCCCTCAATCTCTGCTCCATCTTCATTCCTGGGCATCTTGCAGGCAGGACAGACTATAGGTTGAAAGTTTTGTAGATGGATCGATGTTCCCCTCCCTCCACTGGAACTTTTTCCTGGCTACAGAAAGTGGACATTTCAGTCCTCATATCCCCTGCTGGTAGGAGTTAGGGTCACCCCATAGACTCTCTGGAACCTCCTCCACATCCTAAATCTCCAGCTACTCCCAGAGATCCCCACCAACATTTATTGTCATTAAAAATATTTTTAAAGAATGTCACTTTACTTCTGCTAAATTGGTTTTTTTTTTTTTTTTTTTTTTTTTTTTTTTTTTTTTTTTTTTTTTTTACAAAAATGACATTACCTCATCACAGACATTCTCTCGCTTCTTAACCCAAACCCACCAGCCTGTCAAATACCAATTCTTTTGTGCTTATTTGGTATCTATTAAATTGTGAGCATCTTTGAACTAAGAACAAGATTTCTTTCATGATATACAGAAGGACTTACAATACAAATAGTCGTGAGAAATGGCCTCCAGACTCTCCTGGCTCTGGGCATTGACTTAAAGAGAACAGGGAAGACTGGTTCTCCCTGGTTCCCTTCCTAAGCTGGTTATAGCAAGAATAATAATGGTAATACAAAACTTCCATGAAGCTCATGAAAGGGCATCAGATGTCTCCACATATACAGTTCTGGTTGTGAAATCTCCTCTAAAATGTAGAATGCAAAGCAAATGCAAGAGATGATTTTCGGTTGCAAATTCAAAACAACAAGATGGAAACAAAAGACAACTGTTCTGCACCAAAGGAAGTCTGTGTGATAGATACCATTAAGCTTTGAATTTTACCTCTCCAACTCTGGACTTGTCCCATGAGAGGTGATGCACTTCACAACCTCAACATGTATGAAGTGAGACTAACATAAAGCATAAATGTTGTTCAGGGCACCAACAAACCATGCTTGCTTGTGTCATAGCCTGAAATGGAAAATGACCATTCTGGAGAACTAACAGATTAACTTACTGTCAATATGAGACCAGATCTGAATTTGTTCTGATGTAACTCAGATAAAATACAAATGTTCTAGTGCATGAAAGAGTATATGTACTTGCTTACGAATTTTATTCCATTGGACACCCTGAGAGGAGTATACACACATCATCATTCTGTCACATCCAATAGATGTGAGCATAATGGGGCATGCTTTTGGAAGTGGCATTACAGATCACCTAATCAGTTAATTATAAGAACCCAAAACCCAGAAAGGCTAAATGATTCTGGTATGATCAGATGGCTTTTTGAATGGCTGATCAGACTCTCTTAATATATTCTCCTCATATTTCATCTGTAACACTTTGAATTCTTGTGTAATTGAACTCTTGGACTTCATAAGTCTTTGAGCAATACTTTTATTCATCAGACAGTCTTTATTTATCCATATATTTATCAAAATTAGTAAATATTAACTTTTACCAAGCCCCATGTTTTAGTCTACTTTCTGTTGCTGTAAGAAAACACCTGATGTTGAATAATTGGTAAGAAATATAAGTTTGTTTGATTCACTGCTTGGAGCCTTTCTTGTTATTGGGGGAAGGCATTTGTTATATTATATCCTGGCAGAGGATAGTATATGACAAAAGATAGCAAGTATTTAGCTTGTGTCACAGCAACTAATGGGAGCTAGACATGGTGGCTTATGCTTGTAATCTTAGTACTAAGGGAACTGAGACAAGAGGATTGTCTAGACTTTGAGGTTAGCTTGGGCAGCCTAGTGAGTTCCAGGCCAGGCTATAAATCAAGACCCTGTCTTTAAATAAATAAATAAATAAACCATTAATGGCATTATAGTTCTCGCTCTCTTGACCTCACATAGTCTTAATTATCTCCCAAAAAGTCTTATCACAAAAATGTATGAATTTAAGATTTGACCATCCAACATGTGAATTTTTAGAGTACATCGTTGAGCCTTGTAACACCTTGTGTGTATTGCACCATGTTAACAGACAATGGACATTAAGGATGAACAAAATAAGAAGGAGTTTATTGCATCAGCAATGAAAATTAAGTATAATGAATATAGCAAAGACTAGGAGTGCCCAGTGAGACACAGCAAACAAGAGAGTTGACTCTACAGACAAAGCCAGGAAAGTGTCCTGAGAACACATTAGTTGAAATAGGAAGTAGGCTTCAAACATGAAAATGACCTTGGGCTAGGATAGGGAAGTAGGCTCAGATACTTTGGTCATCCTGATAAGCCTTTAGAAACAGTGATCACAGGAGAGTTCACATAACTGGGTTTAATACCTTGCTTTTTCTTTGACTATTTGTGTTTATTGTATTGCTTGTTCCTCAACTATTTGCATCTATTGTATTGCTAGTCCCTCAACCTAGAACTGACCTTATTATATTCATGTAATCAAAATGGTATAAAAGCATAAAGGAAGAGGGGGTATAGGATAGGGGGTTCTAGGGAGGGGAAATGGGGAAAGGGGATGACATCTGTACTGTGGATAAATAAAATATCCAATAAATAAAAAGAAATATGAAGATGGTCATTTCATTCCGTAAAAAAGGGCCCATGATCTAAAAACTTTTTAATACTATTAATGTCAAATACAGATAAAATTTTAAGATTATAAACCTCTAACATAGTATTTACTGTATTTGCTTGCACATTAAGTTAGCTATAGTTTTATTGGCCCACAATGTTATTAATTTCTTCCACCTTAACCTTATTAAGATACAGGTTTTGATCTTTTATAACTTTTATATATTTCAGAAAACCTAAGATAAAGCAGTAAAAAGTGGAAATTAAAAAATGTTTAAAATTTCTTCTTAACAGACTTTCAGTTGATAAATATTAGAAACCGACCATGCCCCTAGAAAACCATAGAAATAGCAGCTCCAAGCAAGCCCCACTGAGGAGTGACACACTTGCTGAGTGAAGATTTGAGAAGACCAGGTATTTTCGTAGCCTCAAAGGGTCTACCCCCACATATATCCAAATTGGAAAGACTAAATGCTAACTAACACAGCAATGGAGAAGCCCAATAGGTTTCACTGTAAATGACCAAGCTCATTGTCAACTCCAATAGGATGCTCTGAAAACATCTATCCTGTAAAGCATAGTTGTAATGGCTTTATTTATTCTAAGGACATTTTTTAAAAAGACTGTGTGGTTGTCAAAAGTGTCAAAGCCACAAAAGACAAAGAAAGGGAAGGAAACCATCATTGTCTAAAGATAAAGACGGAATCCTGGGTTCAGTCTGAATTAGTGAATGGACAATATGGAGTTGGAAAAGGGATATAAACAGAAAAAATGATTTATAAGCTACAGATAGTTTGGAATACTGAATCCTATTGATTTCTTTATTTTGATTATTGTACCATGAGTATACAGGATATTAACAAAATAGGTATTTGGTGAAAGGCTGAGTACAAGCTAAATCTCTATTATTTTATAGATTTTCTAAATTTAAAATTATTTTAAAATGTAATTAATATTTTATAAAAAAATGTATTTCTGCATTAGGACCATTTCTTCCTGAGTTTAACATTGAAAAGAAGGTATAGTGTTTAAACTAATCTAAATTATTCTAGTAAAGAATATGGAGAGAGAGAGAGAGAGAGAGAGAGAGAGAGAGAGAGAGAGAGAGAATGGATATATTTTGGTAGTACCATTATTCTAAAATTTCAACAAAGTATAGAAACTGAATAAAGTATGGAATTCATTCATATGATTAATTTTATCATTTAATGTAGTCATTTTGACCCCAAGATTAGCCTTAATTGACTTCAGAATTAGTCTTAAATGGTCTAGTGTTGCACTTAAATTTAGATATTTAAATTAAAATATTGCACAGAAAAAGAGCATTCTACAGTATATCTGGAAGGTTAATTTGGGGTATAAAAGAACAAAAAGGTGGAATGATAAAGCCCTCCCCATAAAGAAAACAGAATTAAACAGTTTATTTAGGGACTGTTTTTTATCTCAGGGAACTTTATTGGCTTGAGGCAACTGGCATTATAAAGTCAAGATTTCATTCTGAAACTTGCTAATAACTTGTATTTTCATTACTCACCTGATACCTCTCTTGGTTTTTCCTTTATGACAGATGATTATCATAGCCAGCAACGGACTTTAACTGAAGGATTTTTCTAAGCTATTCAAGTGTAAGAATTTTCAGGGAATGCTGCCTGTGTTCTGCCTTTCTAGCCAGACAGTTTCAGTTTTGCTTTGAAACCTCACAATAGTTTCTTTGACCTCAACTGAACTTCATAGACTTTGTTGCAAACTTATTCCAAATGATATCCTGCATTTAAAATAGGTAGATGCCAGACCTAATTACTAAATTCCCTTTGCTTAAAATTTTGTGCAAAGGTGAAAGGTTTGTTTCCAAGGAAACAAACGCACAGGATTTTTATCACATAAAATGTTTTCTGCAAGAAAATTCCATAACCAGTCTCCAGGGAGACACTATGTTATAAGATAGCTCTCAGTGGAGATTTTTTTTTCAGAAGAATATTCTATTTTTGTTATTCCAAAAGCATTCTATATTTGTGTGGTCATTATGATTTCTGTATTTAAAAAAAAATTAACACCAGCACCATAGCTGTCACCTGACTAGAGTCATAAGATGTACAATGTGAGACATTCTCTGACTATTAGTTTATTTTTACATTAGAGTCTAAATAGCATTAATTTGTGATATTTACTTGAGAGAATAAAACCTGTTCAAGGATAATATTTGTTACTGTGAAAGCTGAAAAAGAACCTCACCCTTTATTGGTACTTATTTCAAGTTGGAGGTGATTGCTTCCTTTTGAAAAGACAATTTTAAAGATGCTCAGGGAGCCTGGCTTTGCATACTCTTGTGGTTAAATTAAAGCTAAGAAAATTGCACAAAATGGATTCCGGTCACAAAAATCTGAGGCTTTGTTCAGATCTGTCTTATTATATTCTTGACCTTGCCACAGGGATGCTTGAATTCTAAAAAACCGTGTTATTCATCTTGTAGGCTTATCCTAGATTATAAGTGATACTGTGATGAAAGAGTTAAGTAATTATACATTGAAAAGGCACATTTTTAAAAGTGGAAACAAAGCAACTGTGAAGTGACAGGTTGAAGGAAATGGTATAGCAGACTGAATTAAAAGTTATGGCTCTGTTCCTTACTGACTTTGTGAGAGCAAAACATTAGAATCTCTTTGTAAAAGTGAGGTATGTATACCTCACTTGGTAGCTAATAAACATAATGTGTGTTAGAAATTTATTTATTAGCGGCCAATGAGAAGACACAGTGGGTAAGAGTGTTTGCTACTAAGCAAGATGATCTGAGTTCAACCACAGAGTCCATGAGGAGTAACTGACTCCATAAATTCTCTGATCTTCACACATCTGCAATAGCATACATGCAGGAGTACACACACACACACTATACCTATTGAAGTAACACACTTCATTTATATATATATATATATATATATATATATATATATGTGTGTGTGTGTGTATGTGTGTATATGTATATATGTAAAACCTATATATTTTATATATATTACATATACATGTACATATACATATATGTATGTTATGTATACATATATATATGTATAGATGTTAATATTTGTGTATGCATATGTATTCAGATACATACACATATATGTATTCACATACCCATATAATGCACATTGATATAGAAATGCAACATGATCAGTTCAATACATATACAAACACTTACACATACACATATAAATATAATTCCAGGGCTAAACACAGTATTAGATAATCAGTTATGGGCTTCATCTTCAGGGAACATTTTTTTCTCCTCTTCTCAGCAGTCATTAGTTGCTTGTAGTTTTTTCCCCCTAGGGATAAGGGCTCTGTGACATTTCCCTTCCATGAGAGCATGTCTATTGGCATAGTAGGTGTTTTTGCGTAGGATGCTATGGTGTTGAGGTAGGAGACTGCCATTCCCAAGAGACAATTTCACAGCAGAATTTCTTGTCCTCTGGCTCTTAAAATCTTTCTGCCCCTTCTTTCACAATGTTCCCTGAGCCTTAGGTATGGGAGTTGTGTACAGATGTTTAAACTGAAGCTGGGCATTCCACAATCAGCTGTTCTCTATTCTTGGACCAGTTGTGGCTTCTGTAATGGTCTCTGTATGCAGCAAATAGAAGCTTCTTTGATGAGGGCTGAGAGCTTCACTTAGTTCCGGGTAGAAGTATAAATATTTAGAATGTAATAAGGAATTATGCTAGTTTAGTAACATGGCAGCAACATGTACAACTAACTATATTACTTCAGTAACAAGGCAGCAATACATTCTCGCTTACTATACATGATCTCACTAACCTCAGATAGTTCATCAGGTTTACAGTACCAAGCATGAATTCCTTTCTGTTAAGTGGGCCTTAGGTCCAGTTAGACAGCTATTGGTTACCACCAAGATGTAAATGTTGCACCTATAGGGATATCTTGCCATGTTGGTAACTGATATGGTGCACAGGCATCAAAGCTTGGTAGGACTATTGGTCTTTTGAATTAGAATTAGAATTAGAATTGAATTAGAATCATACGCTGACCGCCAAAGAAAGTGAGAGAATGGATTGACTTGTGAAAAGGAAGCACACATTGTACAAGAGATCTGGAAGATCTTTGAAAAGACCTAACTGACAATAGGAACATCGGAAGTTGCAAGTACTGACAAGATATGACATCAGATATCATAAAAACCTTCAAGCAGTTATTCATTCATTCATTCATTCATTTATATGACAACTACACATTGAGTGAAAGTGCTAAGGGCTAGACTAGATATTGTCTGCATGCATGATCTCTTTTAAAAATTAGCTAAAGACCATGACATATGAACATCATATGTCATATTCTGAAGCACACTACTCAGACCTCTGTAAGGTCTGACCTGTACTTACTCTCTCAGCTGCTTTCTGATGATAGAAATTATGTGCTATTGTCTAGGACCATGCTCTCTCCTGGGAGACGGTGGCATCCAATCATTAGTTGATGTGTCTTATGTTTTGTCTCAGTTTTGCACATCACTGAAAGACCATGCTATCCCCAGAATCTCAGGAGACTCAGTGGAAGCCTCTCATGCTACAAAACCACAGTTCACCTTTCTCTCTGATTCTGTTTCTCTTTACCTCTTAGGTGCAATTTTCCTCCCAAACATCAAATGCTAAATCTCTTAAAAATTTTAATGGCTTATTTCATTTTCTAGAAACCCTATTTTATTTTCTGCATATACCTCTGTGTGTACATCTATGCAGATGTGAATGTGACCATGAAGTCCAGAGGACAACCTTAGGTGTTGTCACCTACATATCATCCACCTTTATAAGAGGTGGAGTCTCTCCCTGGACTGACACTCACTTAGCAGGCTATGCTATCTAGGCAGACAGCCCCACGAATCCTGTCTCTACCTCCCCAGCACTGAGGTTACAAGTACAGGCCACTATACCCCAACTTTTTACACAGCTTCTTATTATTATGCTTTTTTTGTAAGGAGATGTGAAAACCTTTATTAGATATTTTATTTACATTTCAGATGCCATCTCCTTTCCCCATTTTCTTTCCCTAGAAAAACCTTATCCCACCCCCCCTTCTCCTTTTTGCTTTTATACTATTTTTTAATGTTAATCAAAGGCTTTATAAGTTTGGTAATGCTCAATAACAAGATGCCCATACAATCAGAAGTGTAACCCAATACGCAACCTAGATATACCAACTGCCTTTGACTGGTGGAGACACGGGAACATCCACCTCCATGTCCCCCCTCTTGTCACCTAGCTCCTCCTCTCCTTCTCCTCCTCCACTCCTTACTCCTCCTCTTCCTCTCCTTACTCCTCCCACCTTAGCTCCTCCTACATATCACCCTTCCTGTTAAAATAAAACTTTTCTCTTAAAATACAATTAGAGCATAACTATACCAATTTGTGTCAGTAAGGTACAAGATAAACATAATACCCAGTCCATCATTTTGTTGACTAACCAGAACCTCTGACATCCCTCCTAACTAAAAGACTTAGTTCTGAACCTGGCTTTTTTTCTTGGCTTTAGAATGAATGTCAGCTGAAAACCATCCTCTCAAATCTTTTCTCTCAAAGTAAATAGCCAGGATTGGCTATGAGACTATAAGTCTTCAATCCCATCAGAAATATAGAATGACTGAGTTAACTGAAATTATGGAAAGCACAAAGCACAGCTTCTAAAACTTAGCCAAGTTATAGAGATCGCAGAACACCTGGACAGTCCCTATCCTATACTACAAAATGTTGGAGCATCTGATCTTCAGCCTTCTGGCCCAGGATCATCTGACAGATGTAGTGATGCAGAATTATTAAGGGCTGATTACTCTGTTTTGGCAGATATAATCAGTTGACTATTCTGCAAGTGTGTCCTTTTCTGGATAGTAATTTGTCTGTAGATGAAAAGAGGCAATTCTTGCCTAGTGCCTGTCTCACCAAAACTGGAGTAACAACAAAGATGCTCAATTTTTTTCTTAGAATCCAAGACAGGAAGCTGTCAGGAGCAGACAGGTTTCTAATCAAAAGGAACATTAATACAGAAATGTTTGTAACGTCAATTCTATGGACTTCTGACATTTTGAAAACCAACTATCCATGTAAGGCAATCTGGACTATTGTCTGTCAACTCCTCTCAGCTACTTCTAAATAGAATATAAAAAAACAACCTAACAATAAACTTAGAGCCATGAATTTGCTATAGGCCCTTAACTCACAGGCTAACCCTCTCAAATCAGTTTGAAAAGTTAAAGAAGGACTGGGTCTAAGCCTTGTATTCCTAAATGTGTTATATAGGCACAATGCCTATGAGAGTAAAAATATTAATCTCACTTTCATGTTAATGAGAAGCTCATACCAATGAAAACCTTACATTTAAAATCAAAGTAAATTTTGTACCATTTAAGAAATTATAACTTCATCTTAATAACAATTATACATATTTCTACCAATAGGTTATGGCTATGCAATAAATCCAAGCTAATCCTCCCTGTTCCAACAAAACCACTACTTTTCCCTAGAAAGACAGCCCAATATTAACCACCTAAGTTCCCAAGTCCAGGGAATAGGGGTGTCAACTCTTCATTAACTTCTTCAAGCTGATTATGGGCATTGAGATATTAGAAGAGGGGCAAGGAGAAGAGTACATTGATAAGCCTCTAACACTGTGTCTTTACTGCATCCAGCTGGAATTCCAGGACATCAGAGGTTCGAGCAGGTCTGCTCAGCTCACTTGATGAGTAGATACACCGAGGCTGTGTATTCTGCAACATACAATTCTAAAACAAATTTTAGTATCAAGATGGTTTTTTGTTTGAATTCTGGAATCTAGTCTTCTGGCGGCCAGCCTGTCATGTCTAATTGTATAATTAGGGAGTTTTTATGAGATTGTGCCCTCACCATCCTCCCATTCCAGCCTCCCTGCTTTCGAATTTCCCAACACTAGGGAATCCAAACTTCCAGGAACCAAGGCCATCCACTTCCACCGATACCTGGCAAGGCCACCCTCAACTACCTATACAGGTGGAGCCATGAGTCCCTCTCTTTGTGTTCTCGGGCTGGAGATTTTAGAATGGCTACTCCAGCTTCTTTCTTAGGACCACTTGCTTGAAAAATTGTTTTCCAGCCTTTTACTCTAAGGTAAAGTCTGTCTTTGTCGCTGGGGTGGGTTTCCTGTATGCAGCAAAATGCTGGGTCCTTTACACAGCTTCTAATGACTAAAGTCATGACCTCCTGCTTGAAAAGCAGGCACTGTACTGATTGAGCCACCTCTCCAGGTCCTGACAATCTGTTTTTATAATGAAGGCTCCAAACCCAACACCAGCAATTCCTAGTAACATCCACAGATTGTTTCTAAATGCCATCCATATTATAACAGTTCAGCAATGTGAAGTGGGTACAAATTTAGAACTGTCCCTACAAGGTCATTTTATTAACTCAGTCCCAGGCTGACAACTGGAGGCTCTCAGCCTTTGTTGAATGGTTATATAGAACTAGGTCTAGAGGAAGGGTAATGGGCCAAATTGTTATCATTAACATGGGGGGGGGGAACTAGTGAGGGGATGGAGATTGTCATCATCACCAATTAGAAGTAGACATGTCCACCATTTATATTAAGAGAATCTTGTTAATGAGTCACTCCACTGAGCAGATACTTATTTATCCTTACTATTCTCTCTATATAATAAAAATTAGACAAGCACAATAAGACACTACCATAAAAAAAAAAACAAAAAATACAAACAACATACATGCACACAAATTACTTATGGAAGATATGTATTAAAAAACAATAACATAAAAAAACCAGATACTGAATCAAGAATTGTGCAGGGCTTAGGAGATAACTCTTGTGTGTGTTCGGGGTGGGGGTGAGAGTAAGGGTACTTGAAGTGTAAGCATAAAGATCTGAGTTCAATCCCTTTACCTAAGTAACAGCTAGGCACTGATACACACACTGGTAACTAATGATATAATGCTGAAAAAGGCAAAGACAGGGGCACTACTGCCCAATGAAGCTGCTTGAAATGAAGAGTCTGGCTTCTACAAGAACACCCATGTACACACACCACCACACACACCATATTCCCACACATACACACCACAAGCATGCACACAGATGCATGTGCACACACACACACACACACACACAGATGACTCCCCACACATGCACACATGCACACATGCACACATGCACACATGCACACATGCACACATACACACCACAAGCACAGACACAGGACACTTCCCTCATGTACACACATGCAATACATGCACATGTATACACAGACAATGAGAAACTATGTATACAAGAGAAAATTAGCATTTTTGATAAAAATATGTCAAATAATGTAAATGGAAACCCAGACAATGCTGATATTAACATTCAGTGTTTGGCAAATGCCAAATATTTTACTAACTAGTGAAGAGGTGATGAACAGATATTTTACATTTCTTCTAGTAGAAGTTCTAGTAGAAATCCTTTATCTGAAATACTTGAGGGGAAAAAAAGTATCTTTGATTTCAGAATCTAACTTGCATATGCATAATGAGATATTTACCTCATTCCTGAATGGATCACAATCATAAGCAAAAAATTTGTCATAGACACCTTATTTGTAACTTTTTATGTTTTAAAAGATTTTGTATCTGAAAAAAATGTCATGATGTGGAATTTTCCACTTGTGTTTTCAAGTTGCCACTTAAAAAGTATTGCATTCTAGAGCAGTTTGGCCAGATTTTCTGATTAGGGTTACACAATCTGTAGTAACAATTCACTTCAAACAATAGTACTGAAGACCTACTCTGTAGTACACATTATTGTAATCAATGGAGATAGGACAGCCAATGAGAGGCATCGTCTCAGCTCACTCGTAGGTTTTATTGTACCAGGAGTACCAAAAGGGTCAAGAAATGAACACAGGATGGCAACATCTGTTTCAACTATTATCTGAGTAGGGAGGGGAGCCTGGGAACAAAAGGCCAATTTAGAGGCCTATGAGATGAAGTGAGCTGGGAAGAGCAGAAAGGAAGAAGGATTGCTGGAGCCGAGCAACCAGGAATGACACACATGAGCAGCTCACTTGAGGGCTTTGAATTAGACTTGGATTTTATTTGTACAAATAGAAATAGTTTGGCTTTTTATTTCCCTAATTGTATCCCTTTAACATCCTCCCCTTTCCTTATGGCTCCAACTGGTACTTCCACTGAAAAGGAGTGTGGATAGTGTTCATGCCTGCCTTGGTCCTTACTTCAGTGGGTCTGCTTCAAGCTTTTCTCCACTTACGACGGTGTTAACTGTAGATTTCTCACATAGCTTTTACTGTGTTGGGGCATATTCCCTCTAGCCTTACATTTTCTAGGACTTATCACGAAAGCATGTTGGATTTTATCAAAATGTTTTCTTTTTCTGAGTCTATTGAGATGATCATATGGTTTTGCCTTTAAATCCCTTTATGTGGTTTATTACATTTATTAACTCAGGTATGTTGAACCATCCCCACATTTTAGGAGTAAAGCCACCTTGGTCATGTAGATAGACTTTTTGATGTATGTCTGTATTTTGTTTGCAAGTATTTTATTGAGAATATTTGAATCTATGTTTTATTAGGGATACTGGCCTATATTTTGTTGTTTTTTTTTTTTTTGTTGTGTCTTTCTCTACTTTTGTTATTAGAGTTACATTGGCTTTGTAGAAGGAGTTTGAGAATGCCCCTTGTGTTTTTATTTAAAAAAATATTTTAAGATTGGCTGTAGATCTCCTTTGAGAGTCTAGAAGAATTCTGTTGTGAATCCATCTGGCCACCAACTTTTCTCAGTTGGTAGGCCTTTTATTAATATTTCAATTTCCTCATTTGTTCTGGGTCTGTTTAGGTTGATGACTGTTACTTGGTTTAATGTTTATGGTATGACTGAATCTAGAAATTCACTCATTTCTTTCAAGTTTTCCAACCTAATGGAGTACAGATTTTTAAAGTATTCACTCATGTAGTATTTTGAATTTCTTTGGTGTCTGTTGCAATGTTTTCAATTTTTATTCTGTCCATTTAGATTCTCTCTTTCTTTCTTTCAATTAATTGAGCCAAGAGTCTCTCAATCATTTTTATCTTCTTGAAGAACTTCTTGAAGAAATATCAAGTCATTGATTCTTTGTATTGTTTTATTTGTTTTAACTCATTGATTTATGCTCTGATTTTTATTGTGCTGACCATTCACTGGGTTTGATTTGGTGTCTTCTTGCTTTTCCATATTTTTGTATTGTATCATTTTGGAGAACTCTTCTAAGTTTTGTGGTATATTTTGTTTTAATTTTTTTCAAGATTGTATTTCTTAGAACAGCTTAAAGTTCAAATTGAATCATTGAGCATAAGGTACAGAGTTCCCACATATTCCTTTGCCCAGAGTGACATGGCCTCCCATTATCATCATTCCAGTGGTACATGCTGTACTTAGTAACTATACTTAAACACTTCTCCTTCTCAAATCTATACTTTATATTAGGCTTACTCTTAGTGTTACACAGTCTGTAGATTTATTTATTTTTTTTAACTTTTAACTTCCTTATTATTAGTTCTTTCAGTTTTGAGATTATAATATTATTGCATTATATCATTCTTTCTTTCCTCACCTAAAACACTCTCATATACCACTACTTGTTCTCATGATATGTGTGTGTATGTGTAAATTCCTAAATATGTAAATACAACCTTTTCATTTTGTATAGTGTCACATGTATGTATGTATGTATGTATGTATGTATGTATGTATGTATGTCAGGGCTAACCATGTGGTATCAGATAACCAGTTAGTGTGCTCTTCCTGGGGAAGGCTACCTCTCCTCTATTAGATCCCTATAGATTTTTATGTAGGGTGGAGGAGGCTTCATGAGCTTTCTCCTGTCTGCTTTAGGATGTCTATTGTTGTTCTTGTTCAGCTCATGCTTTGTCAGTCATGTTGGTGAGACTTTATGGGTGGTGCTTCTAACATTTTTAGGAGATACAGTGTCACAGAAAACTCCCTTCTCCCTTAGCTCTTATGATTTTTTTCTACCCCCTCTTCTTTAATGGCTCCTGAGCTTGGGGTTTGGGATGTGATTTGCAGATGCATCTTTATGGGATGGGCTCTACAAATGTGTATTTTGATTAGCTGCAATTTTATGTAATGGTCTTCAATTGTCACAAAGACATATTTCTTTGATGAGTTGTAAGGAATACATTTATTTGAAGATATAAGGATAAATATTTAAAACATTTTTAGCGGTTATGCTCGCTTATTAAAGTGGTAGTTGTAGGTATTCCTCTAAGATACATGACTTCACTAGTGCTGGGTAGTGGGCTAGGTTTCCAGTACAGGCATTGTATCCCTATTGTGAAGCAGATCTTTAAATCCAATGAGAGAGCTTTTGATTACTGCCAAGTGCCACTGTTGAACCCTGCGGGTTATCATTCCATCCTTGACATGACTCATAGCCATCATAGTGAGCTCAGACATTTGGAAGTTGCATGATGCCTTCTAATGCTATTATAGGTAGTCCTCAAGGAGGAGGCCTTCAAATCAGTTCTAGCTCAGGGGTCTGGGCACTGCATTTGGATTTCATGTCATCTTCAGCAATAGAAATTACATTATTCCTTTGCCAGGGGACCAGGGGCAACAACAATAGTCTGTAATGTTTTGGGAGGGAGATAAATACAGAAGAAGGAGGGTAAAATAACACTATGAATGTCTGAAAAAGTCATAAGGATTCATGCTATTAACTATATACCTAAAATACCTATAACACATGTTACTTGGTATATAAATATACATATACAGTTTAATAAAACTTTTTCATTTGGGCTGACAGTGCTCTCCTCAAGGGCCAAAGGCCACTTAAGAAAAACTCCAAGACCAAGCCTGAAAAACTCTCTTCTGAGTTGTTGGCCACTGTTGTCCAAGAGATGTTCTCTGATTTTCTAAGTGTAGTCATTCAAAGCAATAAATGTTCATTGTGGGACTATCTCAATGTTTCTGAGAGGTCTTGCTGTGTTGTGTTTATGTGGTGACGATCCTGCTGGATTTGTGATGCGTTTTTCTTAAGCACTCAAGTGACTTGGTTTTATATATAGTTTAATAAGATTATGATGGCCCTCAAGAGACCCTGAAAATCATGGGGAAATTCAGCAGGCTTTCATATTAGTTATTGTCCTATGCTGAAGAGGAGCCTGATAAGGAACAGTCCAGGAGAGTGGGTGAAACAGAGACACTTTGGAGTCTAAGTTCAAACCCAGCTCTTTCTAATAGGACTTTTCCTTGGGTGAAGTTCCCCAATTGATAAACAGGAATGGTAGAAGATATACTGTAGGGAAGTTTTCATAATTAGATGCTCATGTTGGCATCTACATGACAGAGGCTGGTGTGTCACATGGCAGATGAGAGTGGAATAAAACATTGTAATATACCTGCAATAGATCTCTTTGTTCTTATTTGGTATTAGTATTGGTCATTGATGGAAGTCTTGGGAAAGCCTAGAAATCAACTTATCTTAAGAGAGAAAGAATTTTTTTAGGAGCTCCTTGGCTTCAAATGGGTTTTTAAGTGAAGGGCCAGTAAAGACATAGGACTGAAATGTTTAGTTCTTATTTTTTCCATTAATCTATTTCTTTATTCAATTTGTACACCATCACAGCCCTGCCACAGCCTCTTCCTCATTCCTCCCTTCCCTTCATTTCTGACAAAGGTAAGGTCTCCCCTGGATGCTAACACACCTTGATACCTCAAGTCACTGTAGGACTAAGTATATCCTCTCCAACTGAGGCCAGCTGAGACAGCTCAGTTAGAGGAACAGGATCCGTAGGCAGACAACAGAGTCAGGGTAAGTCCCCACTCCAGCTGTTAGGGGATCTGCATGAAAACAAGCTGCATGTCTGCTTTATATGTTGGCAGATTGATGTACTTAACCTTCTACTAGGAGTCCTGCCTGCCTATAGGAAATGGCCATTTCAGGCTCCATATCTCCTATTACTAGAAGCTTCAGCTAGAGTCACTGTCATAGACTCTCTGGAGCCTCCCCCATCCTAGGTCTCTGGACATCCTAGAGATGTCCTCCACCCCTGATTTTTATTCACTTCCCTTGCATTTCATCCCCCCTTCCACTTTCCATCCCTCTCCACCCCACTCCTTCCCTCCATCCAACTCCAATGACAATTTTCCTTCTGAGTGAGATTCCTCCCTGATTTTAAATTGCATACCTTAAGACTTCAGGCATATTTCTTCCTGTCTGCACTATACACAGGGCTGAGAAACTCAAGTAACCAGACTGGGCTAAATTTGTGCTGGGTATGTTTGCACAGAATGACAGCTCTTCTTCACTTTAGCAATCATTCAGTACAAGGCCAGCACTGTCCAACTTGTTTGTTGGGCTTTTAGCTCAAGGAGATTCAGCTGTCATGGGAAGTTGAGGAAAGTCAATTCTGAAATAGCTAAATATGAGTCATACAAGCAGTTATACCTGCTTGTAAGGCATGCAACAAGCTAGTGGCCCGGCAATATCCTTCCATAGTGAATTTTTGTGATTTTGTTTAAAGTGAGCAACATGGAAGGGCACCCGGGAATGAAAGATACGAATACAGAAGTGGGCAGTTTACCTCTATTTCCTGTCAGCAAATAAGCCTCTGTCCAGCACTGCTCATATTTGCCTTACACTCTAGTGTTCTATGGAGTTCTAAAGTTCAGATGAAACTCCCTCCTCAAAAGCCATGAGAATTTTTGAATATTACTATCAATCAGGTATTGGATAAAATCCCGGTGTATGTTAATTACGATTGCTTAGACTAGAATAAATGCCACAGTCTTCAACTTCACTAACATATCATTCGTAGGTCCTGCCTCTGTGTCCTCTGTCAGATGGAAAACTCAACCTTAGTTTTTCTTGATGTTTTTGCCCTTAAAGTGACACACAGATCTTAGATTTTGTTACCAAGGATGAACATAAACCAGACACATAAGTTTGACTGTTTGCCCTACAGGACGATGGATGCCATGACCATAAGAAGTCTCTAGTTCTGATTTTCCTGCCTCTTTAGGGCCTCTCTGGAAGGCTGCTAATGTATTCTTGCTGTGACAGGTACCTAGGGAGCTTAAACCAGCTTCCTCTGACCTAATCTGTTTAGAAGTCACAAAGCCCTCTCCATTGTAGAGTTTAATAGAAAACAATCCCAAGAGCTTTCTGTTCTCAGGTCCCCAGATAGGGGATGTGAAGAAGCTGGAAGCTGGATTACCTCCCCACCCTCCTTATGGCTCTTTTATCACTGTTATAAAATCTTTCTTCCTTCCTGCCTTTACCTGGCCAAAGAGCTCAGAGCCTGCCTCACTTCAATGGGAGAAAGGGGAAATGATACACAGAGGAAAGTATAGATTGCTTTCTCAAGTGTCATACAGACAAACGTAGAGAAAAGCATTGCTGAGGCTCCTGTTAAAAGGTGGCGATATCTCTAGAATGAAATAGGGCTACAGATGAGCCAGTGAAAGACCTAAAGAACCAGTTACTGTCATGCTGAAACCATGCTGGCTTCCTAGGGAAGACAGACTGATTTAGTTTGAGGAACAATTGTGTGTTGAGTGGGGAATTACAGAGTTGGCATTGCAGAATTGCTTTGGATAATCCAATGCAATCTTGGGTAGCTTATCGTCCTCTTGACTTCATAACAGAATGCACGAAAATAGACATAGCACTTAAAACACCTGAGCTCTCAAAGGTACTGTGTCCCATTCTCTCTTCTCAGAAACATCATAGCCCTCTTTTATTTCCCTTGCATTTGATTTTTCTCTCTTCTATGTTTCAGAGCCTAAGAAACTCCTACTAATATCAGATACTATGTTCTTATTTCACATATATCTTTAGGTTCGGCATTCAAAGAATGTCAATGTGGTTTGGTAGGATAAGGATGTATCCTATTCCTAGAATATATAATAAATATCTCTGACTCACTTAAGTTATTTGGTGGTTTTATGATATGTAAGGTTAATTCCATACTTATAAAACATAAAAAAAAAACTACTCTATAATTTTGCCCCTATGGCAAATAAATGAAAAGATGGTTTATACAATATTTGATTCTCTATATTTCCTTCTTTTTTTAAATTTTTTCTTTCTAAAAATTTTATTGTCTGTCCATTACATGGAAAACACTTTATTTTGGTCTATGCTTTGAAGCTATATAGATAAATAAAGTACACTAACTTCCTATAAAGAGTTACAGGTATAAAAAAAAACAAACACTTAGGAAAGAAATTCATGGTTAGTCATGAGGGTTATCTCTTCGCTCTTTGATAGAAAAAAATTGTTTAAAAATAGAAGAAATGGCAAGAGGTTGGGGGGAAGTATTGAAGAAGACAACAGATACTAGATACTAACTAGATTAGGGAGATGCAAGATTGAAGTCACAGCAGAAGGAAGGAAATTAAATGTTATTGAGAGTTGAGCCAAAGGGTCAGGAATTGAGGGGATGACTGAAGGCGAACAGTAAAGCCAAGTGTGTGCCCTTTGGGCACATTCATAGCCTCAAAGTGTGTGGGAAGGAAGGGGATCAAAAACATAGTGATGAGGTAGAGACTGATTAGAAGGACTGTCTCATCCTCCAAAAGAGTGACACAAAAGCATGCATTTCAATCCCTTTGTTCATGGCCAAGATGTTGAAGGTGGCAGAAAGTTGAGAGAGATCACAGTAGATTGCTTGAGTTTTCTCACTGAAGTTGGGGACAGAGCTCTGGGGTGTGGTGAGTCACTGGCTGAGTCACTTATTCTAATCCACTCATTTAGAAACTAGAAAGGCTGAGCTGCATAGTGTGGTATTATTATGCCTAACACAGAGGGGCAGAAATAGTGATTCAGAACTATCAAGTGACTTGCTTGAGGTCACCCAGGTGGCTAATGCTGCAGTCTGTACTATATCAAGAGTCTCCAGATTTGTCGGAAATTGGCATTTAGTAGTCTTAAGAGATGTTTATGTATCATCTTTAGCAGGCCATCAAAAAACAAGGTGTAAAAATAGAAAATAACAGAAATGGTTCAAAGTAGATGTATCTTGCATCACCTTTTTCCTCTCCACGTAATGAATGACCAAAATTTAACAAATTCTTACCAAACATCTCAAATCTAGTCACTGTCAGAGGCTCTACACTGTGATGTCAAATATATAACAATATTTAGCGAGCACTAACCCTGTGCCAGGAACCTCTGTGTTTGCATATATAAATGACTGTAATCTTCGAAACAACCCAACAAGGAAAGCAAACTCCAACATCCCCATAGTATAAAAAGAGAAACCACCATCAGATGAGATTGACTGACTCAAACTCAGGTGCTATGTAACAAGCTACCCTTGCTCAGCCCAGCAGCTTATGGTTTTGTCACTATGATGTAGTTTCTGCTCTCAAGAAGCTCCTTTCCTCCAAGGAAAACAATGAGAATAAAGGGTTGGTTTTCTCAAGTGAAGCATCCTGTAGCAGGATGGTGAAGCAGTTTACAGTGAGTAATACTAGTGGGTATGATGGAATAAAACTGGCAAGTTCCCTCAAGTCAGAAGTCTGTGAAGAAGAGGCCACTGCGGACTGGATTGTCTGGCAGGGAGGATTCAAATGGTTTGACTCTCGCTACTCTGACAGTGGTAAGGAGCTTGACAGTGGCCAGGAATCCTCATTTTCATGATGAAATGGGCAAATTCATATTCACTACTTCCTGCTTCATCCATCTGATATAGAATCATTGAGTTTCCGCTCAGTATTGTGTTATGTGTGGGAACTTCACCATGTCAAGATTCTTGGGTTAATGATCTCATCTTTTTATCTCTGTATCACACATTTCACTAATGGTCAAGGACAGAAATGTTTCTTTAGTTTAATTGATCTAACTAATATAGTTCAGGTAGTTTTGCTTGTGTGCATTTGTAGGCTCTGTAGGCACTGAGGTTAAACTCAAATCACCAAGAGAGACTTCTGCTTCTCTCAGTACCTCTTTAGGACTTTTGTTTTCAGTAAATCTAAGTTAGACTGCCCCCTGTCATGAAATAGGCTCTAGTACCGTGTACCAAATAAACAAACAAATTAGCAAGTATCTTGACCCACTGCCTTCCATGGAGGATTTTGGACATAAAAAGTTACTGGCTTAGTTTTTGTGCCTATCAATAGTATGTTGTATGAAAGAGTTTATATTGAGACCCAAAGCATCTGGTTGTAGCCTTTGGATTGATATTCTATTCTATCACATTGCCAAAAAGGCAAATGTCTTAGAACAGTCCTTATTTATTGTTGCGTTTTCTATAAATTAGAAGCCCAAATAGATCAATTGAGTCCACAGCTTATTTTTCTAAGCTAAGATAGATTTTTGAGGCTTTTTTCTGGAAACTTTCAGATGACACTGTCATTCTCTTCAGTTCTTTGTGATCAAGTCTCTCTTTCTCACCAAAACCAGCTCCTCAGTGTTAGCCCCTTTCTTGTCGTGTTGCTCCCCATATACTCAAATGAATGAAAATCTATCATTCTATGACCTTGAGTTTGCCTGTCCTTTTCTTTTGACTAATTTTACTTTTTCTTAAGTCAGACTTTCTCTTTTATAATAGCTCTTGGAATTATGTTGAACCTATCAGGAAAATCTAAGATCAGATTTCTATCTTAAGGTTTGGAACCTCAATAATGTCTGCAAAGTCCTTTTGTTATTTAATATTTTATCTTCAAACATTCAGAGGCACTTAGACCTGGACATTTTTGGAGAACCTTCTGTCAACAGTTTTCCTTTAGGGAATATGTGTTTGTTACTCAGAACAACCCCTGAAGTCATTTTTTCTAAAAAAAAAAAAAAAAAAAAAAAAAAAATACACATCTGCTCAAGGGCTGGATGTCTGCTATCTCTACAGCTCTAGTCCCAGAAGACATGGAAATGTTTTAAAAGAAAATACATTTCTCCATAGTTCCCATTATATTGTGTGTTGTATTCTTAACTCATTCAAGGTACTCAGAGAAGACTGATAGTTGTGGTGGTAATGAAAGTGGTAGTAGTATTAGATTTGACATAAGAGAATATGTCAATTATCAAGGCAAATTCAAGTCAGTCAAATTTAGGCTCTACCGTACAGACATGATAAATATACAGTTAAAGTGAATAACAAATGTATTGCTTATTTTTCTCTTGCTATGATAGACTACCCTGACCAAGAACAATGTAGAACAAGAAAAAGGTTATTTTAGTCTACAGTTCTAGAAGGGATAGCAATCCACTGTATTAGGGAAGACATGAAAGAAAAAGTATAAGATGAGGCTGGCAGTATGGAAACAGAAAGATCACATTTCATTCCTGTAGGGAGCTCAGAGAAAAGAGAAAGTGGGAATAGGATATAATAGCCTGCCACCAGTTACATTCTTCCTCAGAACAGCCACACCTCCTGTACATTTCATAATGCTCCCAAACAGCACCATCTACTGGGAACCAAGTGTTCATACGCATGAGCCTATGGGGAACATATCTCCTTCAAACCGGCAGGATATGTAGACGAAACACAGAAAATTCTTTAGAAACAGGTACCTTCTTTTCTTCTTGATAGCTTTCTTTGATGCTCATCTTAATCTATTCTTACTAGATAAAGATTACACAAAGGGCGGAAGCTCAGTTTGTAACCTGGTAGTTTACGCCACTCACCAGTCACCCTTTGATGCAATGCCAATTTTCCAAATTCATCCAGACCAACTATTTAAAGAAATTGCCTCAGAGAGGGCCAGGCACTAGGAAAGGTCAGCAAAGCCTCACAGAGTTAAAAATAGAGAACCAGGAAACAAAGGACACAGTGCAAATTTTACAACCACGAATTAAATGCAAAGAATGACACACCATTACATAAGCTACAGAAAATATCATTTAAATGTCAAAAGAGCTGAAGATGGCTTTAATCATGGAAGAAAAGCCCACAAAATATGTTCAATGTCTTAATTTTTATTGTACAAAAATGTAAAAAAAAATGCCATTGTTTGATGACATAAAATATAGAAATTGGTTGTATTTTCTGACATAGGAATCTTTATGTTTATTTTATGCAACTTCAGCTTTTGTAAATTCCCAAGACTTTCAGAGACTGTAAATATATTTGAATTAAAGAGGATTATTTAACTTACCAATCATGTGGAAGTGTAATCTGTGTGCTATTAGTTACAGTCCAGTTGCCTGTGTGAGCTACATTTTCACTGGGAGGAATGGGAACAGGATAGATCCCTCTAATCGTCTGACTATGATTACACATACATTTTTACCCTCTAGAAAATTAGCTTCGTGGAAGTCATTTCTGGTGCTTCTGCTGCCTACTTGCATTTTAGACCTCTGTTTTGAAGCTTGTGAGATATATTTAAAAACATTATATTAACATTTAGTCTCTGGCTGGATGCAGTAGTTTCACATATGTTGCTCTTTGGCAGATGAAGACTTTTACTAGGTTTGGTTGTCAAAGATATCAATCCAAGAAAAGCTAAATGTACATGCACATATGTACATGTGTACATGCATGTGCATTTATATATGTATGTATAGAGAATTAGTTTTTGTCTGTTTATTTAACATCTGTTGAGTTTTTTCTGTGTTCTCAGCAATGACATGAACACTGTGAAAAATATTAAAACACAGATCCCAGGATCCATAGAGCTATTAAAATACTTTTGAGGGAAAAATTAAAACTGTATATTGTAGTTATTGCTGCAATAACAGCTAGAAGATCAGACAATTAAGTTTGTGAATGCAGAAAAACAAAACATTAAGTGAGACAAAAAAAAAAAAGGGATTTAGCAAGGCTTCCTGGATTGAGTTTATTTTAGTGCAAAGGTCTTTTAAAATGCATTGTCTATTGGTTCTATTGGTGATGGAGCTTTGGATATAATTATTCAGCTTAGAAGAATATGGGATATGAAGGGGTATAATTAGAGTGGAAGAGAGAGAAATGAGTCCTCTTAAAGGATTCCTATAACTGTTCAGGGCTGTGGCTTCCATAAGCCTAAATCTATGAGGAGCAAGGAGTTCTTCTTTCTACACTGAAGAAAACCAAGATAAATAGCTTATCTGTTCTGGGACTGTGAGAATCAGGATCTGAAGGGCATATTAGAGCATCCGCCTTTAGAATAACCTTCTTCTGGCCAGTCTTGTATTATACTACATGTCAGGACATGGGCTTCTCTTCTTTCTCAGATATTACTCCAATTAAAATAGAAGCACAATACACTCTGCACTTGAGGATGTCTTGAAAACAGCTAGAGAGTAGGGATAGCTTGATATAGGCTCAATAAACAGGATAAAAGGTAGCAAGGAAACCAACAAGTCTCCAGCTTGTTCACACATTGATTTGCTCGTTCAAGGCACTCCAAAATTAGAAAAGCTACAGTCCTTTGCCAAGAATTCAGTATGCAAATATCTCCTAATAAAGAAGCCATAGGAGAAACTTGAATTTTTGGTGCAGTGTTCCAACACACTGACAGTGTATTTTTGTTGACAGTGCAAGATTAGAAAGCAAGCACAATGAAGTTCATTTGCAAGAATACCTGCTTTAAAAATAACCCTGCTGTCACAGGAAACAACTTCTAGATTGGTTTGTGTGTGTGTTGGAAAAATCTAGTGAATATGAAATACTGAAACATAGTTACATATCTAACATTGGCATTGAAAACATTTTTTTTTATTTCAAGTACCACAGTTGTGTTTTGATTCAGTGTTACAGTTTTGCTCTTTTATATAAAAAATAAATTAATACTTATTATTATGTAAAGTACTTCCAAATTTTAGAAAAATTTATTTCATGATATTAGCCAGAACCAAAGTCTATACATCTCAATGAACATTTATGCTGTTAGAATCGCCATTGTGAAGCACTGGAGCTTTCCTTGGGTCTTATACTTTCACTATAAATTGTATTTTAATGCACATATTCACAACAAAATCAAAATAAGAAAGAAAAAACTTGACAGTTAAAACTACATGGATTTATGTAAATACATACATGTGTGGACACAATATAACATATTCTGTGAGAGCAAGAGCAAGAAGAGGGGGCTGGAGAGATGACTCAGCGGGTAAGAGCACTGTCTGTTCTTCCAGAGGTCCTGAGTTCAATTCCCAGCAACCACATGGTGGCTCACAACCACCTATAGTATGATCTGATGTCTTCTTTCTGGCGTGCAGGTCTACATGCAGATAGAATGAGAACTCATATACATAAAATAAATATTTTTTTAAAAAGAGCAAGAAGAGTAAATATTAGGAAATGAGGAGGGATGGGTGCAGGTAAAGGATGTATGAGAGGATCTAGAGGTACTGTCACATCTAGTAATTGTTGGTGTGCTTATAGCTTTCACTTCAGAAAGGCATTGGAAGTAAACAGTAGCTGAGGGTTAGCTTCAATACTCGCTTCGGTCACCAGCCAAATCTCTAAACAAAATTCTTCTCCCACCATTAAGAATAATAGTAAGCAAAAAGAAGAAACACTTATAACAGACCCTGAATACAATGTGAAGACCTCCACACACGAGCCAGGCACTAAATTAGAACAGGCAGTGGAATGCTAGAATGCTAGAAGAATCAGAAGAGTATAACATTAGTCCTAAAATACTTACATATGGCTGCTCTTTCCCAAGGCATCTGGCTACAAAAAAAAGAAAAAAAAATAAAGGAAGGAAGGAAGGAAGGAAGGAAGGAAGGAAGGAAGGAAGGAAGGAAGGAAGGAAGGAAAGAGAAAAAGAAAGACAGCAGACAAAAGGAAGGAAGGAAAGAAGACAGAACTGTCTTCAAGATCTGCCTTCTAATGAGAGAAACAGGATCATGCACAACTATCCACATTATGAAATCTTTACACAGCAAAAGGTTGACTCAAGAGAAGTTGGAGGCTTCAATGGCTATCTAATATTTGAATGGAACCTTCACTAGTAGGATTGACATCAACAAAAAGAGCAAAAGAAAGTAGTAACTGGTCAAGGTCAGGTACCATAGAAGTTATTCAGGGCAAACATTTGACTATGAGAGAAGACAGGAGAACACAGTCAACAGGACTCCTGAGCACTGGAGAAGCACAGTACTATCAGGTTTTTGATACTATGCCTACTACAAGGATTCTTCTAGGTGGAGATGTGGTACTAGATGGCATGTGGCAGACAGTTCTATACATTCCACTTTGTGACCAAGGCACTCATTCTAGTTTGAAAAGCAAAGCAAAGGAAGTATCACTTACCTGCTCTGAACAGCCTTGAGTCCTCAGATGGCTATGGAATTCAGTCCAGGTAATTGCACCATAAACAAGCTTTTAGAAGGTATTCTGGAAGGGATTTTTTTTTAATAGAAGAAAGACATGGCTGTCTCCTCCTATTTCGTTTTATCATTTATTCTTCTTTCTAGTCAGTTTTCAAAGATAGCCATCTCTCAACTAGGAAGACAGAAAGCTTATGCTAAGGATCCTAGAAGGAAAAGAGAAAGAGCCTGATCAGGCATCTATAAGGGCTCTGCAGATTCCTTGTTGTGAAGAGAGACACAAACGTGTTTAAACCACTATATCTAAGTTTCTTTCAAATACATCTAACAACAGTGCTGATTGACACCAGTGACTTATGAGAAAAGTAAAACAAGCTGAAGAGAAAACTCTTTCTGGGAGCTCTAAGCTCCACAAACTGTGAGGTGGACACAGAACTTTCCAGATCTTCCCAGTCTGCATTTTGCCAAGGATGCTAAGGTTCTTTCCACCCTACTTTTAATAATTAATTGTTCACAGGATAGCCATCCACAGATCAATCCAATAGGTATTTCTTGTGTCCCTTCTATGTTTAAGACTGTGCTGTATATCAACAGTACAAAAAATACATGGTATGTCTGGTGTGAGTCACCAAGGGAGTAGAGATGACTGAGTGAGTAAAGGTGCTTGCGACACAACCCAGCTGACCTGAGTTCCATTCCCAGATTTCAACTGCCTGTCCAACATTTAGGCTATAATTTGATTATCGAAATATTAGTACTGTATAAGTTTGTGTCCTGGTACTCAAGGCCAGGGGTCTTGTGTTAAGGGTATGCATCAGTCAAAGGTATATATATATATATATTGACTTAGTAGCTGAAAATATACCATCTTGAAAGAAACAATTACCATAAGAAAATGGTTATGGATGGCTACTCTGTTTTCACAAGCTTCCATAAACTTCCACCTTCTCTTTTACAAGCCAGTGCACCCATGAAATATTTAGCTTTCTCAAGTTGCAGCTAGATGTGTGGAATATCTTCTCTTTATGCTCTGATAGCTACACTAGCAATCTCAAAGCTCTACTGCCTGCACCTGAATGTTTAATGTGAACATTAATTTCTTTCTTCCCAGACATTTGTCAAACACTCTTGATTGCCTACTGTGTGCCAGACCCCATGGCAGGTGTTGAGATAATAAGAGTAGCAAGGTGCTTGCTCTCAAGCTCCTGGAAATATGATCATATAAAATGAAAAATACAGGAAACATGCAGGCACATAAGAGAGCTGAAGAAAGAGTGCATATGTTAATCATAGGAAGTCAAACTGGTCTGATGCTATTAGACGTCAAGAGAATCTTGTCTATAATATAACATGGCGTGGAAAGACTTTCTGCAACAATGTAGTAGGCTACTAACTCTGACCTGATATACAGCCTTTACTTCGAGTTAGGTGGGTAGGATCTCCTCAGTATTAAACTATATCCTCAGATATTGTGAACCCTTCTGTACCAGAAAAGTTAAAATGGGCTTTTAGTAAGGACAGGGAAATGCTGGTATTTATTTTTATATCACACACACAATGTACTGTCAGTCTGTGAGTCTCACAAACATTTAGAAGGCATTTTCATGTATTTTTACAAATACTGTGGTTTTCAGATTACTGTAGGTGATTTCCACAAACACTTATGTCTTTATATTACTTGTTCTTAAAGATTATTGAATGAGAGGCTGGAGGGATGGTCCAGTAGTTAAGAGAATTGGCTGTTCTTCCAAAGGACCCAGGTTCATTGTGAAGGTGGGTTTTGAATCCTCCTCTCATGCTCAAGCTTCTCCTAGTGTGGAAAAGAATTTCTTCCTGGCTGCCTGCAGAGGACAGTCTCTTCCTGGCTGTTTTTGGATCAAGACATAGAACTCTCTTCCAGCCCCATATCCGCCTACACACAACTATGCTTCCCACTATGATGATAATAGACTAAATCTCTGAAACTGTAAGCTAGCCCCAATTAAAGGTTTACATTTGTAAGAGTTGCCTTAGTCATGGTGTCTCTTCATAGCAATGAAATCCTAACTAAGAGAGATACAAATTATATTTTAAGCTGGTGCTCCAGGAAATAAACCATGTTCCATATATCATACCTGTGCATACTGCCCATAAAAGTGACATGATCCTCCAGAGCAAACGTTTTCTGACACAGCTGCATTTCTCCAGCCCCTCAAAAGCCACTTTTGAATGGTAAGTCAATTAGTACTTATTATATTTGACTCACTTAGTAGCCAGTAAATTCAGATATACTTCCATTTTGCATGGAGTTCAAAACTGACTTTTCAAATATAACTGTTATTTCATGGGAGAACTAAGTAGGAGTCCTTGAGCTCCTGCCCACTTCTGCATGTTACCAGATACTTTCCACATGCCCATATTTACAACCTCCCCCACCTTCCCCAGCCCTACCCCATGACCACACAATTTTAGGAAAGAATATTGGTCCACGTAGATCATATTGCCTTTTCTGGTTCAAATGCCTGGTGCAGGGTAAAAGCTATTTTCTAAATCCAGTAAATCTTGTCAGCCTAGATTCAGTGCAACTCTGTGATGGAATGAACAAATTACAGATGGCAGCAAGTTTGTTTCTGGGTGCAGGGAGTGGTTCTTACCCGCTTTATTCTATCCCTTAAAGTTTCCTCTTGGAAATTGTCTTAAATCACTCAGCAAGAGAAACTAGAGTGAAAAGGCTCGCCTTGAAATGGGACAGGTGTCTTTAATGATCTATCAACATCTGAGGCTCTATTGATCATGTCCCAAATTAAAATCTTTGGTAGTCTTGCACAAGTCAATAGAATAAAAATAAAAATACTTTCTCTTGTGAAGACTATATTTCACTTGTATCATTAATATGATAATTTGCTAACTTCCTGTGGAATTTTCTGTAAAATAGTCCTTTGTTAACCAAATCTTCTCTGTTCTTCAAGAAAAGATCACAGAGCACTTTTTTTTCTGTAATTCTCTTCTTTCTACAATCCACTTCCCTTAACTACTTCCATGCCTAACTTTCTGCTGCCTAGCAAATGTGTATTCTTAACATAATTGGTTACAACTTCCCTAGTGAGATGTATCCTTATGAAGTATCCACATCAACTATTTTTAGTTTATTCACAGAATTGTGCAGGCAATACGAGATTCTGAAATTAAAATATTTCTACATTCTGTAAGGAAACAATGTGTCTGTACTTACTCTGTGCAGCCTAGAAGTACCAGGCACCATTGATCAGCATTTTGTTTCCATAAACTTGCCTATTCTGGATGTGTCACAGGAATAAAAATCAGACATTATGTGATCTCTTGGGATAGCCTTCTTCCACAGTTATCTCCAAGGCCCACTCCTAAAATCTTCAACAGTATTCCATCATATCATCATATAAATGTAATGCATTTGGTCCATCCACTTATCAGCTGGCAGGTGTCTGGGCTGTTTCTGCATTCTAGTTCTCATGAATGCATCATATGGTAACCCTATTAAGACTTTTCAGGAATTGACAAGCTTTGTCAAAGTGATTGTACAATTAATATCACAGAAAAGTAATTAATATTTAGTATTTCAACATTCTTACCAAGTCCTTTTGTTGCTTTACTATTTCACACATCTCTGTCATCCCACTGGGTGTAAGCGACCTGTTATTGTGGTTTTTAAGCACGTCTTTCTTGAATAATGTTGATATCTTTTTCTATGCTTAATAGCCATTACAATATACTTTTTTAAAAAGCTATTAATCCTCACTTTTAAATGGCTTTATTTGTCTTCTAATTATCAAATTTGCTGTATAGTTTTCCCACAATTATATCCAATTACCAGTTACATAACTTACATGTATTTTCCTTCGTCCTCTGGGTTATTGCTAGTGTTTAATTTCTTATTTAGTATTATTTATGACACAGTATTTTAATTTCTTTTTTGCCACTCATGTTTTTAATGTTATATGTAAGAAACAATTGTATAACATGACAGTTTGAAATTTTATTCCTATCTTTTCTTTAAAGAGTTTAATATTAGCCAGGTGGTGGCGGCTCACGCCTTTAATCCCAGCACTTGGGAGGCAGAGGCAGGTGGATTTCTGAGTTCAAGGCCAGCCTGGTCTACAGAGTGAGTTTCAGGACAGCCAGGACTACACAGAGAAACTCTGTCTCAAAAACCAAAAAAAAAATAATAATAAAATAAAGAGTTTAATATTTATGACTTAGGTTTTGATATAGTGCACATTTTGAGATCATTTTTCTTGTGTTATATGGCAAGATACATTTTCTATGCATAGGTGTCCAGTAGTCGCAACACCATTTATTGAAATGACTGTTATTTATCCAATTGGATTGTCTTGACACCTTTGCAGAAGAAGATCAGTTGTTCATAGATACATGAGTTGATTTCTGGACTTTCAATTCTATCATTCATATCTATGCCTATATCTTTACCTATTCCTACACCTGTGCCTATACTTTTGCCTAGATAAGCCAATGTTGTATTCTAACTCATTATAAATTGTTCTGGGATTCTTCTTAGTCCCTCCTACTCTCTCTTCTTGGAGCTGAACCTATGACCCTACCTCTAAACTATAACCCAAGTCCCTAGATGCCTCATCAAGCTTGTCAAGTTTTACTGTATTCTTAGTAGGCTAGCTTTTCTTATCATAAAAGGATGTGGAACTTGACATATGCTTTTTCTGTCTGTATCTACTGAGATAACTGCTCTTTTAAATCTTTACTAATATGGCATATTATTTCAGTTGACTTTTAAATATTAAACCAACTTCCTATTCTCAATCATGGTATATCATGTTTTTATACATTATGAATTTGATATCTTGGCATTCTCATCTATGTGCATCATTGATTCTGGCCTATATTTCTCTGTGGATTCAGAATGGTGCTGGCTTTGTTAAATGAGTTGGAAAGGCTTTCATTTTTCATTTACTTTTCAGAAGGCTTTCATATAGGTTTGAGTTCTTTTTCTTTAAGAGTTTGGTAAAATTCAACAGTGAAACCACCCAGTCCTGAGATTTTCTTTGCTGAGCGTTTTGTGGATCAAGCATGTACAAGAAAAAGAACAATAGAGTGTAATAGAACACAACTTGGGTTTTAAGCAGCAGTTTAGGAAGCCTGGGTAGCAGGAGCTGAAGTGACTCCCTAGTGCCTGTCTGTTAGAGTCCCCTCTGTCAGATTCAGGTCTCTTCTTAATGTGAGACTTGCTTAATCTCTCGGATGTGTTTCTTACTGTTTCTTTCCCACTGTAGGCACCATGCATGCCAAACTAGTCATAGAATTCAGTGTTCTTCTGCAGCCGCAGTGTTAAGGTTGACAATGTACCTATAACCAATTTCCCAGAAAATAAGATCTCTGTCATTCCGTAACTCTGTGCATAAAACTCTTGCTCCATGATTTCTGGTGATTTCATGTGTGATTGACCTAAGGTTGAAGGTTCACCTCTGGTATCACCATCACAATATAGACTTTTCATGCTCCAAACATACATAGTAAGGAAGAATATATAGCATCTTGGATCCTTTTTTTTTTTTTTTTGTTATCTTCCTATTATTTGCCTATTATAAATACTTATGGCAGGGAACGTACTTGATTCACGTCTTTACCCCAAAGCTTCCAGAGTGCATGACACACAGTACACATGTAATAAATATTTGCTGAAGTAATGGAGAGACGGGATTTCTAGAATGAGATTTTCCCCTTCATTTCGGATAGCTGAGATATTATCATGATTCTCTGTATTTCTCAAAACATCTGGTGCAACACTGATAAATGTTCATTGTAGGTGATGCTACTGAATGACAAATTAATATTATAATGTCAGCCACACATTTTGAACTCTCATGAAAAGGCACCATAAAAACCTCAAAGTAGCTATAAAAATGAAATGATAAAAATCTATTTGGATGACATCTCTTTCTGAAAACACAAAGCTAATTCTGTTGTGTTTTGATACGTAATTACACTTGAAGGTTTTAGATGTGACAGAGCTGTGTTTGGGAATTCTGGTGATCACAGCATCGCCGCTTGATACTGGGGAAGGGAAAATCCATTTTGTAAGCTTTCCAGCAACAAGCTTCGTTTTCAGTGTCTGGAAGCAATTCCCCGGGATGTTTACTGAAATCTCTTAGACTTTAGGAAACTCAAGAGCACTATGGGATTACCAATGACAGAAATAGATCTGCTGCTTCCTATCTTCACTTGTCACAAGACAAAGATGGACAAGCACAGTGGCAGCGTTGACCACGGCCTTAGTAGCACACAATACCACCCAAGCATGATATTAAGGCCTATGTCACCCAGGATTTTCCAGAGAAACAGAACAAATATGAGTCAGTTTCTCTGTGTCTCTCTGTCTTTATCCCTGTCTGTCTGTGTCTGTCTGTCTGTCTGTCTGTCTGTCTGTCTGTCTCTCTCTCTCTCTCTCTCTCTCTCTCTCTCTCTCTGTGTGTGTGTGTGTGTGTGTGTGTGTGTGTGTGTGTGTGTATGTCTGTGTGTGTAAAATGACATGGTTTTAAGGAATTGTCTCATAGAGTCATGGGGTCTAGCAAATCCAAACCTGGCTAGTCTAGCTGGTAGACTAGGAACTTGGACCGGAATTGAGTCTGAAGTTTCTAGGTAAGGTCATCATTTTGGAACTGGGGAAGATATTGGTGCTACCATTTTGAAGAACCTTCTCTTCTTTGGAAACCTGTCTTTGCTATTCAGATGACTAGAAGAGCTGCTGCACACTATTCAGGGCAACGTTCCTTACTTAAATAACGCAGATAGAGGATGTCAATCACATCTGCAGCTGTTTTGCAGCAATCCAGATGAGGGACTATGAGAATGCTCTAGACTAGCCAAATGGATACATAACAGTTCTAACAAGGTTCTTTGACACTTAAATCTAGCTTCTCTTGACCACACCATGCATCTCCTCTTTCAGACTTTCATGCCTACACTTAGTTGCTACTTCTGTTCAGAGTCCTGCTTTTTTCCTATCTTTCTATAGATGTGCTGGGCCCTTCATTCCTATCCTGGACTTATGCCTCCATTCCAGGTATTCTATCTTCCTGTCTTCCTGTATGAGAGTCCTTTACCTTCCTAAACCAGGGTGGTTTTCCATTCAGACACTGTCCCTTGAACCCCTGACATAGTTATTGGCTATGAGGTCTCCTGGCTCTGTTTTATATTATTCTTAAATATGTTGTGGCTGCTGTTCCCGTCCCTGTGTCCTGAATTGCTCCAGAACCTCATGATTATTTTTTGTTTGCTTTGCTTTTAATATCTTTGTTCCCCACAGGTGATAGATTCTCATTTGTGTACCCATCTTTATCCTCAGTTGGCCAGGTACATTGTGCCAGCTTCCCAGGATACAAAGATCAATTAGACAAGCTTCTCATTCTCTGAAGCAGCATAGTCTTGTGGGGAAGGCAAATAAGCAAGCTGTAGGTGTCCATTAGAATTTGGAGACTGAGTCAATTCCTGATGGAGAGGTGTAGTCTCTCCCTGTCAGCATCGCCCCACCTAAACACTCCTGCCAACAGACTGCATTAGGCAGACAGTGGCTTTCAGGGTGCTGAGAGTTCTGTCCTCACAAGACTTGTGGGGGAGCAGCGTGTGTGGCGTGATGTGAGGAGCATGAAGGAGGGCAGTGGATCCAAAAATAGCTCAGTTGCTAAGATGCCTGATGCATGCCATGCTGGTAATTCATTATTTGGGTTTAGAATTAACCTATCAGAAAATGCATCTGGAAGAAATGTCAAATACCTATGCTGAGGTCTCTTTCAAAATCCCTTCTCGGCTTTCTTTTTCTCTGCTTTCTTTTTTCCTCCTTTAAGCCTTAGCTACATCGACCTCCCTTGCAGACTAAGGTGGAGGGGGTTTCTCCTCAGGGTCCCCATAGCAAACCTGTACCTGACACATTTTAGCTTCTTATCCTTTCTTGATTTTCTGCTTACTGTTTGCCACTAGACTGAGGTCTCACAGAAAACGTCTTTCATCTTTATGATCTCAACATCTGCCACAGTGCCACTTAGTAGAATGTTCTTTATGGGTTTGCAGGGGCAAGAGGGGATCTAAGTCGTTCTGTGACATGGGTCTGCCATTGCCTCTCTGCTCTTGTAGAATGAACTCTGGACACATGTGAGGGACAGCTTGGTGAAAGACAACTGGTAAGTAGATAAGGAGTGTAAGATAAGGGGTCTCAGTGAAGCCATGATGTCCCTGGTGTTGTTCTAGACTCTACTCTCTGTTGCCATCTACTTGTTTCATCAGCATAAAATAGTTCTTGAATTAAACATGCTCTTCTGCTCATTTTGTGTCTACAGCATGCAAGCTGCAGTAGCCAGCAAGTTTAAAGGCTGCACCACATACTTTGTTTCTAAAGAAAAAATGACTCAGATCATCTTTCCTTCTGTGTGACGAAATCTTAGACTCCTTTCCCTTCCTCTTCTTCTCCTTCCTCTCCTCCCCTGCTTCTCTTCTCCCTGACTCTCCCCACTCCTCACTCCACCCCTAGTCTCCTTCATCTCTCCGCATCACCAACTCCTGTATCTCCTCCCATACCCCTGCTTCTCCTCCCCCTTTCACCCTCCCAAGTCTCCTTCCCATCCACTACTCTTTCCTCTTAGCTTTAAGGAAGAAGTGAGTAAATGCAGCTAAAATGTGTCTTACCTCCCCACTTAGTACCTTCTGGTTGTAAAAGAAAAAAAGATGTTTACTCCAGTTACAGAGCTAAAATTTGCAAGATGCATCCAGACTTGGGCTAAACTCAAGACAGAAGCCAAGGAAACACAAGTCCACTATCGTCCATGTTGCATTCCCTTGCTGAGGAGCTCAGTCTCTTGTGATGCCTCTTCTCTCCACAGAGTCATTCTGCTTCATCTTGCTCTGCCTGTCCTCCATGTTCCTTCTACTTCACATCCATGCTCACATTGTGCCTCCTCACCATTTCATATGACCCATCATAGACACTCCCAAATTCCACCATCTCAAGCCATTTCAACATTAAGCATATTTGTTGCCAAACAGATAGCTCATGGACAACTACTTTTAATATTTCTACAAATGTATTTTTAAACTAATTTAGGACTGAACAACACATTCATTAATTGGCCTTAATATAACCAACAGCTAATTACATGACAGCCTATCCATTGTCAACAGTGGATTTGTGTGTGTGTGTGTGTGTGTGTGTGTGTACATGTGTATGTGTTTGTGAGTGTGTGTGCATAGGCAGACATGTACACACATGTACAAAATTTACAAGATGCCAAGAACCGTGGCACATTTTGGACATCTCAGTGAAGTTTTTAACTGCTAATACAAAATATGTGTTTGGTAAATTATAATGAAAAGTAGTTTTTGCATAAAGGTTCTGACCCAAATCTGGTGAAGTCTTGATGATGAGAGTCTTGAAGTGGTACATAGAATCTTATGATGATGAAGAGAAAAGACCAAGTGAAACTAAGATTTTGGTGGCAGATTCATTCTCAATACAACCCAGTAATCCGTGTTGGATGGATACATAGTTAAATCCATTAGTTACATGAATACATAGTTATATTAAAGGTTAGTTGCATTCATGAGGGTAGAATCAAATCCCTATAAGGATCTCACTTGGTCTCATGTAATAATGTCTTATTTGTGAAGTTTAAATTTCATCAAGAGTTTTAGAGGGAAACCTTTCATCCCATATAAGATACTACCACCATGAAAGTCTTAACTCTGCCCTACAGAGACAACTTCTCAAAATCATCCTCAATACTGACCTGCCAGCTAGTTTACCTTCTCAAGAGTAATCACTCCCAAGCAAGGATCAAACTATGATATCCCCTGTTTATTATTACCAAAGGCACTTATCATTTAAGAAAGGTATCTGTTACTAACTGCTCTGGCTTTGTGTCCTGCCCCTGCTCAGTTTCCTGTAACCACTGTTATTCATGACATTTATAAGATTACATGTCTTTGACTTCGCATATGAAAGAATATGGAGATATGGGAGTGTGGAATGGAGGGAAGATACATTTAAGAGGTACAATGAATTTCCTGTGTAGATGACAATGCCTTGAGAGTCTCAAGATCCACCATTGCCTTTGTCAGATGAGCATTTGCTACACCCTTTCAGCAGAACTCACAAATAGCATCTGCATTTTCATCTGGCTTCAGATTTCATCAGAATGAGTGAGTGACAGGAACTGAAATGGGTGAGCTCACTGGGACACCAACAATTTCTTCACTTTGCAAACTCAATAGCTATTATTGTGGAAGACAATGCAAGTATTATAAGCCGAACTCAAATGAGAAGCCATCGGGATGTGTTGTATGGTGTCATCATAAAGATTTGAGATGGGGACACGGCACAATGCTTTGAGAGATGCAGTTTGAAGAAAGACCAGAGTGAGTGTTCACTTAGTTCATGGTATTAAACACCTGGTTCTTATACAGCCTTTGGAATAGACAACACACATGTATTTATTATATGCTTACTTCCTAAGGTGTCACTGCATCTCTGTCTTCTGAATATATGTTTTTGTCACTGTTTCTGTTCTCAGTATTCTCCTCAGATGCCACATCTTTCATGAAATAAACCCCATGCCTCTTCCCTTATTTACAATAAAGCCCAAAACCTGTGCCCATTCGCTGTCTCCCTTTTTCAACCCAATTTTCATGCTTATAGCTCCACTGACATTGCTTCTTTTTACCAAGATTATTATTGGGACAACTATCTTGTCTATTCTGTTCCTCCTCTCCTTAGCTTCAGCCCACCCCACTGATTTCCCAACAGTTCCAGTGGATGCTCATCTTCCAGACCCATAGGGGCCACGACTCACTTCCTGTCTGTCTCCTCTCACATCAGCTGAGTTCTGGACTTCAACCTTGTCTGGCAATCAATGGCTGCCAGAATCATATCTTCAACCCAATTTTTTCCCTTCACCTCCAAATCTGTGACCACAGCAGCATCTTCCCTCTGTGGACCAGGACCTCAAGCTCATATCCCAGAAGTAGGACCCAGGAAGACTCTACTGTAAAGTGGGAGTCTACTTATTACATGGAGGCTATGCTCTTCATGTTATTCTCAACACTGTCTTTTCTTTGGGCCAGGCACTTCAGTAAGTGAGTTCCCACAGGCCTTGCCTTGCACATACACCTGGAATTTGATTTCTGATTACCACACTGCCTCTACTCACCAAGGCAAAGCCCCATTAACACCTGGCTTGTCTTCTGAAATATTCATTGACTGGATTGCTCACCTTTGTCCTGTCTTCTTCAGTCATTTCTCCAGAGTGATTATTTTAAAAACCAAATCATCTAGTGGGCCTCCTCATTCTCTAATGGAAGATCAGGTTTGTTTTGTTTTTTGTTTTTTTCTAGAACCTATTCTTGGTGTTTTGCACTTTGGCCTAGTAAATTACAAAGATGAGAAAAGAAAACAGGAATTTTCAGGCTTTTTTGGTCAATACCCTTGTAAAGTGCCAAGGTTTCCAGTGATGGCAAGGACCCTGCCTGCTGTCCCAAACCGTAGCACACTTGTATAATGTCACCTTTGCTACCATGCAGATTGCTTTAGAGACTTGCATACTCTGTATCTTGCCTGATACACATTTAAAATTACTTTGAGAAATTTGCAGTCAAATAAGCAGCTGTGGTCTGCTGTGTTTCTACTGCACGCCCGGCATCTTAGGCTAATCATCTTATTTGATTATGGCCTTCCTGAATTCGGTACCTACAGTGGATTCATAGTGCTACAGGAGGTACCTATAGTAGATTCATAGTGCTGTAGGTACTACAGTAGGTACCTATAGTATCTATAGTAGTTATCTCAGTCATAAATAACCACCACCCTTCCCTCTGATAAGAGGTCTTACTTATCCAAACACTGCAGGTTTTAACATGGATTTTGAAATTGCCACCTGCTGTTTAGTAGAGTTGACGTGCTCATTGCCAACAATGAGCAAATGAAGGCTGTCACATGAGGCTTTTACAGTGAAGATTAAAGCAGGGAAGAATCCTTCCTTCTCATCATGAGACTGAGCACAGAAAACGACTGTGTCCCTGGTGTGAAAGAGCTGGACTAGCAGATCTTTCTTGACATATAGAGACTAGATACAATGCAGAGATAGGGACCCAGAACTGTTGAATCTTTCTATTCAGTATTTCTTGAGGTTGGCACTGCATCTCTCCTTTCATTTATTACAATGGCTTCATTATAGGGCCCAATAGTTCCTCTGTTTGAGTTGTGCCCATTTTAATTAGTTGCTCGGCACTCACAAATTCAAGATCTTTAAATAGTGCAGTATATTATATCCCTGCTTTACGGTTGCAAACCTCAAAGCCCAGGAAATTAAATTACCTGTTACAGATTAAGAAACTAAATGAAATTTGAATTCAGGTCTGTGTAGTTCCAGTAACTCCCTTTCTGCTCCAGTGAGTTGCCATTATTTTATTTAGCACTCAGTAAGTAGAGTTAAACATATGACACAATCTACTTAGTGTCATTTTTAATGGGGACAAGCTTCTAACACATCCACAAAACTGGGAGAAGTTTCTAGCTGTCCATGCAGCCTCACTCAGTTCTCTGAATAAGTTCCTGTGTTTGCAAAATGGCCAGGTTCGAGTCAATAGCCTCTGATGGTCTTCTCTTTACAGGAAAGTTTTCTAATGTCAAATTGATTCTTAGTACCTCTGAAGATCCAATTATACCGACTGTGCCTCCAGGATTTATTTAAATATGAAAACAAAGCACATCAGGAGGGGGTGCCTGTGTCAGATTTCATCATGAGCCAAGTTGGCTTGTGGCCCTCCAGCAGTGCGGAGAGCAGCTCGGTTTCAACTCTGGGATGTTATTGTTTCCAGATCACAGTCTCATCCTAAAGGATGCACACACTGTCAGGCAGGAATTAAAAAAAAATATTCTCAAGCAGCCTTTTAGAAGATGAAAAGGTGGCTCTTTCCCTTCTGAAATTATAGTATACTCTCCTGAGTCTTGGAAACTCATCATTCAGAGAGGTTATTATAAGTGCCTCGCTCTTGCTTTCACACTTCGTACAGAACAATTTGTACAGCATATCAAGGCGTGTATTGATGACAGGTTTGAACTCAGAACCAGTGCCAATTAATAGCCATGGGTATGCAAATCTGAAAACCAGCACACACATGGACAAACATGCATACACACCGAGTACCCCCACATGCATGTACATACTCACGCGCATGTGCACATGTGCGTGCGTGCGTACACACACACACACACACACACACACACACACACACACACAGAGTATGGCCTTTTTGTTTCCGATGGAATGTGTTCTTAGACTAGATGCAGGAAACTGTCCCTGGTGGGAGCTTTTGGATACTTGCCCAAGTCTAAAATATCAGGATACTGTTTCTGAGTATCTGGTTGAACACTCAATTCTTTGAATAAGAAATCAATTCATCCCTTTAAAATTTCTTTTCTCCAGAAGTTCTAATATTTTAAAGTTCTTATTTAGACAGTCTCTCGCTATTCACAAAGTATTTTTTCACAAATTACTCATTTTCTCTCCAAAGCTAGAGAGGTCATGCTGTACCTACTATGTACATTTTGCTTCCCTGCGTGCAGTATCACATGACTATGACCATTTACATATATGACCAAGCAGTTCAGCGACTTAGCCTGGGCATCAGCCTTGTTCTTAAGATCAGCCACTAATCCACCACTCTCCTACTCAGACTTCTGGCAGTGTAAAGCATCAGTGATTTATGAGTAAACACATCTGGGCTAGACTCTCAAATTCACTAGCTTTGTGACCTTAAGCACATGACTTAATCTTTCAGATACCTGATTCCATTGTCTCTGAAACAGAGTTGATAGCAACAAAATTATAAACTTGTTATGGTCTATGAGAATCTGTATAAAACCCATGGTACTTACCAATGCCCATATCACATTCATGCATGGCAGGCACTCATCAAAGGACTCTTATCTTAATCCAAGTGCTCTTGACTGATGAAGATGTGTCCTGTTCATAGCTGGTGCGTGAATGTCTCTGGACACTCCAAATAGTCAGTGAAAGTTTTGAGTGTGAGGTCATTCCTGGGATGCTTTGTGGGTTTTCTGCCTCTTGACTTTATTCATATTGGAAAAATAACACTCAGGGACAAGCTTGCAATCTTACAGGGATGTTAGGTGCTGAGGGATTGTTTGCTTGTCTACTTTAATTTTTGGCATTCTAATGCCCTTCGATCTCCTTGCCTAACACACGTGCACGCGCGCGCGCGCGCGCGCGCACACACACACACACACACACACACACTGCACACACTTCACACAAAGCCCAACAATGTGTGGCATATGGAGAGTGGAGCATCTCCAACTCTACAGTACAACCATTCAGAACTAGTTACTGAATTTAACAAATCTAACAAACTCTATTAGAAGATGCATCAGGCTTTGAGTAGCCAAGTAACTTTCCACTTCTCCATAACTACAAATCTCCATTTGCTTACAGTCTGTACTGACTCCTCTGTTCACAGTATGTGGGTGAGGTGATGAGGGCATTAACTAATCCAAGAAAAAAAATGAAGGATTGTGAATTGGTAGGATAATAGTCCATGAGCTGGCTATTACGTTTATAATAACCAGAAGATGCAACCCCACCTGATGTGAAGTCAGTTGTCTCGTTGTCAGTATGCACAGGTCCTGAACTGAGCTGATACCGCCTTCCTTACTCCTCCCCTGCTTTTTACTTTCCACAGTGTTGAACACTGTGTAAGACAAATCCACTGTAAGACTCATGTGCAAACTACAAACAGCAATACTATCTCAAAAGCTGCTTCAACCAGTAGATAAGGCTGACAGGTCACTAAGATCCCAGAGAACTGTGATCCCAGGCATAACAACTGATATGACAGGTTTTGTTGAAACTGCTGTTTTACCTGAACATCAGTTCCCTTAATCACATAAAGGAAACACATATACTTTTATCACAAGATCGTGGGGGAAGCTAAATGTAACAATATGCAAGAGAGTTTTTTGAAAACTCTAAAATTAGAGTTAATGATTCTATTTTTAATTGCTTGTTTGCTTGGATAAAATTCTATAGTGATCACGATCTGCGTTATTGTTGCTTTTATTATTTATAAGGAAAATGGCACAGATCCTGATTTTTCATATTAAAGAGATGCTCATTAAAGGAGATGGCTTAGAAGCCAAACCAAATAATCGGATTTTGTTCAGAAGCACAACATTTATTGTAATGTGCTTCATCCAATTAAGTCATGTTTTTTAAAAAGATTTATTTATTTATTTATTTAATATATACAAGTATACTGTCACTGTCTTCAGACACACCAGAAGATGGCATTGGATCCCATTGCAGATGGTTATGAGCCACCATGTGGTTGCTGAGAATTGAATTCAGAACTTCTGGAACAGCAGCCAGTGCCGTAACCAGTGAGCCATCTCTCTAGCCCCTAAAGTCATGTTTAAACACTTAAAATTTGTTAGAGAGAAATCAGCTCTATGATGTCATTTAACATCAGTGAGTTAAAAGTTTGGTGACATAAACCTTGTAGTACAAGAGGTACTGCAATCACCAATCAGTGGATCTGCTTGTTCAGGAAAGGCTGTTGGTTGCTGAGGGGCAACCAAGCCAGAATCCAAGATCCGTGCATAGAACCTGCTGGAACAGAAAAGACGAAAAGAACCATTTGTAGACGCAATCCTGAAATAAAGTTCTTCTGTATGTAACCTTTCCCTAAGCCTGAGAATTCTCCACTATTGCTTTGGAAGGAACCAAGAACCACTGTTTATAGGCAGTGGAGTTTACAACACTAGAAACAGCAGTCAATGCTCACATATAACAGCTGACAAGGAGATACCCAGGTACAAGTTCACCTCTCAGACTCACGTTTGAGTCATTGCCATGATAATTAACTGCAGTCGTGAAAATCGATGAGCTACCTCCTTAGGTTCAGTTTCTGTTTTAAAATGAGAACAAAAACATTTAATGAGAGATGCAAGTCAGAGGTCATTCACTTTGCCAAGACTGATACTGGAGAGTCAGTGGATTTCTCTCAAGAAACTCAAAGGACATTTTTCTTCAGTTGCACAAATTAAACTAAATCAGCTTCACTGTTCAAGAACTCATTGGAAATACCAAGGAATGCATACAACCTCCTCCACACATACCAGAAAATAAATAAAAGTACAAATAAGCTGAGCAAGATAAAAGCAAAAATAAGATCAACACTTAAAATCAAATGTAAGTCTATACATCAGTAATGTCCAACTTGAAAATTAAATTAAGAAAGTAACTATGTTAACAGTGGCACCAAGGAGAATAAAGTACTTCAAAATAAAATTTTCATGAACATGCAAAGCTTCTATACTGTAAACACTGTTTAAAAATGTTCTAAAAGTGCTAAGTGGAAAAACATCCAAATATATAATTAAAAAAGGAAGATCAACTAGACTTAACTAAAATAAAAAAAAAATTATAAACTTTCTTTGCATCCAAGAACATTATTTTATAACTAAAAAGACAAAAACATATTTTTTTAAAAATGACTTCCAAAGTGGGATCCAGCTCAAGGGGAGGTCCCAAGACCTGAGGTCCCAAGACCTATTACTGAGGCTATGGAGCGCTCATCAAAAGAAACCTATCATGACTGCCTTCTGGAAGACCCAACAAGCAGCTGAAAGAGCCAGATGTAGATATTTGCACCCAACCAATGGACAGTAGCTGCTGACCCCTGCAGTTGAATTAGGGAAAGGCTGGAAGAAGCTGAGGAAGAGGGCAACCCTGTAGGAGGACCAGAAGTCTCATTTAACCTAGACCCCTGAGATCTCTCAAATACTGGACCACCAACCAGGCAGCATACAGCAGCTGATATGAAGCCACTAACACATATTCAACAGAGGACTGCCGGGTCTGGGTTCAGTCATAGAAGATGCACCTGACCTTCAAGAGACTGGAGGCCCCAGGGAGTTTAGAGGTCTGGTTGGGTGGGCAGTATGGGGTGGAGACATCCTCGTGGAGACAGGGGCTTGGGGAGGGGGTTGAGATGTGGAACAGTGGGAGGGTGGACGACTGAGGTAGAATAAAGTCTGGAGTTTAAAAAAATAAATAAATAATTTTAAAAAATCCAACTGAAAAGGTAACTCAAAGAATGGGAGAAAATATGTGTAAATCATGTATCTGTGAAGGATCTTCCTTTCAGAATATACCAGCAACTCTTACAACTCAGAGGTAAGACTCTACATCACCCAGGTTTTTAAAACAAGAGAGAGAATAAATACATATTTGTTTGGAGTTTCTGTTTCTTCATCTTACTGTGTTACGGATCATCCTAACAGTCTTGTACCGATTAGGCCAGGGCTCTATCACTTAGATGCAGAAAATTTGAATCTCCATTTTTCCAAATAATATATACATGGCTAATACCCAACAAAGTGTGCTGGATATCTGGGATATGCAAACCAAAACCACAATGAGCTGACCACTTTACACCCCCCTCAAGTGTCTACTGTTAAAATGGCAGACAGTAACAAATGGTAGAGAAGAGACTGAGAAATTAGAACTCCCACTGTGGTTGGGAAAGTAACAGTTCATCAAAATATTAGACAAATTGTGATACAACCTTGTGACTTCATTCTAAAATTTCATTAAGCAAACATGAAAGTGTGCATTTGTATAGATACTTATACATAAGTGATATTATAAAAGCGTTATTCATCAATAATAGCTTTAAGAAACTGACGCAAGTCCAATGACAGTCAACATAAACAAAATGAGATGTATCCACATGAGATACTTTTCATAGTAAAAAGCAATGAAACTCTTATGCACACTACAATGTGAGTGGAGCTCTATGTTGAGAGAGAAACCACGTATTATACACGGACAGTTGTCCTAGTTTTATTTCTGTGGCTGTGATAAAATATCCCGGCAAAAAAGGAACTCATGGGAGAAAGTGTTTTTCTCTGTTTTTCACTTCCAGGTTAGAGTTCATTGTTATGGGGAAGTCTAGCCAGGAACTGTCTGTTCACAGTTAAGAACAGACAGAAATGAGCACACATGTGTGTGTGCTTCCATACTTTCACTCAGATGAATTTCTCTACTGTTACATAGTTCAGTGCCCCTGCATAGGGAATGGTACTGCTCACAGTAGGCTGAGTCTTCCCACGTTAATAAGTTTAATTACAGTAGACAAACCCACAGGCCAATAACATATAAATAATCTTTCATTGAGACTCTTCCAAGGCTATTCTTGATTGTGTCAAGTTGATGATTAAAATTAACCATTATAACAATATTGTAAATAGACAATATGTGTGACATATACATGTATGATCTATAGTGTATATGCATACTGTATGCTTTAATATATGTGATCTGTTTAGGATAGGCAACGCACCAAGACAGAAAGATTAATAGTGATTACAAGGAGGTATAGGTAATGATGGATAAAAACTTGATATCTTTAGGGCTGAGGACAATATTAAGACATTTGATAGTGGTGACCAGTGCACAATTGCATTTTTACAGTAATTGGACACTTTATAAGGTGTATTGTTCAGCAAGTGAACTATATCTTAAGGAATTTAAAATAAAAGGAACACAGGATTTTTTGTTAATCCCTTTAAACTGCAAAAGAAAATAAGGTTATATTTTCTTTTTTTTTTTTAACCCTCTTTTCAAGAGTAAAATCTTAGTTTGTCACTGAGACTACAGATATGAGCTAGAGTGAATGACGTTATGAATTAGCCATGTTTCATCTTTAAAAATTTCTTGTCAGAGATTCCCAGGTAGCTTTTGTAAACTTATCTCTCTTTACTCACCCCAAAACAATCCATTAGTAGCATTCAGAAGTCACCTTGCCATCTGGTAAGTTACCAGAGCCTCGGTCACTGGTGTCTTCTTCCTCCTCATTGACTATTGCTCAATAGTCGTGTTGATTGATTCCCTTACCACCAGAGAATATAAAGCCTTCCCTACAAGAGTTATTCTGTGCCAGGGAAGATGGCATTGTTGGTACAGTGCATGTTGCACAAGTATGGGGACTTGGATTTGGATCTCAGCATCCATCTGTGTAAAATAGACACACAGTGGCATAAACAGACAAGTGGATACCTGGAACTCACTGGCTAGTCATATTGACAAAATGATGACTCCAGGTTTAGTGAGAAACCTTTTCCTCAAACAAACAAAAAAAAAATCAGAAGACTTCTGACATTGTTCTCTGTCCCTCACATGTATTAACATGCATACGGGTGCACATTATCCTGGACACACAAGTTATCCTGGCCCAACAACAACAACAAAAAAATCATTTGCATTTAACCACAAATTAAGTCAACTGTCTTCTGTTCTTGTTACCCGTAAACCTGTGGACTGCCATTCATCTTAATTTATGAATTAATTTTCAGCAAACATTTATTGAGCACCTACATTATACTAGACAATAAAGTAAACCCTGCCAGTTAAGCAGCGAAAGGCTGATATAGTCTCTATCTTTTGAAGTGTCCCTGTGCAATGATACAAATGTGATGAATATTAAGTTGTACATTAGTGACAGAGACTGCGAGGGATGAACACAGCCAAGAGCAGAGCACAGAAGCAGGAAGGCCAGGCACAGCCTCTGTAAGGAGTTGACATCAGAGCAATGATCTGAGAGGAACACATGAGTGGAAGCTCACTTGGAAAGGATGCTTTCTCTCGTTTGGGCGAGTTTGTTGTTGATGGGCTTTATGACACTAGATCTCACATTATAGCCTAAACTGGCCTTGAACTCAATTCAAATCCTCCAGCTTCCGACGCACAAGTTCTGAGATTATAAATGTGTGCCATGACACCTTGCTGAGAAGACCCTTTTAAAAACAGCTAGAAAAATGGCCACTGAAGTTTTTCTGAAGCAGAAGAACTCCTGGCATGATATAGGAACAGCAAAAGCCCCTGGTTGAGCATGTGAGAGAGGGAACAGAGAGCTGATCATACCTGGAACTTGAGCTTCTCAGGACTTTGGTTCTGATTTTGAACATAGTGGAGACAAGCTGCAGCATTCTGACTGATGGATAATCTGTGATATGGGTTTTTAATCAATTTTCTGGATGTTATTCTGAAAGCACAGTGGAAGAACACAAGAGCGAATTCCAATTAGCAAAGACCAGAAGTCACATACATACATACACACATACATGCATGCATACATACATACATTCACACATACATACACACATACATGCATGCATGCATACATACACACACACACACACACACACACACACACACACACACACACATATGCATGCCAGTTGTTGCCATCACACAAAGAAAAAAAATGAATTTGTTCCTAAGATCAGTTTCTCTGAAGCATAATGAGGGAGAGAAAGCAAAGAAGCGGAAGTAAACCTGAAATAAACCAAGTAACCGTTCCAGGAACTTGGATCCAGCTAAAATACCCCATTATCGGGATGTAAAATGTTGATAAATAAGAACAAAGCCCAAAGCAAAAGACCAAGGTGACACCATGTAAGCCTACCTTTTCATTTGACTGAAGATTGCTGTAGCTAGTAAAAGGAATAACCATATTTTACCCGGGAGCCAGAATGCTGGCACCCCTGTCCTCCCTGTTGAATGTCTTTTGGGTATATTTATCACTTTAGTTCCCTGGGGCAATCTAAGGGTCTTTGAATCCCTTCCTGCTGTGCTGAGTTAATGGTGATCCTGTGCCTTGAAAGATCATTGCATCTACTGAGATACCAAGCTTCCTGGGCCAGAGTGGAAGTTTAAATGCACACCGGCATGCTGAGAGCAGTCAGGAGAGCCCACCGAAGCCTGAAAGTTGAATTCATTATTTCAGTCTCACTGTTATTTCTTTGTGTAACACAGACATTTTCTTTGCTCCATAATCCTCTGCAATGAAAAGGACTTAAAAATCTCTCCAGGGTTTCTCCGTGGCTGTAGTTCTAACATATGTCAGGAAATCTGACCCCTGTGTGTTAGGTGTTCTCTCATCGTGTACTGAATGGGCTAAACAATGCAGAACGAGTCAGACAGGAGGTTCAATAGCTCAAAATGCAACGCAAAGGGTGGGAAGAGAAGAGAGTTCATTTGATTAATGTGAGCACAGTGAACTTCGGCTAAAAGAAAATCCCCAAATAGGCTGACATATCACCAGGGATGGAAGAGAAAATACAGAGCAAGGGACAAAATGAAGACTGTTTAAAGGGGTGGTTTTCTGCAGTTTTGGCTACTCAAATTCTTTGCCTCTCTGAGGTAAACTGCACGCAGTGCTACACACCCCACGGGAAGCTCTCATGCTGATTTGGCTGCACGTCAATTTTCTCATCTGATTTCTAAAGGAAGCTACTTGCCATGGTCCTCTGCAACCTCGTGTGTCGATTGCTAAGTCATTGCTACTCACATTGGAATGATCTCTACTCCGCAATGGAGAGTGGCATGCCATCAGAAAGAAAAATGAACGGACAAAGAGCTCCGTAGAAACTCTGGCAGCGAGAACACAGAGAAACGCATGGAGATGAGCTAAGTTGCTGAGCGGTGGGCTGACAGTGTACCGGTTCAGGATGTTGCATGTGAACGACTTGCCTCCTCCCAGGCGACACTCGTGGATATGGTAGGTGTTGCTGTAGCCACAACCTGATCTGACACTTCACAAGCAGAACTGGGAGGTGGCTTAACGCTTAAACACGAGTAATGAGAAATTTCAAATAAGCAGACGCTGAGGGGCAATGTGAGCCTTGTAAGATTATACAATGTTTGGAGCATAGTGAAAGTTCTATTACTTTTATCAGACAGTAAAAGTTCTTTTCTTTCTGACTGCTTTTCTAAATTTTAGAAATACAGAATAAATTGAGTGGAGTTTTTATATAATATAATTATAAATAATCCGCTTATTCAAGCCAGGGTGAAATTTGTGCATATTGATTTTTCTTGAAGTTTAAAATAAGACTTTATTTGAAAATCTTTCATCTATTAAACTTTTACAAAGAAGGTAGTGAGCAGTTATTATAAAACTGTAAAGATTTTTAAAACCATGCCTAAATACATATTTTATGTGGTTCATGGATTATGTTTCTAATCTTGTACTTTTTTGTTTATTTATTTTGGCAGTACCAGGGATGGAACCTAGGGCTTCACACATGCTAGGCAAACCATCCTACCACTGTGCTACAGCCAACCTCTAATCGCGTACCCCTGTGCTATAAAAGAGACTTAAATTCGTTTTCACCATTTAAAAAAAAAATCTGTTATCTCTGAACTGCGACTCCATTTTGAAGGCTAATGGCTTTAAGAAATATGGAATTACAGGTGGACGAGGGACAAAAATATTACAGACCAGAACCAAACAGATACTTGTTGGTCTGACATGAATGATTTGTGCCATTGAACAATTCCAGATTCAGGTATTCTAATGGAATTTTAAGCCTGAGCATTGCGTATAGTGGTTCTATAGGACAGAAAGGATGGCTGGCATAATGACTACACAGTACCTAGTATGGGACTCGTACTGCATTCACTTTCAGCAACATTAATGAGCAAATAGAAAAATCACAGCACTCATAATTAGTCCTCCTATGTCCAACCGCAATTTTTCCTGATAACATTATAATTTTTTAGCATTTAGAAGACATGCAAGGAAAAAGAACTTAGAACTCTTATTATTCCCCCCCAAAATGTTGACTTTAAAAGAGAAATTTGCTTAATTAAATCAAAAACATGAATTATTTTCCTCCCACTGTAATCTGCATGTCTGAGCATGGTCTTTAAATGAGATATAGAAGTACTTAGCACAGTATCATGTCCAGAGAACGTAACATATACTATCAACCTGCTTCTGTCTCCGTTATGTTATTTATCTCCTTTATGTTAGTTTAAGGTTGTCATGTGTTTCACTGAAGCAATGACCCCAAAGCAGTGGCAAGGATCAGAACGCAGCTCTTTGACTTCTAGTGGTCTTTCTGTTTCTCAGAACAGTGCTGTGTGAACAATATAATTGTTATTTCTAGAAAGTGGATGTATTTTAAGAAGAGAAAGGTTGAATTAAGCGTTCTTTGAACACAAATCCTCTTTGGGGATAAAATGCTTTTGGAAGGTGAACGGGAGTCACAATTTGGAGAGTGTGATCCCGTTCCAATGAGACAAGATGAACTCGATCCATAAAGCTGGAAAGTCAAGCTCCTTGTGTGTCAGATGTATGAGCTTGGATGGGGGAGGACTCCAGTTTTCTTGGATGTAAATGAGCTACCAGGGCTTGCCTTAAAGTGTTGTGAAGATTGGGAGCTGATGGGAAGTGTCATTGAATGTCCTGGTACAAATGAAACACACCAAATGCAAGCTCATATTAGAATAATTTGGGTAGAATGCTTTTGACTGTGGTGTTTAAATGAGATGTCAAAGTACTTGCTGCAGAATTTGGTCCAAGGAACTCAGTGTAGACTAGTGATTGCCTGTCTTGTCTAGGTAACATTATTTGTAAGTTGGTTAACACTTCTGAAAATACTTGTCTTTTTAGCTATAATGTACTATACAATTCAACTTTTAAAATTTTTCACTTATTCCTCAAAATGGTTGATTTACTTATCTTTCTAATACATGTTTGTTGAGCACTTATTATTTATCAGCTACTATGTTGGGTTTCTGGAAATGAAAGTTGTATAGCTATCTAATAGGATGAACCCAAAAATAAATGAATATTACTGTTACAACAGTAATTCATGTATGCATGCTTTGCCTTGCCAACACAGATGAGCCTGAGTCCAATAGGGTCATAAAAGAAGTGACTCATTACCAGAATACTGATGGATAAGTAAGCTATAGGCAAATGGAAAATTGCAAGACTGACCTTCCTTCCAGTCACGATATAGCAGAGCCAGATTCATTCAGGGGGTGTAGGGTGTATGGAATACTGATCTCCTACTGTCTCAAGCCACAAGAAGAGAGGGATTGCTGGAGGCAACAACGAAAAGGCAGACCAAGCTAGTTGAACCTCACAACAGCTTCAGCTTAGTTCTGAGATCCATGAGGAGCCCACAAGTGTATTCAGGCAGGAATGGATGCAGCTCAATGAGACACCAGTCTGGAGGCGGAGGCTAGTTAAGGTGGTTTCTATGGAAGCCAGGGGTACTTCCAAAGAAATAGAGTTCTGTTCTATTTTAACAGGGCAAAATTTAGACATGTGCTGCTAAACCCACAAGAGTCTGCTTGCCTTTCTCTGTAATCTTTGAGGTGTAATCTTTGAGGTTGGAAATGGGATCACAATTATTATGCTGAATTAAACGTGGAAAAATATTTTCAAATTTTGACAGTGCAAGGTTTAGAAACCTACATAAGAAACTTTGTCAACTTTCTACACTTAGTGACTGGTCTCTTTTCATATAATCCCTTATATGGGGTGAATTTATTCAAATTGAACCCATTTGACTTACATAGCTTTTAAAGTTATTCTATGTATTTTTTTTTCTGTTGAACTACAACTAATAACAAGTTGAAATGACAAATTACACTGTGCTTTTCCTTTTTCAGTTACACCCACATCAGTTAATTCTACGTAAACAATCATTCTGATGCTGTACAGGAACGAGACTTTAAAGAGATCTCAGAAGGAATCCTTCTGTAACGAGAGTCATGTGCACAGTGCAGTGAACCCCATTTGTTTATTTCATAGTCAACGCCTTTGTTCTGTGCTACACCTTAAAGTAGGTTGCACCCACTCTTACAATATCCGATAGATCAGATGATGAGATTAACTGAATACGATAGCCATCCACATACGGAACTAAGTTACTAATTTGTTGACAGTACCAGAAATAAGTAAATATTTGTTCTCTAAACTAAGAGAAAATCCATGGAACCTGACAAAATGTATTTGCCACTGCTCAACTCTAAGCAGAAGCTAATGGTCAAACCGTGCAGAAGCCAATTCTGACAACTATTAGGTTATAATTCTCTGTGTAGTTCTGTTGTAAAGTGCAGCTTTTCTGTAGCTCAGAAGTAACCCTTTGCTCTAACAACCTCAGCACCAGGAGAGAAAAGAAAAGCTAGGATCCTGTGATGAAGAGAAAAGTCAGTAAATTCTGAATATTCATATAATCTGAATGCACTGTCTTTTGCTAGTAGATACAGACAGAATAAAAATTCATTTCAACTAAGAGTTAATTTATTTGTAGACATCCAAGATGATTTTTTTTTTTTTTTGGTGCTGTAGATAGCATCCTCCTCCTGAGACATTAGCCATTCACAAAAGAAGCAGAAAGAAGTGTCTACAATCCTGCTTCCATGGCAAATGAAAGTGCACAGGATGCTTGAAGAGCTACATTTGTATTTTCTTCTTTTGCTATTTAACGGAATTTCCCATAGCCCACTTAAGCGGAGCACGCACTTACGTCAACCATCTATCATTCTGCTCTGCCCAGAGCTGAGTGTTGTGAAGGGTTGGTTGGGGGCAGGCCTAAGAAAGAAGTATGAACGCACTTGTTTTGAATTGGGGACAGAAAAACAAACCCTATAAGATTATCTCTTTGAAGAATCATGCAAAAGACTTTTTCTCAGCAGACAAAAGAGCAAGAAGGAACTTGTTCTTATTCAGTCGGAAAGGTACCTAGGACTTCTAAGCTAGTTAAAACAGATGGCTCAGGAAATTATCTTCAGAGCTGACTGCAGAAAGGGATGTCAGCTTGCTCTTCAGACCTTCCTCCCAGTCAGAGATACAGCTTCCTCTTTGTTGCACAGTTGAATCAATAAGGGCAAAGTTCTTCAAGCTGATTGTAACAAAAATCTCAAGACTGGAGGTCAACTGGCAAAGCATTAGCAAATTTGAGAGTGATTTTGAGAGCTCTGCCTATAAAGCCACGGGCCTTTCAGGTCTTGCTCTCAGTGCTGGTTAAAGGCTGCAGGTCCATCCACTTTTTGACCACTCCTGCCTGAAATGCAGCCTCATGGAGTAAGTAATATTGGGCTAATCACTGTCAGTCTGAGGGCTAAACCCCCCTATTTAGGATAGCACTTAAATTAAATTCTCTCAGAGGTTGGAGGAAGTAAACATTTTGCCTATGCTCTACTGATGCAAATGATACCATAGATGAAATTAAGCATTTTAAAAGACAATCAAGCCATAAAATGTATTCATCGATGGATCACTTTATTGGGTTTTGTGTCAATAACTAACAGTGAATTTTTGTCATGACTGTCTCATCAGATTTAGGCAAGCAGTACTAAAGTATTTCGTGCAAAAAGTTAGCTCAAATTCGAGCTAAATATTACTTAAATTCATGAATGATTCAGTGGAGGTGGTATGCAAAGAAGTATCCTAGTCACAGAGACCCTCACAGTTAATTACTCTTTCCTTTATGCTAGAAACTGCATTTCTTCACTAACTGACATATTGAGATTGCTCCTCTCTCATGCTTGTGGTCAATTGTCCCAATGATGGACCACTTAGTGAGGAACCGTCCTTGCCACATACCTGTCTATGAGCTCTTTGTACTCTAGTGAGTGACACAGATACCTGCCAAGAAGATGACTGGAGAAAGGCCACAGAAGAGCTGTGCATAAAGCTCCTTGGAGCCCCACAGAGAGCTAGAGGCTTCACAGAGGAGGTGCCATTTGTATTCCACATCTCTGGGGGCTAAGTGTGAGGAAAGCCCTTTAGAGAGACATGGATAGTAAAGGGCATGACTGACTCTAACCAAGATAAAGCCTACAGAATGGCTTCTATATTTTATTTATGTGTGTTTCCACATTTTCCATATTACTGACTACAGTAAAATGGAATGTGAGCTCTATGAGAGATAGATTTTTTCCAGTCTTACTAACTAACATGTGGATACAGATATGAGGTATAGATGGTATAGACAGATGTATCTATATGTACACATATGCTTAGACTAGCACTTAGCCCATAACAAGTACGCATCAAATACTTAAACTAATATGTGTGCATGTATGTGTGTAGTAATTGTATGACTTGAAACGTACTCCTATCCAAAAATTTCAGTGACTTTGTCCATATGACATACAACAAACTTGGGTCTTTTGCACTCTTACTTCTCGAACATTGGCCTGAAGAATGGCTTATTTGAAAATTAAAATGGTCTCACTTTCTTTAAGCCAACACAGCAAAGTCTCCAAGCACTGAAATTTCTGGTTGACTCTGAATAGTATTGTAAACTACACTCAGAACATGACAATCTAGAGCTGTGTCTATCCCACTTGTAGTAAATATTCAGGCTCTGTGACATTTTAGGAACTTGAGCTCAAGGCCACTGGTGTTTTATTGATTCCAAGTAGTCAATCAAAACAAGGCTCCAGCAATGCCCTGCAATCTTTAAAAGGTGGGTGTTGTAATGGCTCACAAGCTAGATGAAGCTTCACAGTAGTCCACAGGAGTGTCGGTGTGAAGCATTCTTCAGTAAAAACCCAGCAATATTTCATTCCCTTCTCAAAAATCACTTCCTAAGATAGAACACATCTTAGAGTTCGAACTATAATTCAAATATTAAAGTACTATAATCTTTTGTCACAATGGCAGTTATTTCCTTTTTAAAAAGGGCATTAAAAGCATGTTTTGTGTGTGTGTGTGTGTGTGTGTGTGTGTGTGTGTGTGTGTGTGTGTTTGTACATATGTATATGTCTTATATATTACTTATAAAAAGTCCAGGGTACAGACATACTGTGAAATCACCCTTTGACCATTTCTCCTTTATCTCCTCAAGAAACTGAAAATCAATGAAAATACATCATTGGAGACACACACACACACACACATACACACACACACACACAGAGAGAGAGAGAGAGAGAGAGAGAGAGAGAGAGATACACAGAGACAGAGAGAGACAGAGAGAGATAGTGATAGACATAGGGAGATAGAGATAGAGAGGGATATAAACATAAAATATGTACCTTTGCCAGGGTATCATTCCTTATGTACACTGATCTGTTCTTCATGAGAAACTGTTTAACGGGGGTACTTCTATCTCTGCATTACAGATGAGCCTTCAATGATGTTAATTTTCCTGGAACACACACTGAGCAAAATCTGAATGAAAATTCAGTTCTGCATGACTCTAAAATGCTTGCTCTTTCAGCATGTGTGAAATGCAATTTGCATAATTACTGATTTCTTGGTAATAATTTTAACTTTTAAGTCATCATCTATAAGCATATAAATATTTAAATTTTAGTTAATGAGTATATTTACATTCCTTTGTGACCTTTATAAACAGAAAACATTTATTACCCAGTTTGTTGATGACTAATGATCTTGTCTAAAAATATTTTGATTGCCTACTACAGCAGTTAACAAAGTTTCATGGTATTTTCATTATGGGCAAGGAGGAATTACATATAGATATTGTAGTAAATAAGTGAGAGATACAGCTCTTCTCATTAACTTTGGATAATGACTCTTATATGTTCAAGATCCAGTTGATGGATATCAACCATCTATCAATAAGAATCTACTTTCATTTAAAGTCCTTGACCTGTCAGCATTTATCAGTCTTATCATGGAAACTCTATCAGCAATGTCAAAGAACTGTCAAATAGAAAATGCATAACCACAGACTAGAGAAAGACCGCTGCACACTTAGCCAGTAATGACCATATTTGTCAGTAGACAGTGAAGAGTGCACAACATGTGGCTAGCAATACAACAAAATGAAGGTAAGAAACATATTTTAGGTGGAAACGTCCCAGGAATATGACTTAGAGTAGAAAGTCTGCCTATGGACAACAGGAGTACTCTACATTGTCTGATCATTACATCAAAGAATGTATTATTAGGGAAAAGGTATACTAAAACATAGATACTTAACAAGTATAAGTTTGAATCTATAATGTCTAGGATGATACAGTTGACAATCAACATTTGCTATATGAATGACAAATAAATAACCCAAGACATCCAGCTCATTTGGATTAGTCTAGCTTCAACAAAAGACTAATAGGCTTGATGTGCAGGCTGGGTAGACTTCCTCCTCTAGCTCTGCTGCATTTCTGGTTTGACAAGGTACACAATGTACTTCTTACAAAGACAGGAAACCTGTAGAATGTGTGCTCTCTGCTTTCAACTAGAGCCTCTACTGGGGAAAACCACCCCAACCCCACCCCACTCTGAGCTGAGGAAGTCAGACCTCATCCTTGTCAGTGTTTCTTCAACTCCTCCCCATCTCTGAGCCTCACAATGGAAAAATTTGAAATAAAAATATGTCTGGTCTTTGAATTTATTTACTTGAACCAAATTCTAGAACTTGTAGTATCCTTTCTCATGACTCTTAAAGCCAACCAATACCTATTCTCTCAGTGGAAACAATATCCATACCATAGGGCCTATGGCCAGTGTGTCCTCCATATCAATCCATTCCTGTTCCGTAAAATATGTAATTAAAGTTTTCTCAACGAGATGGAGCAAGTGAAATCAGGAGTGATCCTATCCAGGGATCCATTTGGCATGTTTCAACCACCTCAGGCTATTCTGTGCCTAGGTGAGACAAAGGAATACATAACCTGCAGTTCCTCCTCTCTGGAGCTTAGTCAAGCAGGGAGGAAGCAGATGTGAGCAAATACAGCCTGTGGTCTGGCCAGCATCTGCCATAATAAGAGCTTTTATTCACAGGAAGCAGCAGGTTGAGATGAGGGAAAGGACAGAAGTAAAAACATGAAACAGGGCAGCAAATTGACAGACTTGAAAGATGGTTTCACGGAGAACCCTGACTCACACAAGGAAGAGAAAGTTAGAAAATTAATCAAGCTGCATATCAGGTATGGTCTGTTGAGACATGCTAGGAGACAGATTTTTTTTTTCCTCCATAAAAGCTTTGAGAAGTCATGGTGGTCTTGGGCAGGAAGCACGGTATCTAGGTTGATGATTTACAAGGATGAAGGCTAAGCTAAACACAGAAGGAACTGTGGCTGCAGCCATAGTCCTTAGTGGTGACATGAAGTAGGAGACTTGCAGCCAGAAAAGAGGGACCCAGCTCAAGAAAAGCCAAAGGGGAAGCATCCTGGTGGCTAGGTAACCTGGGCATTTAGGCTGCTTATACCACTAGCAAGCCTTGGCAGGCCGCTGGCTCTGAGTTGCTTTCTCACAGCTGTGAAATGGCCTTAATTTGATTTTTTTTTTTTTTTTTTTGCTACTGATAGTGGTGATTAGCTGCAGGAAGTAAGAATAATTCTCATGTTGCTAGCTGAGAGAGAGGGAAGGGAGGGAGGGAGAGAGAGAGAGAGAGAGAGAGAGAGAGAGAGAGAGAGAGAGAGAGCACACGAGCACACTTCGTGGCACTGAAAGACAATAATACGCAATTTTATGCAAACATCTGAAAACAATGACAATCACATCCAGGGTCCCTGAGGTGCTTTATTTGTGTGTCCTTTCAGTCCTTTACATTGTGCCCAAGCAGTCATTTAAGAATATGTACCTAATAGGAGATGAGATTTGTATACAGGCACATCTATTAGCTTTCTATGCCTGTCCGAATACTATTATGCTAAAAGCATAAATGAAGAATCCATGGGTGGATCAGTTAAGAGGCTCTACTGCATTAAATTGTCTGTTTTGCAGACAAGTTCGTGAAAAAGTGTTTAAAAGGAAATTTATTTGTTTCAATCCAAATAATAAAAAACACTTTAGGTCCCTGCCATGGGTAAACATGACCCATTTGGCAAGGTGTTTGTCATTCTCCATGTCCTAACCCAAACTCTCGGTGCTGACCCTTAAGCACATGCCCTCTTATTTGTTCCTCACTAAAAATCCAAGTGTTTATACAATGACCTTTCATTATTTGGGGGTGTCTGTTATTAGGTCTGTTTTCATGTCATATTTGATACTAGCTGAGAAGATAGCATAGGAGTGAACGGCAATGGTTTGAAGATAGTAGGTGGTTGCTCAAAAGCATTGCCTGCTTCCCTTGACCACTTAACTTTCTTGACCCGTGGCTTTAGGTCCAGTTTGTTTACTACATCAAGACTGACACTGATGTCTTCTGAATTTCTATGCACAAATTTCTTTTCATTCCATGTTATATGCACATGAACACCAACATCTGCCAACAAGTTTCCCAGGTAGAAGGGTAAGCAGGTCTGCCATGGACTCTGTACCCATTTCCCTGATGAGAATATTCTGTGCCTAGCTATCATAAGAAACTTTGAAAAGAAACAAAAACCCTGCCTGGAGGATTTTTTTATTAGTTACATTTACTGTGAGAGCATTAGGTATCTTTAGTAGTTTGACACTTTCTTTTTAAAAATAGAGAAAAAAGATTAGTGGCCTCCTTTTTGAACTATGTCATTAAGTGTTGTATGTTTTCTGCTTTCAATGTGTTATTGTATGATCAAGTATGGAAAACTATTCCTAAGAAGCGAGCTTTAAAACCAGTAAATAAAACGCTGTGTTTGTCAACAACAAAAAAGTAATTGGCTCTCTTTTATTCCTTTTTTGTTTTTATTTTGGATGATTTTGAAAATGTGTTAATTTACCAAATGCCAGTTTCTTTTCAGTCAGTTGTCACAGGACTTTTGATCCACTGAGTCCTTAAAGGAAATGCAGACAGTGCTATATATGTCACTAGCTTATTTTTTTTGGGGGGGGGGGTTGGTTGCTTGACATCCTGACATTTCTCAGCCATTGTCGTTTATTTATGTTTTTGAGAAAGATGGTATTTTTAATGCCTGAATTTTTAAATGCAAACTACAGAATACTCTTAAATAATGTGACAAATGAAACATTAAAGAAAATTGTTCCCATATTTTAATTAAATATTTTAGTGAGCATTCTCCTGTTTAATTCAGTTTTAATTGCATTATTAATTGCCATGAAGAAAATATTCCTAGGGAAAAAAGCCAAACCAATGTTCTAATTGCAGCTTTTACTGCTTTGCGTGATAAAATGCCTTTGATTGGTGCTGAGCCAGAAGGGCTTGATTTAAGATAATATCTGTCTCGGATGTCACCCTGGGAGAAAAGAATAAAACCTCAGTAGACTTGGTGCATTGCAGCTGTCTCTGCTGCTCCAATTTCTCTGTCCCATTGACGTCATTAGGAGGTTTCAGAGCCGCCCAGAGTGTCTAGTAAACCAGCAGGTAAATGAAAGGAAGAAGCAGAAAATCACTGATTCATGTGCAGCCCTCACTCCAAAGAGGTTGCTGCCCTGTTCAGTCAAATAATGAGCAGAAGTTTTTTCTTCCTTGCACAAAAAAAAAAAAAAGAAGGAAAGAAAAGAAATATTCATCAGTTATCCAGAAATGTGGGAAAGCCTCCACAAGGAATGTGAGTTGCATAAGCCATTCTGAAATCAGATTACAGTGCCATGAGCCACGTTTGTCCTGGGTTCTCAGATGTCTTAACCCCCATCCAGCTTGTCTCTAATCAGGGTATGTGAAGCAGAAAGTGGCCTAGGAAACAGCCTTCCCTGGAGACAGGGTTATTCCAAATAGTCTGGCTAAGCACCAATACCTCTCCTCCTCTCTCTTCAGGTGCAGACTTTTGTTTTCAAGAATACTGAACTCAGGACTTTCTCCAAAACAACAACAATACAGATTAGAGCTGTGATATTTTCCTGGAGGGGCGTTTGGGTACTACATTGATCAGCTTAATACATTAAATGCAGATTATACTCTAACCCTCAAGACACTTACCACAGAGAACCTTTTCTAAGTCCTGTCAGCATTTTTGTGACTTGGCTGAACATTAATGTTAAAATATGGTCAACTGCTAATTTTTCATCTGCTGAGCAATTTGGCTGCTGGGGGTGCAGGGGGAATGTGAATACTATTCATTCTCCTCTTCTCACTCTCCACCAGCAATCCCAGGGAAGGACTCCCAATAACCTAGTAGCTTTCACTTCACAGATGCAGGCAACAAACTTCACGACATACATTCAGACATAATTGAGTTTTTCCCATTCATATGTGGTTATGAAACATCAGGGTTTTCGTTTTCTAGATGATTTAAATGTCATCTTTTCTAACCCTATGCCCTATCTTTGGTAGGTATTAAGCACTGGTTGACATGTATTTGATGCTTTGAGGTAAGAGATAAGTAGAGCATAATTATTGGTCTTCATAAGCATAGAAAAGTGTGGAAAAGATGCGGGTTCTCACATACCTGTATCACAACAAAAATAAGGCTCAGGGTGAAGGCATAACGTCTGACAGTGTATTTGGATTAAAAGAGCATTTCCGAGAACCATTTAAAGACTCCTGGGGTTTCTGGAAATGAAGTTAGTAAAGTCACTATAGACTAAATGGTCTACATGGTCCGAGGAATGACTGGAAGCATACAGAGACAACTGCTTTTGTGAATCACAACTCTGGGATCTGGTGATAGCAAGGCTGGGGCACTTGGTGTCTCCTCTTAAATGCTAGTGTGTGGGATTTTAGTAATGAAGAAACAGTTATTTGCTTCAGCCAGGAAATGAAACTAGTCTGGGCTTTAGTAAAAATGATTAGAAATGGTGTGTAAAGCATAGGAGAGGAAAAAAAATCATGGTTTTACGGAAAGTTACAGGGATAAAACCAAGTAAATGGGGTCATAAGAGTTCGCTCAGTGAAATGTATTACTGAGCATGAGCTGTCAGACAACTTGTGTGTTTGAGATTCTAACAATTACAGACAAAATTTTCCAAGTCCTTCATTCAGTAAAAGTAGAAATGGAAAATGGGGCTAAAATTCAGCAAATGCCAGCAGGGAACACTTAGTGCACAGCACTGAACACAGGTGTTTTGAGTGGAAGAAAATTCAGAGCTGGCCTGGGAGGTTGTTCTGTGCTTGGAAGAATAACTCAAATAACCTTTGGGAAAACACACACTACTAGGTGGGCCTCCTGTGGATACTGCAGAAGCTCCTGGCATGTGCTATGTGTGCTTTTCCTGGGGCAATGTGAAAGAGCATTCATTTACAACAACAGACCAAAGAAATGATTCCATTCAACTCTAGTTCAGTGAACCAATGAGTGTAAATAGGAACACAGGTAAAGGTCTGCCTACAAAAACCTAAAGAGGGATGAGCCACAGAACCACGGAGAAGGGTTATGTATGGACTATGTATGTGACTACCGTGCTGCCTCACTAGCCACTCATGAGCCCCTCATGACTCATGTAACTAATGAGCCCCACCTCCAGGGAATGTTAGTGGGCACAGTCATTTGAGACTCTCCTGTGGGTAATCACAGATACTCTGATTTCAAGACAGCAATAGCTTGATGAGCTATAGGAACGGAAGCATCACTGGATATAGCCTATTCTCATCATTAGTTGAGAATAGTTGTTTCAGTAGATTCCTACTGTAGCACCATAACTTTTCAGAGGTGTTAAACTAGCAAATTGTTTCCCATTTTACTTATCATTAGCAAAACTTGGTTGGCATATATTTATATCCATTGTATGCTTTTGATAATCTCATAAAAGTTATTTTAAAAGGATGATATTGGAAGTTTATCTCTCAATGAAACCATTATATCCTGTTGCCCTGAATTTCTTCCCATATATTATTAAAAAAATATTTCATGTATTATATGAAGAGCTCTTAACACTTGCAACTAGAGTGTCAGTGCCCTAGTATTTCGGTCTAAAACTATTGTTTAATGTTCATGAGTTTTCTTCCTTTTTACTTACAATGTAGATTGAGCTGAACTGCCCTTCTTCCTTCCTGGGTCTTTCATCCATCTCCTTTCGAGGTAGCATCTTAAGCTTATCTGTTGATGTGATAATGTTCTTCCCAGCCACAAATCGTTAGGAAACATGCCTTTTCCTTCATATCTGTAGTGCACTGAGTGAAGCCTCTGTTACAGGTTCAGTCCTTAGGAAGTACAGGAAATGTCAGTTGACCTGAACTTTCTTTCAGTAGTGTAGACACAGGGCTTTCACAGCGATGGGAAAAGGTTTCATTGTCTCCAGTAAGAACCTCTTTGTTCTTTATATTAATGTAAAGGCTGTTATCTCTGAGGATCTCTTTGAGGAACTGCTCAGTGCTGGGACACATGCAATGATAATAACAGCAGCTGCTATAGTTTACTGAGATTTTAATATGTGCCATGCTTGTATGTACCCTGTGATAATAACTTACTCAGTCTCGTTCAAACCATCAATTTGTAGATGAAGGAACAAACAGTTAAGTTACTTGTCTAAAGTCTCTCAGATCATTAAAGAAAACTTGAGAAACTGAGGTTAGTCAAGTATTTTCTGTCTCTAAAGCTTACTCTTATGGGTAATGGTTTGTTGACACATAATTAATTCATAAGATGAGATATGGATTTTATCTATACTAAGACCTCTAAGGCAATGATCTCATAGAAATAGAATGACTGTTATACACATCTGTCAGTGTAGGAAGCTACCTGATTTTATCATCATAGGATGAAGAGAGCCAAAGGTTTCTATAAGGAATTTGGTGGTTTCTCTAACCTCAACACCTGAATATATCTTGAAACATACTCTTTTTTAAAGTCTGATTTTGGTCTTCCACAGTGAAAAGTACATTTTATGAAATAGTCACTGTGCAGGGAGTCAAAGGCCATGAATTTCATCTCATCTTTGTAGTTCTGAAGCTGGGGATCCTAATCTAACACCCTTCTGGAGCCTATTTCTTAGTTGTCAGCCCAGTGAGCTCCACAGGGAAAATGTCTTCAGTTCACTTTGCCGCATCCCTGCATGTGTCTCTGTTTGGCTACTGAGAAAAAAGAAGCCCATATCTGCTTCATTTGGTGAGCTGAAGACTGTGGTTACTATTTCCTTAGAATGATTATAGGAATCTCTGTGCAGGTGAAAGATGACTTGAGATGCACATGAAGATGTTTTTAGCAGCTAAGCCCATCATACTGATAGAATCATGAAGCCAGAAGGAGAATGAGTAGCCATCCAATTCACCTTCCTGCCCAGGGACATGTCCTACATGAACCACGAGAAGAGATTAAGACTCTCCACTTCCCAACAACTTTGGAAAATCCTCTCTTTTCCAAAGGAAATCACACAACCTTTCTGGGTATTTGGTTCCAAAATCAACAGTCTCACCTATCAGAAATCATTTTGCATTGATAATGTAAATAGTTAGGGGCTGTAATTCAAACTCATTTTTTTCTGTTTTTAATGGAAAAAAAAAGCTGGTGCAATCAATTCTGTTCTTCATGAAGACTGTTATGAAGATATTTCAATTTGTCATTCCTTCTTATTCAAAAGCTTTAAGAACCTGCCTCTTGTACGTTTGTCACTCTAGAATCATCATCTTCTCCTCTGTGAGACCCAGAATGCCACCTAATGGCAGGCTTACACTTAGCTGTTGTGCCCCAGGGCATGCAGAGATGACTCTGTAGACATGATAGCTTAGGTTCTGGTTCTCTTTAACCATTTCTAATAATAATTTTTCTTTTGTTAGTAGGGCTGTAAAACATTTTGCTGACAGCCATAAAAGTTAGAAGGGTCTGTATTTCCTTACAAGTTCCAAACTGGGGGCTTAGATGGTTTAAGTGTTAAGAGCCCATGTTGCTCTTACAGAAGACCTAGGTTTAATTTCCAGCACCCACACAGTGCTTCACACCTTACATCATGCCAGTTGCAGGGCTTCTGACCCCCCCCTCTTCTGGTCTCTGTAGGCACCAGGTACATATGCATACACACAAGCAAAACCTTCATACACATAAAGTAAAATAAATTAAAAATGTTTAAAGTTATAAAGATTATTGTTGAAAGCTAATAAACTAATAGAAGTAACTAATTAAAATATGTCCCTGAATATTTTACTTTGAATTTTTTCTTCCATGATGATATCATTTAAAATTCTACTTTTTCCAGTCTTCTATAATGAGACAAAAGTAAATTTTGGTTTCAACAATTTCTTGAGTTAGCTCTAGATGTAAGTGAATGCAGATATACTAATTGGCAAGTATTTCTAACTCAGAAATTTATTTAATATTATATATATATATATATATATATATATATATATATATACACACATATATATATTTCAGGATTTTTACATTTTTTTAGGGCAAAGTACACCTTTTATGTTTTGTATCTCTAGGACATACCCCAACTATAATCATAGACTAACATTTACTAAATGTTTGAAATTTATTTTAAGGATGTTTCTAGCACTCACTAAAATTATGTGTATGAAATATTTCATCAACTGTTGAGCTCAACATAACTTGAATTGTTACCCCTAATCATTTTAAGAGGTTCAATATTAGCTATGAATTTAAAAAATTGTCAAAAACAGTTTGATGTGCTCTGGTCTCTAGGAGTGTATATTATCCACTTGTTATGGGTCTTATAAAATGTTCTCTAAAATGAGTTTTGTAAAATGAATGACCAGTGGTGCGTGGCTGCTATTTGGAGTTCAGTGCACAGCCTCTTCTGTTGGGTAATCTGTGAATGACAAAGAAAGCTGATCATGAAGAAGGCGACCCTCTGAAGCCAATCAAAAGTCATCCTAGCACCGAGAGAACAGTTTCCAGAATAATTCATGTTTCTCCAGGGTGTCCATGCCTGTGTACATTTCCCTATGAGAGAGAGAAAACTCACGGGTATCTGATAAACAGATCACCCAAAAGTTTAAATCACACTGTTTTATTTATTATTAGCATGACTGAATGAGTCTTTCAAACACCTGACCTTCATCTGTGGAGGAAGTGGTCAAGGGACTAGAGGAATAATACAGATTTTTTTCTAATGTTAGTGACTTTTAAAAAGCAGCATTTATGAATAATGCCTTAGGTCTTTCTAAAGAGCCCCATTCCTTGTCGTTTTGCTTGGTTTGCAAACATTTCCTTCAAGATAATGGCATTTGGGGTCAAAGTGGCTCAAGTTGTTTTACCTGTCATGCGAGTAGATCCTTGGGAAAATTACTTAGTGTCTCCCACCTCAGTTTTCTTTTCTGTATAATGAGAAACACGCTACCTAGCTCAGAAGACCTCTCATGCCATCAGGTCCTTTGTAATATCACTAATTTCTCTGCCTCTGTCTCCTTGTCCTTTTGCCTGTCTTGGTGGTCAGAGTTGGCCAACTAATATAAAATATATTAATTAGCATTAATAAATTAATAATAAAATATAATAATAAACCAGAATATCTGGGGGGACTTGAGAAACCCAGCAAGAAGCAACTGAGACCCCTTGACAGAATATTTTATTGAATTTTCTTCCAAGGGTGGTATTGATTGCCTAATAATGATACAAAGCTATAAATTCCTGAGAATGTGTTGCTTTTTGCAGAATTAAGTTTAAAAAAAGAATAAAGAACCTTAAAAGTAAAAAATTGATTACAGCCTGCCAAGGCTAAATAAAAGAGAAAGAATTTTGGCAGGGATCCAAGAGGCCTGGGTTCAGTCCCAGCCCTTTCATGAACTAGATAAACTGTTCTTTCTTCCACTGTTCTTGTCTCAGCTCTCCAGTGAGAGGGGGACAAGCTTGGCCTTCGCCTGCATCAACAGCCATCAGTACCAGGATTCCCCGTCCAGGACAGCCAGGAGCTGTGTGCATTTCTCCATAAAGGAGAGGAAAAATCAAGGGTGCGGCCTAGAGTGTGGAAAGTTTTGATACTCTATAACTGAAGACTTAGAGGACATGGCCCTCTCAGGCCACCATACCTCTAGGGGAAAAATCCAGTTGTCCCATGTAAGCCAAAAACAATCTAGAAGGTACTTTGCCTTTCACATTTCTACTGTACATGGAGATCTTGATGACTCGTTTGGTGAAAGGGATTGTCACTAAGCACAAAGTAGAAGGAACCACAACACAAAAATAGAAATTAAACATAACAAATAGAGAAGCGTAAGCAGGAATTAGAGATTTTTTTTTTTTTAAGTAACGAAAAAGCAAATGGAAACCATAATAATTTGAAACCAGGCTAGTAATTGACTTTGCTAAATCAAATTTCAGAGATTGAAATCTGGATGTCTTAGGTTGCTGCAGTCCCTCTTGGATTTGCCAAACAGGAATATCACTCTTGGTAAGTTAATTTTGACAGAGCTGGGAGGTATAGATATTTGCGAATCTCCCACTTACAATCTAAATTAGATCTCTTTATTTAGAATAAAAAATGTGTTTGAAAAGCATGTGGGTTTTTTTCCTCCAGGTTTCTGCACTTGAAAAAGGACTGGGTCTAATTATATACCCAGCCTAGAGTCACATTCTTGGCCGTAGCCAATGATAAATAAGCTTAATTCTCTCAACAAAAGCAAAGTAACCTATAGCTGCTAACTGTATCATTTCAACCAACATGTGTTTCTATTGTTAGAAAGAATAAAAAAAATAACCAGAGTCTCACACCATATTCATGCTTATTTATAACAAAACACTTAAGAGTGATGTCTCATAATTAAAACTGAGTCAAAATTCTACAGAAATTCCCCTAAACTCTAGAATTGCCCCACCCCACCTTCCTGCCGATGGGGAGAATCTCAAAGAGCCCTTAGACTGAATCTTAGTTTCTCTATTTGTATACATTCATTTTGTCTTTAAAAAGAACATTTAAAAAATGCAAAGAAACAAACAAAAAAAACTTCATTATACAAAAAACAAAGAAACAAAAAAATGAACAAGAAGTATGTGAAAGGAACCCAGTATTCCCAGCAACCTGGGATTTCTCCTGAGACAAACAAATTTAATTTGATGACAAAAGAGAAGACCCAACTGCTTCACACTTTGGTTAAATTTTACTGTCATTTCACTGAAGTGGAAACATATTTCTATTGCACTGGAGAATGTGTGTGTTTTAACCAAAGAAAGAAAGAAAGCCACGGAAAATCAATGCTGTTGCTCTCTATGCAGAGTTGGGTTTTGGTTTTCTTTTCTGTTTTTAAATCAAGCTGATGACTGATACAAGACTCGGTACACGAAGAATGTGAGTGGAAGTCAGTAATCTGTAGCTCATATTAATATACCATTAATATTTCTCATGTTCACTTGGGTTCAGAGATTAGCTAGCCGAGTAGCTGATATTCAGCAGTGCACCCTGTTTGCTTCCCTAGAGAATTTTAGGTATAAGGTTATTTGTCTTTTGTTTTAAATTTGGATGTACGTGTGGTTAATTTTGGTTCTCAAAAAATCTGAGTTAAAATTCTATATCTACATTTTATAAGCTCTATGAAAAGCTTATAAAATAACAATAAAGTTTCAAAATCCTTTGTATTTGATAAGAAATACAGAAAACAAAAACAAAATGTATGCATATGCTATAGGTATAATGATGTCTTAGAAAATTCACTCTAGAAAAGTAAGATGCACCAAAGCCAGGGGAAACATAAGGATCACTTGTGGCTCTTCCTCTCTTCTCTATACTTGCACAGTGTTCTCTACAGCCTTTGGTACTCTAGGCATTTTAACCCATGTGACAGAAAGCAGAGCAGCATAACATTAGAATTTATGACCTAGTTGTAAAAAAATAAAGCTTTCTTGTCATAGATTTGGTTTTGTTTTGTTTTTCTATAGCTAGATACTTTAGAAAGGACTACATGGGCTCACATTATTCATCTAATAGACAACATTCTGAGTATAGCTCAGGCTAGGATAGACAGTTGTAGGTTTTGTCCACAACACCCAAGGAGACCAGGGATTGAGACAAATGTTCCAATAACTCTACCTTCCAAACCTCTTAGTTCCTCCACTGAGAGGTGATTTCTTGAATGCCTCAATTTTTTTTCTTGGTTCCTCCATTAAGAGAATGTTGAGAAGGTCAAATACAATTTAAAGAAACTGGAATTTTACAGTAAATCTATTACAAATGACTTGAAAATTTATTCATGTCACTCTGGGTAGGTATAGCCCACTATTATGTTAACATATCCAAGAGTTTGTCAAAATTCAAATAGAAAATTATTTATCTTGGACCATGTATTAAACCAAGTAAATTAGATACCAAAAAATTAAAAATTTTGACAAAAATTGCTTTTGCCAATTGCTATTAGCATTCATCCATAAAAGAATGTTACCAATAACAGCAACAATGTTACTGGTATCAGGTACAAAGCTCCATGTTGTTAAGAATGTTATTCACCTTCGTGGTGGAGTGATAATTTGTTAACTGTTGTCCAGTTTGCCATGGGTTACAAAACACTTTCATAGCCACCATTATGCCAATAGTGCTGTAAAACGCAGCCCTGCTACTAATTGTCCTATTTTGTAAATGAAAAAAGAACCCAAACGTCATTCAAATGATAAATAATTCTTTGTTGTCAGATTTCAAATCCCATTTCCTGAAGTCTACAGGATAATGTCTCCCCTGGTATTTTTCTGTATTCAGGTACACTGATTGTTCATTTTGTCTCTGAAGAACTTTTTTATACAATAGTCCATTCTGCCAGGGACTTTCAGTATCTGCACAGTGCCTATAGGGACAGAGAAGAAGGCTATAAGGTTGAGAGAGCAAAACCAACAAATATTCCAGGCATCAAGGGTTTATAACTCTGAGCTCCACAGTACTGAAAGGTGAGCAGTGACCACATGACTCTCAAATGATCAGACACAATCTCTTTCCACAGACATATGTTTCTCTCTTCCTCTGAAGTGCCCACATACAAGGCCAGTTTCTCTCAGGAATGCCTTTCTGTTTCCCCATCCAATCCAATTTCCTTCAGGAAAAAAAAAACACTCTGGAAATTCTGTACAAGAAAGATATGTAATTATGAACGAGGCACAAATGACCAACCAGATGGCTCCTGTCTGCATGTTCTTGAAAAACCAGCAAAAAGCATTCTGGCTCTGAATATTGAGCCTTGTCTCAGACTGAGCCAAAGACCAAAGAATGGAGGTGTGTCTCCAGTCTCAGGGGCCTAAGCAGAAGAAGAGAATAAAGAGATGGTAAGAGCCTGAGGTGATCGATGACTTAGAGGAAACAGTGTCTGATACATATACAAGGCACATATTGTCTGGACTGAACCTGTACGGGTCTTGTGTGCACTGTCACAGTCTTTGTGGAAGAAAATTCCAAGACTGAGTAAACTTTGTGTTAAAAGGTTAGAAATGTCAGTACTCAATCAAAATTCAATAAATTCCATATTTTCTTTCTATTCCTGGAAATAGTAATATCACTGGTTAGGTATCCACTATAGAATAAAAATACTTACATGTTCTTAACTGTGAGGTAAAGGGTTAAAATGCAGTTTATTTAGTTTTATTGTATCTCATGCCTAATGCTGTTGTTTCTTACCTATGAGCATATAGTTATACTTTTCGTGTCACCATTTGCTAATCCTAATGTGTACATTCATAATGGAGTTGTTGTAATGTTTACTGGTTGAAACACATGAAAATTAAATGTCCTAATGTGATTTAAAGCCTTTATTCTCATGCATTTAGAAGCTGATCCCCTATTATTTACACAGATGGCATTTTGCCATTGTAAGTAACCACAGGTCACTGAGAATACAAATTAATTTTCCACCCAACAAGACAAGCTCTTTCAGGCAGATGAAAAACATTTCAAAACAGAAATTTCTTGTTTAATCATAGTTGACTTTAACTCTACCTTGTAACTGAAAATATTCTCAGAAGTGGGATCAAGTTTAGTAAACTTTCTGAAAAGTTTTTAAGCTACTAGGAAATAAAGTCTGCTTAATTTCTCCTATGTACAAAGGGGAGACAAGAATAGCCACTGTTTTAGGATGTGATGCAGTCCTGGTTAAAACGGTGAGTCACTGCCAGCAGCAGTCTTAATGACAGAGGAATCTGCTTAGTGCCATTCTCTAAGCTTCACACATGAAACCATGCAGAAATTATATAATTATTCCTCCTGGATGGATCTTCTTATTGGCTAGTAATTACTAAATACGCCTTGAGTATTTTCATATCCTGAAATTAAGTCTTCAGAACTGCATAAGGAACTATGAGGTATGATCTCAGATTGTTTATCATCTCAGAGTTGATTTTACCAATTAATACGTCGCTTCCAGGGTCTTAAAATGTGACCTTTCTATCTTCTGTATGACTCAATTACTTAGACAAAGTTTAAAGAAATACCAAGAGAAACCTCTTATTTGTGCCATGACACGGTGTATTTTCTACTGGATGCAATGGCTTCCTGTGGACCTAAGCAGCTGTCTTGTTGATATTCTATGCTTTCTATGGGCACTTTTTAAAATATTCCTTGCCATTTTAGAACATTACTCTCATAAATGGAAACAAATTGTCATAATTGTGTCTTATATAAAAACGTGAGGAGCACATAACAGATCTCTTACATATAACTATTAGCTACACTGGCTGATTTTACTGTCACCTTCTACCCATGTACCAACTAGCAACGTAGTTGACTGTACATGTGTCAAAAAAGTAGAGACTAAGTAACAGATCCCTAGAAGATGTCATGATCTACTTGCTAGAAATATCACTTATTCTAGCTAGCTGTTTGAGAGGTGGAGTTCAAAGCACTAATGTGTGCTTAAGCCCTTAAAGAGTCTCCTAGGGTAGTTATACAGGTAATGGCAAGAGAATTTTTAATAGCCCCCTTCAGACGGTTTTCATTTCTAGGTAGGTAGCAATATGGAAGACCTGGGTTGTACTTTAACAGAGAAACTTATTGTAAAATACCAAGCAATAACCCCCCCTAATTTCCTATGCCATACAGTTTGCTCTTCCAAAGATACATAAATGTTACAAGACGGGTTTTATTTTCTATTTTGTTAACCATTGAAACAATGTTGAAAAGATATTGATTGACTAGTTATAACTTAAGTCTGGTGATAAATGTTGGGTTTATAGCCTCTTCTTTAAGTTTTATAGACACTTTTGAGGTTCATATGCTTCTATTTTCAAATGAAAATGTAAAGTTTGGAAATAGATTTACATGCCCCAATTTTTCAGATTGTAAGTGGCAGACTGGGATTGTGACTCCAGTGAACATGCTCTAATTCTCTAGAGTTTCAGGATCTCTTACCAGCACCTTATGATGCTCAATAATAGATGCCGGGAGATGATCCATTAGTTCCATGATGGACTACTCCATATGGTTCATCAGCATCCTTTCATTTGATTTTTATGGGTAATCCCTTTGGAGTTGATGAATTCTTCTGCTACAGCAATCTATGTATAAGGAACTGCTAGCTCATGCTTTTCCAAGAAAGAATGCCGGATGTAATGCTCCTTGTGGCACTACGAATCTGATTCCATCTCTCATTGAAATTATTATCTATTGACCTTCTGCTCCAATCATGGAAGTTTCATATTCTATTTTCCTTAACTTCGTTACACTATGAAGATTCAATTTTCAATTACCTGTACAATTTGCTCAAGGCCACAACCCTGTCTTATGGACTAGAACATGGGTTCCTGCTCATGTCTGAAACTCATACTATTTGGGAATACTTTTCTCTTGTGCATTGGCTTGTACGTTTATAGCAGCTACCATTTACACTGCGATATATTCAGCCTGGGGAACAGCACTTCTCTTTGTGCCCATGGTCTTTGCCTTTCTCGGGTGAATCATATCCATCAGTTTTTCAGTCAGCCTCTCTGGTTTCAAACAACAGAAAACAATCCTGAGTTCCTTTGAAAAATGGTCATTTGTTGGCATGATACGGGATAGTCCATATGATTAATAGGGTTCTATAAAAGGAGTTTTGGCAGACAAATGGAAGTAAAGAACAGGAGGCATCTGCCAGGACTATGGCCAGGGTCCTATCACACTCACAGTCTGCTACTGGCACTGCTGTCACAGCTGTTGCCATGACTCCTATTTCTGCTCCTGGCGATAAGACCATAATTGGTGATGCACGTCTCACTTTCCAGCACTTAGTGCATTGCCCTTCTGCCCTCAGACAGCTGTACCCAGAAACTCCAGTGAGGCCACTGGGGTTGAACAGGAGTGCCATGTCAGTAGAGGAATGCACACAGGAAGGGTGCATCTAAAGCCTTTGTCTTGCAATTGTGTTTGAGAGTTCATGATGACAGAGCACTCTGCAGCAGCATATGATGGACTTTAAGATAAGAGACATGCCAAACAATGTACACATAGGCTTATCAGAATTGCATGCCATGTAACATCATTTTACACGGTCTTCTAAGACTCGGACAGTTGCCATATCTCCTCCATTGTGCAAAAGCCATGACTTTTACAGGCCATCAAACAGTGTATTCTCCAAGAATTCTGGATGGTAATCTGTGTTTAAACACTCACTGCATTCCCTATATTCCCCCTCTCATCTTTCTAATTCACTGAGACAATAGGAAGACTTCCATGTGCTGCGAGTTGATAATATCTGCCTCAAATACTCTTCTTGCCTACAGGTGAATTTTCTATACTTCTATCAAAGACCAACTAAATAACAGTGCCGTATAGTGCAGTAGGTGATGTTAGCTTATTAATAGTAAATAAATCACCACCGTCCTAAGTTATGTGAATGCAGTATCTCATTTGAGCTTTTAGATAACATCTACACATAGCTACTTCATGTTGCTTTGTTTTCTTTTTAAAATAATGTATAGCTTAGAGGAACAAAAAAAAAAGTTGTCTGATGTCCCATGAGCATTAATGTGATATTATGGTACATCAGGATTCATATGGCCCTAATTTTACACCCCCCTACACACACACACTTTATGGTGTTCTGTGGTGTGTCATAGAGCACAACGCCATTGCTCAGGCAGCCTGTCATTTCAATTACCTGAGGAAACTCAGTTATATTTCAGCAGATGGACATTCTTACCCAGTGGGAAACACACATCTTCATCCACAAAATATCCCTAAGATCCTAAATAGGTAGTAAGTGCTATGCACCTTCTTACCTTCTACCACTAGTCTCAGAGTGCTCAAGGCACTGCAAGAGAATTTCTCAGTAGTTCTTCCTGTACCTTTTATATGGCAGGACCTACTACTACCCACAGCTCATGTCTTCTTTCAGAACAGACAATAGCAAAATGTGTCTCATGATATACTAAGCCTTTGACTCCTCCTTTGACCGTTTATATCCTGAGTAAAGGCCCTATGGGCTTAGATTTCCATCACTTATCTGTTTTCTAAGTTACTTCTCATTTTGGTTACATAGAATTCCATAAATATATGTACACTCATATATATGCGTATATATACACACGCACATTGTGTGTGTGTGTGTGTGTGTTTATTCCTCTTCCATTTCCATGTCCAAGTAAATAATTCCCCAGCATCTCCTGTGCTTCAGTTGTACATTCACAAGGAATCCTCTCATATTACTAATCTGGATCTCTCTCTAGTACTTTTATTTTTCTACAGAATTTATTAATTTCTAATATACTGTATAATTGACTTGCTATTTCTCTTTTCATTATCTTTTCCCACTGTCAGTGCATAAACTCTGAATGTCATTTCTCTTGTATTCAGTACCATATCATGAGCCCCTTCAAAAATTCTGACATATATATCAGGCTTGCATTGGGTACTGACACCAATCCTGGAGTGCTTCATCTTAATACTCTTTCTGAGTCATGGCTTAGTTTCCATGTAGTTCCTTTTCTGTGCTGACATTTAGAACCCCATTGCATAAGCATAAAATAGGGTCAAAATGTAATAGTTGCTTGCACAGAAAACAGCACCTCAGCAAGGTCCTTTCCTGCTTATCTTCTTTCCGGCGGCACCCAATGAGGAGCTTAGCAGCACCCACAGGTGGTATCAACCAACTCCAACACTGTAGGAGTCCACTCAATTCTTAGAAAATGTGTCAGTCAGGTCTTCTTCTTCTTTTTTGTTTTTGTTTTTGTTTTTGTGTTTGTTTTTGCCTGCATTTGCCTTTACTCTTTTTTTTTTTGCTAGCCCCTCCCTTTTCTTTTCTTCTCTCAGTCTAGCTCTGCCATTTGCTTGAGCCCGTAGATACAGATGCTTGCCTTGCATTTCTGTAAACATTTCTTTGTTGTCCATCATCAATCTTGCAAAGGACACTATGGAAAGCTCTCAGAGACTGGCCTGATTGTGTGCCAATGGCACAAATAGCCTGATGGTTTGCCAATGGTACAAAATGAATTGCCGTTACCCAAAAGGACCATGGTAACTTGAATCCCTTTTACCAAGTAAATTTGCTACCCTAACACAAAAATTTCCATGTATTTCCTTCCTGGCATTAAGATAAAGACTACTAAGCCTCAAATTCCTTCCAATATTTGTCCTAAGATACCTTTAACTCTTCCCATAGTTTTTGTTTCCAAAGTTTTATCTTTGCTATATACCACTGATATTTCTAGTGTATATGAGGATGAGATGGAAGTATGTGTGGCTGTAGATACAGGCAATGGTATGGGTGTATGACACCTGTGTGTTTATGTCTGGAGAGAAGAGATGAATTTCAGGGGTCTGCCTTGATCACATGTTCCGGGTTTTTTGTTGTTGTTGTTGTTTGTTTGTTTGTTTTTTGAAACATGTTTTTTTTAAGATTTATTTATTTTATATATGTGAGTACACTGTTGCTATCTTCAGACATACCAGAAGAGAGCATCAGATCTCATTACAGATGGTTGTGAGCCATGTGGTTGCTGAGATTTGAACTCAGGACCTCTGGAAGAGCAGTCAGTGCTCTTAACCACTAAGCCATCTCTCCAGCCCGAAACATGGTTTTTATTGGTTAACCTGGAGTTCACTGATGGGATGTGATTGCTACTGCACAAGTCCCCAGAATCATCTGTCTCTGTCTCCTAGCACTGGAATTAAGAACACCACAGTTCCATGCCTGGTTCCTTGTATGGGTGCTGGGCATCCAAACTCAGCTCCTAATGCTTTTACTACATTGAGCATAGAGCCATTTCCCTACCTCCTTGATATTTTTTTTAATAGAAATCTCTGATTGATAACCATAACAATTGGTACTGAAAGACCTTGTAAGCTACAAAGTCTTTTGAATTGGCATCATGTCATCTGTGCATTTTCCCTTTAAGCTTGACCATATAAGCAACCACTAACTGTATGTATTAAAACTCTTTTTCTTGTCTTGCTCGAAAGAGACCACAGATATATCTGGACTTCCCATGTTCATTTAATTTTGAATACCTTGTGGCTTTTGGCTCACTGTATACTTATATTTCATTATTTCTAATTCAATTCTGCATCATGTTATCCGTGTGTGTGTGTGTGTGTGTGTGTGTGTGTGTGTGTGTGTGTACACGCATGCACTAATGTACATGCACATGTGTGCAGGTGTCTATGGAGGCCAGAAAAGGGGCGTTGTATCCCATGGAGTTGGAATTAAAAACAGTTGGAAGCTGTCCATCATGGGTTTGGAAAATAAGTCTCAGATTCTCTGCAAGAGCAGTACACATTCTAAAGCACTGAGCCATCCCTTCAGCCTCCAATTGTCTCATTCTTAGCATGTATATATATATATAATTCCATGATCCCCTATCTCTCTCAGGAGGAAAGTTTTAAGCAATTATCATGACCTATCATTTAGGTTTGATTGTCTTTTCAGACTCTTCTACTAGCTGTACAACTACTTGTGCTTTTCTGTATGAGAAATATTTCTGTCACAAATGAAAATGTCACCCAAAACATACCTGTGGTAAGACACACGCTACTATCTCAGAAATGAGACAATGGAAGCTGGAACTAGAGAGACACCTCAGCAGTTAAGAAAACTAGCTTCTCCTCTAGAAGACCCACATTCTAGTCCCACAACCATCAGTTCTAAGGAATCTGATTCCTTTTGGCCTCTAAGGGCATAAGGCATACAAGGGGTACAAAAACATACATTCAGGAAAAACATCTGTACATAAAAATAAGTAAATAAGCATATCAACCAATCAATCAATAATTAATCAAACCTTTTAAAAAGGAAGCTAAGCAATATTTCCTCTCTTTTATTGGAAATACTTCAGCACATATTTAGAATTAGTTCCACGTTTAAACCATTAAAGAAGAAAACCTCTGATTGTAATAAAAGTCATTGGTATTTCCAGATCTTTTATTCATCCAGATATTGCTTCCTGGCATGTTTTCTTAATTTGAGCAGTTTTTACAGGGTCAAGAGATACTAAGATTTTTAAAAGTTACAGATATGACAGAGTTGAAGGTGGACACCTGTTTGCTGGATACATAAGGTTGCCGAGGTCATGGATGGAATAGTTATACACATATTATATCAGTTCTAAAATTCCATTAAATATGTATGTCATAGGTGTCTTAAAACTCATAGGATTCTATATTTTTTGAAATGTCTCATTTAATCTGAACATCAATTTTATTGTTCTGCAAATCAAAAAAAAACTGAGTAGATTAAGAAGATTGTTCAGCCCAAATTTAAGTGGCAGAAGCAGCATTGGAGCATGGTCTAAATAACCCTAAATATTATGCATTATAGACACTGCTCCTGATTTAATTAATGCCTACTAATGGGATCTCAAACCATCTACACTGAACAGAGAGTCCCATGAGTAACTAAATGAAACTGAAGATGGTTCTATCTCACATGACCTGGTTTGAAGGAGAGAATTCCAACAGGATACTCAGGTAAAGCTCTGGACACATCTCCAAATGTATGACAAGATGGGGTATGAGAGAGATGGAGGCTGAAAATGAACAGGGCGATATGTGAATGCAAAGAAGGAGTCTAGACTTTAGTGACATGAAGTGAAACTTGCTGTGACAGCTAAGGGGATGTTTTCAAAGAGGTAATGGGGTTTTGACAAGCAGATAGAGATAGGAGATGGAAATCTCAGTACAGACAGGATACAGAGGCAGTCAGCAATCCTCAGACATCTCACGAGCTGTCGGTCATAGGCACCCAGTCCATGGAAAGATTATAGCATAAACCAATGCCAGCAAATATTCACAGAGGGCAAATCATTTTGACAGGCAGTGACAAACATGACTTTTAAAGGATAATACAAGGGTAATACATTGGTCAAAATCCTGAGGCTGGGAGATGCTGGTAGGAGATGAGAGATCTAGCAGTAACAAGGTGAAGAATCCTAGGCTTGATATTAGAAGTTCTAGTTTCTGATTATGCTTCATTAGAAAGAGGAAGAATTGCATTTCTGTAGCTCTGTAACCTCACACAGCAAAGATTCACAATGAAGGTTTGAGATGTATGTTGTCTTGATTATTTTGGAGGGAGCATGAAAAGAATGTTTTGTTATGGTGGCGGTTGTCATTGTTGTTGTTGTTGGTGGTGGTGGTGGTGGTGGTGGTGGTGTGTGGGTGTGTGTGTGTGTGTGTGTGTGTGTGTGTGTGTGGGTGTGTGTGTTTACATCCTGATTGCAGCTTCCTTCCTTCCTCTCCTCCAGGTCTTGGTCTCTCCCTTGACCTCACCTCCCTCCTCTCCATGTCCTGCTTATTTTCTGGTGAAACTGCACTTTACCACAGAATAGATATAGCTTTCTGTTAAGGCCAAAGATCAATGTGATGTAGCCATCAGATATAACAGATACATCAGATTTAGTTGACCGAAATCTGGACATTTAAAGGGAAAACTATTCACCCTACCCCCTATCAATACAGGTCATTTACATGAGCCAGAGGTAGAATAAGGAGAGTTTCCTGAACCAATGACTGGTCAGTTTCATAGTGTGTCTCTGCCTTCTTTAATTCACTTAGCATCTCCATTCGCCCTATGGACATTATATTTTGAAAGGAGAAATTAAAAGGTAATAGAGTACCAAACTGTGTCCCCATTATTCTGGGCTAGCACAAGGCATGAAAGATCAAAACCAAAATTTTAGCTAGGGAAGCACAAGGAAGTAGCATGGTATAGATCTGAGGCTGGAGATTTAAAGTGGTGTAGACTATACCCTCTAAAACATGTAATGCTTGCACAGTATTGAGGTGTGTCTACAATGTTATTAAGGAATTATATCAAAAGATAAGCGGAAAAAAAGGTGAGGAAGGAAGTACAAATTAAGCATCCTTAACCAGAAATTCCGGAAACATTGGAGATCTTTGAAGCAAGTAAAAGTCTATGCAAGTATTCCCAAAACCGAAAGGCATCAATCTCAAACCCTTCTAACCCCAAGCATTCCAGTTAACTTGCATGTTTTATTGTTAAATTTATGAGTGTCTTGGCTTGCCTCTCCAGACATGCTATTTGATTAAACACTGCTCAAGACAGATCTGTGATTGTGTTTCTGGATGAGATTAACATTTTTCTTGGTTGTTTGAGGGAAACATTTTGTCATTCCCTCCAGTGTAGGAAAGCTTCATTTCCTGTTGGCTCTACTTCTTTTGAGAATCCAGACTAATAGAGTACATTTTTTAATTAGAAAAATTATTCTTGGTTTATTCCCAGGAGAATTGGGATTTTGCAGCAAGTGATTGCAGCAGTGTTATAAAAATAGCATCACTAAACACAGTTATGAATATTCAACAACATTTGTGAATTATCTAAATAACAACAGTTGAGTACAGTTCAATACAGTGAGCCAATTACTCTTTAAATAAAATATATTCCTTTTGTCAAAAGTGCATCACATCCATAGCAATCATTTTGAGTATGATCTTACAGTCCTAAAATATATGAATAAATGTCTCAGAGAACTGATGTTTGGTTAAGGAAATAATTTGATGCATTTTCTTCCAAAGTGATTGGTTTGTGGTAAGCAAAAGAAGAAAGGAAATGCAAGGTAAACAAACTCCTTTTGACAAATAAAAGATATGGCTATGTGTTGACCATTGTGTTGGGGGCATCAAACTCTTTCCAGATTTGACCAAGATAACTGGAAAGGCAGGCTCCAGACAGAGACAGTGAGTGCAGGTAGCACTAGAGTTAACTAGATGCCGAAAGGCAAGTAACAGAATCCAAAGTTACTTGCCATCATCAGAACCCAGTTCTCCCATCATAGCAAGCCCTGAACACCCCATCACACTGGAAAAGCAGGATTCAGAATTAAAATCACTTCTTATGATGATGACAGAGGACTTTAAGAAGGTCATAAATAATACTCTCAAAGAATTTGAGAACACAGGTAAACAGGTAGAAGCTCTTAAAGAGGGCTTTCGGTGGGCAAGCCCACAAAAATCCCTTAAAGAATTGCAAGAAAACACAACCAAACAGGTGAAAGAATTTAAAAAAAAATCCCATCCAGGATCTAAAAATGGAAGTAGAAACAATAAAGAAATGACAAAGGGAGACTGGAGGTAGAAAACCTAGGAAAAACATCAAGAGTCATAGACACAAGTATCACCAACAGAATACAAAAGATAGAATAGAGAATCATCATGTGCAAAAGATACCATGGACAACATTGACACAGCTGTAAAAGAAAATGCAAAATACAAAAAGCGACTAACCCAAAACATCCAGAAAATCCAGGACACAATGAGAAGGTCAAACCTAAGGATAATAGGTATAGATGAGGGTGAAGACTTCCAACTTAAAGGGCCAGTAAATATCTTCAACAAAATTATAGAGGAAAACTTTCCTAACTTTCCTAACCTACAAAAAGAGATGTCAATAAATATACAAGAAGCCTACAGAACTCCAAATAGTCTAGACCAGAAAAGAAATACCTTCTGTCACATAATAATCAAAACATCAAATGTACAAAACAAAGGAAAAATACTAAAATCAGTAAAGGAACAAGGTAAAGTAACATATAAAGGCAGACCTATAAGAATTACACCAGACTTCTCACCAGAGACTATAAAAGCCAGAAGATGCTGAACTGATATCATACAGACCCTAAGAGAACACAAATGCCAGCCCAGACTACTATACCCAGCAAAACTCTCAATCACTATTGATGGAGAAACCAAGATATCCCATGACAAAACAAAATTTACATGCTATCTTACCACAAATTCAGCACTTCAAAGGATAATTGGTAGAAAACTCCAATACAAGGAGGGAAACTACAACCTAGAAAAAGCAAGAAAGTAATCTTCCAACAACCCCAAAAGAAGATACTTACACAAACATAATTCCACCTCTAATAACGAAAATAACAGGAAGCAACAATCATTTTTCTTAATATCTCTTAATATCAATGAACTCAATTCTCCAATAAAAAGACATAGAGTATCAGACTGGATACATAAACAAGACCCAACATTTTGCTACATAGAGGAAATGCACCTTAGTGAGAAAGACAGACACTACATCAGAATAAAAGGTTGGAAAACAATCTTCCAAGCAAATAGTCCCAAGAAACAAGCTGGAGTAGTGATTCTAATATCAAATAAAATCGATTTTATCCAAAAGTAATCAAAAAAGATAAAGAAGGACACTTCATATTCATCAAAGGAAAAATATACTAATATGAACTCTCAATTCTGAACATCTATGCCCCAAATGCAAGGGCACTCACATAAAAGAAACTTTGCTAAAGCTCAAAGCATACATTACACCTCACACAATAACAGTGAGGGATTTCAACACCCTACTCTCAGCAATGGACAGATCATGGAAACAAAAACTAAACTGAGACACAATGAAACTAACATGTTATGAACCAATTGTATTTAACTGATATCAATATTATTTTTTAATTAATAAGGAATACAGAAATATCCAAAGATTACTTACTGGGAAGTGATTAGTACTGGTAGTCCTGAGAATCAAAATTTAGGAATCTGGTTAATATGGGATACATTATACACAATATAGCAGCTGCCTGGCTGCATTGACAAGCAATCAGAAGCAAGAAAACAGCTATACTCACTTATTTCTCCTCTCTTTGAATGGTGTCTCTATAACCAATAGCAGAGGGTACAGGAAACCATCATTGATCACCTAGGCAACCAAGAAAAGTGTGGGATGGATTGAAGGATAAGGCTAGAGAATGACAATGGAGAATAATCAACAGGACTTTTAGGATTTAAATTGCTTAGTTTGTTAATTTCATCAGCCTCACATTTATTACTGAAATACTGTTTAATCAAAATCTTTATTTCTCTGTGGAATCCTAGGTTTGGTCCTATAATTACTATTTATTATCTACTAATACTCTTGATCCTGAAGGTACATTTGAGATCTTCCAAACAATACAGCACTTAGTCATAACTATAATGTTGAGAATATATTAACTCGATTTTACAATGAAAAAGAAGAACCAAGTCTGTGAATGAAGAAAGGCTTCCTCAGGTTCTTATAACCAGTGAATATTCCCAATTCATTTGTGTTTTCAGGCATCACAGACACACTTCAGCACAGATGTACTGGGCAGAAGGTATTTAACATATATATCGTATATCCATTTACTATGTCTATCCATCCAAAGGTAATCTTCAATAAGGGAATAGGGACTAAGTTGGTGAGTCCTCCCCAAACTTACTCTTTATGTGAGCTTGAAAAAGGTCCACTAACTCTTTGAGCCCAATAGTAGCCTAAAAAATAATATCCTGATCATAAACTTAATTTTAAAATCAATGAGATTGCAACTTAGGTGCAGTGTGAAGTTCTCTTTCCTGAATCTTGAGCCTGCCTCAGTTTACTTCCAAGGCTGTGTAGAGTGTGGGTTGCCAGCCACTGGCTCACTTCTGAGTCCTAAGATCCAAACTAACATTCTATAGATTTAAAAGTGGGACAACTCTTTCTGGCTGTGGGTTTTGTTTTATTTTTTGTTGGATATTTTCTTTATTTACATTTCAAATTCCAGGTCTCCTCTCTGGAAACTCCCTATCCCATCCCCCACCCCCTACCTCTACAAGGGTACTCCCCTACCCACTCATTCCCACCTTCCCGCCCTGGCATTTGCCTACACTGGCACATTGAACCCCCACAGGACCCATTGATGTCCATCCTCTGCCATGGGTTCTTCCACGTGTACTCTTTGGTTGGTTTTAAGCAGCACTTACATCAACACACTGCATAATAACTAAAATCAGAAAAAAATAAATGTTTGAAACTTCTTAAGTTAAGGTCAATTTGTGAAAAAGATGGAATTTTCCAAACCTAAATTTTGACCAACTCCACCCTGTCTGAGTCTGATCTCTTAACTTATTTTCAAATTTTATTTCCACTTTCAAACTGCAATGGTACTTTTTTTTTTCAAAGTACAACCAGTAATAGAACTATAATGTCAAAATATAGACAAAAGAGCAGGCTGTAATCCTTCTGTCATGCCCCATATAAGAAAACCATGAAGGAAAAATTGTGTTTCAGCGTCCTGTGTAGCAGGTATTTATTAGCCACAGCAGCTATATTTTGCTGAATAAATCAACACTGTTAACTGTTTATTTCACACCCTGATTGTGTGGTAGATCTCTCAACACAAACTATTTAAATCCTAAGTAACACGACTAGTACTATGCACACACAACCATTTATTAAATATATTTTGAATTAATTTAAGATCATTAAACAGGTAATTCGTAAGTTTTCTGGGTGTAGCATATAGAAAGAATCTTGGAGGGATGGCTGGGATTTGGAGGGTGGGAGAGCATTGATCTCTAATAGTGATGTGAAACACCCAGAGACTGAAAACTGAATTATACAAATGGAACTGGATAAATTCTGTTTAGCTGTTGGTTAACTTTATTTATTTAATATCCTGACTGCTGTTTCTCCTCCCTCCTCTCCTCCCAGCCTCTCCTTCCCTACCACCATCTCTTCTTCCTCTTCTTCCTTCTCTTCTTCCTTCTCCCCCTCCTCTATTTCTCTTCAGAAAAGGGCAGTTCTCCAAGGGATATCAACCAGCCCTGGCATATCAAGTAAGACTAGGTGCATCTTCTCTCATTAAGATTAATTGAGGCAATACAGTAGTAGGAAAGGGTCCCAAAGTCAGGCAATTTAGATAGAGGATGAAAAGACACTGAACAATGTTGATGGAGGGGTTGGCATCTTTATACAATGTTACAGAAAGATTAAGCAAGTGACATTTTATCAGCTACATAACAGAGAGCAAGGAGAACACTAAAGGAAGGGACATTGTATTTACTGGTAGTAATCTTGGTGCCTCTGTCAGACCTGTGGGCATCAATTGAAGGGTCACTGTCCAGTGCATGTATCATACAGTACAAGGCAGTACCCATCCAAGCAGCAACTCCAATGGCCAGACTGAGGCAAGGAGTGAACCTTGGTTACAGTCATTCATATTCTCAGACTCTATCTTTCTCTCCCTGTCTATCTCTCTTGTCTTTATGTCTTTGTTTCTGTCTCTGTCTGTGTGTTTATGTGTGTGTATCTGTGTGTCAGTGTCTGTCTGTCTGTTTTTCTCCCTCCCTTCTTCCTTCTCTTTTCTTTAACTTAGAAAGATGTAAGAGAAAGCTCACTAGCAGCACTTTGGTCTCAGTAATCACCGCTCCTCTTTTTCCTTAATCATCATCTGTTCATAACACATTAAGTTCTTCCTAGATGAGCAAACTTTTCCAATAACACTGCTCACCAACCATGCTTGCCAAGAAAGTGTTAATCACTCCATGACCCTTCTAGAAATTCCCCCTCACCTTTTAGGCAATGTGGCCTTGGCAGAAATCTGGTGTCAGAGTTTTGCTTGTGTCTTATAATGTTCTTGAGAGCAGAGATGTTGTTTATCTATCTTAACATACTAGCATATTAATAGGAACCATTTGATATAACAAAATGAAGTAAATCTTGGCTGAATACTTGTGGCGTTACAGGGATGGCAGTAGACATCTATTTTTTTTAAAGTTGTTTAGTAAGTTTTGACTGTAAAGATCAAATTATATTTTTCATCTTTGAACTAAAAACACTCACTGTTAAGTGGACTGATGCTTTTATCAGGCTGAAGAAAGCTGAAGGCATGGCCATTTTGTTTCCCAGCATTTGGTTTTTATGGATGGAGTAGAAAAGTTTAGAAGGCCTGAAGCTCAGAATTGCTACATGAGTTTATTTTTTAAAAATCTCTAAAATGTATGTCTTGGTAAAAGCCAAGTAGCTCTTCCTAACAGCCCATCTCAGAGGCAGATGCATAAGGATTAATGCTTAGCACTACTAATGCTGTTTTGCTAAATGGACTTGTCATCAAAACACAATCTAAATTCCTGCTTGTATCCATAGATTAGTAAGGCTCTCAGCCTCAGTCAGAGAACCTTCTTTTTGTACTGGGTGGGAGTTGATGTAGAGAAACTTAACAGGTCAAGGTACTGAGAGCAAATAACTGTTGAATGCTCAACCCAAAGGGAGATTTCTGTATCAACCTTTCCAGGGCCCAGAAAACACTGTGGAAATTTGGAGGATTTAAAACAAATTTAAGGATCAGATGATAGAAAAAAATGCTATGGAAGTCTGTCTTCTCGGCCCAACATACCCATTATAATCATGAACTCATTGTTGCTCCTACCACCTATTCAAAATCTGCACAAAACTGGGCATGCTAACATTCCATCATGGACTAAGGAGGAGCTCATAAGGCCCCACTCCTCTCTGAGGATCTATAAGCAGCTAATGGTTCTAAAGGATGCAGTAAGAGACATCCAGGTACATGGTGCCTCAGCATCCTCTTATGCACCATGGAACTGAAGGGTCTCTAAAGCAGATGTTAGTTGTAAAAAACTGATTATACAAACTGCAACGTAGCTCTGTATGATGCTTGTAGCCAAGATAGATGGTGATGGTGGACTCTTCTGCATTATAAATTAAGGCGCAGGCTCGCTCTAGTTGCTGACATGTTTTTGTACATGATTTATTCTTCTCCTCATTCTTGGAAGCTGCTTTTTCTGCTCCTCTTAAAGCCACAAGCGTGAATTTACTGTGACCCGTACGACAAACTCAATGCTTTAGAAATGTGTCTCAAAATTGTTGCCAAGAGCTTTTGGGAGCTGGTCAGTTAGCAACCATTGAGAATGATGCTTCCTTGAAGGAAAAGAAGTACAAGATGCTGCCCAGGCACCAGGGTGAGTCATGGTGTTGGTATTTTCATTTATTTTTGCTGAGCAGATCTTGGAGTCAAAAGTAAGAAGCAGCCATAAATGTTATTGCTCTTAATACTAGCACCACCAGTATTTGGATGCCTCTTAATGTACCTGGTACAGTTTGACTTCTTACAGCAGATATTGCTTTTGACTAACATATGCCAAGGAAAATCTATCAAAATCTTGAGTGTCCTAAAAGACAGTGCGAGCCCAGAAAGTAAGCTTCAAGTAGGCAGTAACAACAAAGGTAAACTTGGAGATGAATCAGGGCTTTACAGACGGTTTCCAGCCAGCACTGTCTGTGAAGAGATGCCTTTCGTCTCTTCCCCCTTTCAGTGGGTACTAAATTCTAAGGATTGAGTCCTCATTTGGTCTACATGGATGACATACAGGCCCCTTGCCTGATCACTCGGGACTTCCTTGGCCATTATGTCAGCTGACTTCATCAGAAAAAGAAAACTTGCTTAAGAGAAGATTCTCATATCATTTAAGAAGAAAATGAATGTTTGGGAATCAAAAACTAAATCCTGTGGGCTTTGTTTTCCATAAAAATATGTGATGTATTTTCTAACCTTGTAGCAACTTTCTGACACATGCAGGCAATATTATTATAACTGTTTTATAGGTTAGAAAATTTAAAGTTTAATGTATCAGATGAGCTCTCCCAAATGATACAACAACTTAATGATAATAATATTCAAGACCATGTCTTCTGTCACACTTCTTTGTTACATGCCCTCTGGATCATCTTTTCCCTTCTGCTTTCTGCTCTCCTCAGCCTCTGCCGTCAACGCTCCCCTCTCTATTTTCAGAGTCAGAACAACAGCAAACAAACATGGCTGGAGAAACCCCTGACCACACTGCTCAGGCTTGTCCAGTATCAATGACTACAGTCTTAGATAAAAAGCCAGCTCCTCCACAGTTATACTGCCTGCCAATTCACACACACACACACACACACACACACACACACACACACTGCACACTGCACACTGCACACACACACACACACACACACACACCACATGCACAAACACACATGCACGCATGCACGCATGCACTAGTCTCCAAAACAACTATTTTAGAGCATTCCATCATTCTTTAGCTCTTCCCAAATATGTTCACTTGCCAAGCTCTTACTGAAAACTAGAATAAATCACAAGACAACTAATGTGAATGTCATAAAATCTTCCAAAGTCTCCACTGTACACATCTCTTCTTGCCTCTTAAAAATACTGCACGTGCATCTGTCTCTTCTCTCATTTTGATTCTCTCTCTCTCTCTCTCTCTCTCTCTCTCTCTCTCTCACACACACACACACACACACACACACACACACACACACACACACACACACACACACAAAGATGTAGCATTAAGCAAACTCAATGAACTTCATCACCTCTAATTTACTGCTCCATGTCTAGTTTGCATTTCACCACAAAGTGCTTTGGGAGGTTGGATGTATGTTTCTCCACCTCCTATTTTTGTGCATATAAAATGAGTAACAAGTTGGGAAAAGTTCTTAGCCCCGGGGCCTTCATTTGGGCGCACACAAATAAATTGATAAAGGGTTATAAGCAATGGCTAATACAATAGCATTAATAATACGATCTCCTATGGAATGTTCACGCAGCAGTGGGTCCTATTGATTGGGAAGACAAGGAAGGCTTTCCTGAGTAGCTGATGTTTACTCCAAGGCTTTAAGATATAAACAAGCCACTCTGGAAAGAAGCACGAAGGGGTATTAAATAGAACCAACAGTAAAGGCCGAAAGCCCACAGCTGGAACAGTTTGGTTTACTTAAGAAAAAGAATGTAAATGTGAATAAGAAGGATGGTGCTATAAAATGAGACCAGAAAGGCAACAAAGACAGTAAGAAGAGTGTTGGGTTTTATTCTGATTGTGCTATTGACATTTTAAAGTATGATTGAGGTTTTTTTTTTTTTTTTCAATTTCAGTCTAGGTAACATGATGACATAGTGTATAGGGATCTAAGAATAGATACAGAAAAGCAATAATTTCTGAAAAAAAGTGTATATAGAAGACAATGGCAATTTTCTTGAGGTTTAGATTTATTAATCCAGTAGAATGTACAATTATGGGCAGATGTTAGACACAAAGCTACTGGCCTTACAAGTAATCAGATGACAGTCCTGTCTCCTATGATGGAAAGGGCTGAAGGAACAGATTCAGTTGGGAGAAAGAGACTTGGGCTCAGCCACTTGCAATCAAAGATGCCTATCAGAGATGTATGAGTAAATGTTGAGTTGGCACTCAAGTCATCCTGGACATTCTTATCATTGATAAGGTACTTGAGTTTCTAAGTCAGGTATAACGAGGAGGTTAGCGACATTCATTCAAGAGTTGAAAAATTCTTTGTTTCAGCCCAGATTCTGCTATTCAACAGCTCTGTGACCTTGGGAAGGATTACTAGGTTGCTGTCCCTCAGAATGCTCACATTATAAGGAATGCCTCAACCACATGTGGTGGTAAATACTTGTATCTCAGCTCTTGTATTCTAGAGGCTGGAGCAGAAGGATTAAGAGTACAAGGGGCTGTAGAGAACGACTAAGCAGTTAATGGCACTGACTGGTCTTGCAGAGGTCCTGGATTCAAATCCCAAAATCTACATGGCAACTCACAACTGTCTGTAACTCCAAGATCTGACACTCTCACATAGACATATATGCAGGCAAAACACCATGCACATAAAATAAAAGTAAAAACAGGAGAGTAGAAAGACAGCCTGAACTGAATAGTGAAACCCTAATTAGCCTTGTAGCTAGCTAGAAAGATTGATAGGAGCATAGATGATGATTGCCAGACAGACAGACAGACAGACAGACAAGATAAATGATAGATAGATAGATAGATAGATAGATAGATAGATAGATAGATAGATAGACAGATGATAAAGATGCTATATGATGGGTATATGTAGATTGTCTTGAATTACAACAGACATTGCCCCACTGCAGTGACAGGGCAACAAAGGCTGTGTTCATCTCCTGCAGCAGGAATTCCAGGGGCAAGTAGTCTAAGACTCTATGTCACTCAGTGCTATCACCAATCAGTGGTAAAAAGATTAAACATCTTTTCCTTTCCCTCTGCTCTTCCAGTGCTTACCTCAATGCTGAATTCCTGCCACTGGAGTCTAGGAATCAAGCTCCCATTTCTCTGTCTCTCTGTCTCGCTCTGTCTCCCTCTGTCTCTGTCGCTCTCTGTCTCTCTCTCTCTTTCTCTCTCTCTCTCTCTCTCTCTCTCTCTCTCTCTCACACACACACACACACACACACACACACACACACACATCATAAAGGGTATAGAAAACAAAGGCGAAGGAATTCTACATATTGAAGTTTGTTTTCTATTTAGTAAGCCATCTATAATGGCTGGTTTGTTTTTTTTTTCTTGAGCTCATGATATAATTAGATCTTTTTCTTTTTCCTCTTCACTTTTATCTCCCTAAAATCTTCTGTATATTCCTTGTCATGAAATATAATGCAGCAAGTGGGGGTACCTGCTGGGCCCATGCCAAGATGTCCCCCTGAGAACTTAGGTCATGCAACAAATTTAGTATAAGGAGGTTTATTTGGAGGGAAAGAAGGGGAGTGAGGACCTAGAGAAGGGTTAAAGGCAAAGAGTGGATAGACAGACAGACAGATGAGAGCAGAGCCATGAGGACAGAGAAGAGGATGGACAGAGGGGAGAAAGGGAGGAGAGAGAGATGGGAATCCATTGGGACAGAGAGAGGGAGAGAGAGAGAAGAGAGAGAGAGAGAGAGAGAGAGAGAGAGAGAGAGAGAGAGAGAGAGCTCACTGGAGTGGTGGAGCAGTTCTTTTTTATGCAGCCCACACCTGAAGCACCTGGCAGCAGTAGCAGGTGATGACATAAGCTATGTCCCTGGGAGGAGCCTAGCAGAATCACCTGTAAGCTAACACTCCTTGATCTTTTTCAAATTCATTGCCTCTGCTTTGGTTAATTGTTAATATATAAATTTAGAACAACTTTCCCAGTCTGTATAATACTTCTTCTATGTGTGTGTTTTGGGGGCTGACCAATTGTTATATAACTAATTGATGTGATCATCCTCAGGGAAACCTGTGCCTTCCACTCTCAGCTTGCCTTGGTTACTTGTAGATTTTGTGTGGGACTGAAGCCTCAAAACCTTTCTCCTCTGTCCACATTAGCAAGTCTATTGGCATCTGTAAGCATAATGTTTTTATGTACTGTGTAAAAGGTTATCCTCATGTTATTCAAATGCTGATTTCTCTGCCTTCATCTCTTGTTTCAATCCAGGACACAGCACTGTAATGTTTATGTCTAAAGACTCCTGTCTCAAGTTTGTGTAAGCAATTCTTACCATTCATTCTCTGCCTTGTTATTAAATGCTGATCACCCAATGGCTGGGCAGAAGAGAGAATAGGGTGGAAACATCCTCCAGCCAGCCAGAAGAAAGAGGGTGGGGGAGGGAAGGAGAGAAAGAGAGAAAGAGAGAGAGAGAGAGAGAGAGAGAGAGAGAGAGAGAGAGAGAGAGATTCAGATGTGCCACAAGGAGAGAGAAGACGTCCAAGAAAATGAGGGGGAAAACAAAAAAAAACCTGTAGCCTAAAGAGCCAGACCAATAAAAATATACACGTTTCATGGGAAGGGCTGGGAGGTAGCCAGATTAGCATAGGGGGTTAAAATAAACCATTTAACTGCCCAAATACTGAGGTGCAGTTTGAATTAAATCTTAGTTTCTTTGTGTAGTTACTTGAGGGATTAGCTGGGTAAGGAATAGCTGCCACAGTACTAATTTTATGAATCTATATTAATAATCATTCAACGGGTGTCATCTTTGTTCAGCTCACGTTTAGGCAGTCATGTTGGTGAGATGTTATGAATATAACTCCTCGCATTTCTAGGAGGCACAGTCTCACAGAAAATTCCCTGATTCTCTGGCTCTTACAATCTTTCTACCCCATCTTCCACAATGTTTCCTGAGCCATAGGTGTGGGAGTTGTTTTTAAAAATGTATTCTTTGAGATTGGGTTTCCCTCTGCATGTTAATTGACTGTGGTTCTGTAATGGTCCCTGTCTGTTGCAAGTAAAATTTTCTTTGCTGAGGTAGAGGACTACAGTTACTGTAGGTATAAGAACAAATATTTGAATGTTGTTAGAAATTATGCTGATTTAGTGAAGTAGCAGTTGTAAGTTCTTCCATAAAACCCGTTACTTCACTAGCCCTAGGTAGTTGGCTAGGTTTCCTGTACCAGGTATGATTATCCTTTTGTGGAGTGGTCTTAAGTCCAAAAAGACAGCTTTTGGTTACTACCAAGGCATGTGTGTCACTACTACACTCTTAGTATTGTTGTGCCATATTGGTCATTTTGGCTCATATGTGTCATAACTAGGTAGGATTGTTGTCTGCTTTCCTCCTTTGGAAGTTTGTATGGTGCCATCTGGTGCCATGAAAGCTAGTCCTGGGGAGGAGGTATTCAGCTCAGCTTCAGTGCAGGAGGCTCTGGGCCCTGTGTTTGATATGCATATTGTCTTAAGCAATAGGGAATTAACGCCTTCCACCTATGAAAGGCAACCAGGAGCATTAGCAAGATCCTATAATGTTTTGGGAGGCTCTTAGATAACCATGATCAAATGACAAGGAAGAAGGCTTCTCATGCCTGGTGTTTGGGTTTTTATTAGGTGATCTATGCCTCTTGGAGAGAGCACTGTTATCCTAGATTTTTAAAATTATTATTATTTTAAAATGTGTTTGCATGTGTCTGTACACTGACTTACATGTATTATGGGTGGGTATTTTTAGGTAGGTAGTTAACAACATGATTCCTATTGACTTTTCAAACATCCTTACTGTTATTTTACCCTCCTCTCTCCTATATTTTTCTCCCTTCCCACTCCCTAATAGAGCCACCTTCTTTCCCATTTCCTCCTAAGATCAATTTCTTTCCCACCATTTAGCCTAGCAATAGTCCCATTTTACTTTCCTAGTTTCTGCAGTTACTCCAAGATACGTGCTCACATCTGAGGGTTTGGTCCTAGGAACCTCCAGTGAGAGATCAGTATTTGTCTTTCTGAATCTGTCCCATTTCATCCAATAAGATCATTTCCAGTTCTGCCAATTAACCTGTGAGTTTCATAATTTCACTTTCCCCTATGGTCAAACAGTATTCCATACTGTAGATATACTGCATTCTCTCTACTCATTCATCAGTTCAAAGAAGTTTACATTGTTTCCATTTTCTAGCTATTGTAAGTAGAGCAACAGTGTACATGGGTGAATAGGGTACTATGTCCAGTCCCTTGGGCATATGCCAAGGAGTGATATAGCTAGGTCATGGGTAGATTACCTTTAACTTTTTAAAAAATTTCTACACTGGTTTGCAGAGTGACTGGACCAGTTTGCAAGACCATCAACAGTGAATGAGATTTTCCTTTCCCCACGTCCCCTCCAGCATTTGAGGTCTGTTGTTCGGTTGACCTCTGCCAGTCTAACCTGGGTATGTGAGATCTCAAAGTTGTTTTGATATGCATTTCCCTAGTTGTTACATACAATTAACATCCTGTGAGACATTTCTTAGACATTTCTTTTTTCTCTTTGAGAACTCTCTATTCAGGTCCCAGTCTTGTTTTTGTTGTTGTTGTTGTTATTATTGTTTTTGAGTGGGTTGCTTGGTTTTAGCTTTTTTGTTTGGGGTTTTTGTTTATTTTCTGCTTTTTACTTTTTGAATTTTTTTTATATTCTACATGTTAATATACCTAATGTTCTTTCTAATTCTTTGGGCTTCCTCTTTTAGTGGATGCCTTTTTTTTTTTTTTGATTTAGAGTCAGCTTTTATGCAAGATGATGAATACAGGTCTAATTTAATTTTTCTGCCTGTGGACATCCTGGTTTTCCAGCAACATCTACTGAAGATGTTTTCTTTTCTACTAGTTATGTTTTTGGTTTCTTTGTCAAATGCTAAATGTCTGAAATTAATGTACTTACGTCCGAATCTTCAGTTTTATTCTGTTGGTCTACATGTCTATTTTTGTGCTAGTACCACGTTGTTTTATTACCATTGCTCTGCGACATATCGTGAGATCTGGAATAATAATCTCTCCAGTATTGTTCTTTTTACTCAGAATTATTTTGGCTGTTTGACTCTTTTATGGTTCCATGTGAATTTTAGGATAGTTTTTCTCCCAGTTTTTTGTTAAGAATGAGATAGGGGTCTTGTCTTTCCATTTTCTTATGTCTCTTAAGGTTTAAAGTTTTAATAGTAAAGGTCCTTCATCTTGGTTAGGCTGATTCCTAGATATTTCATCTTCTTTGAGACTATTGAGAATGGGAGTGTGCCTATGATCTCTTATCTGAATGTTTGTTGTTGATATATAGAAATGCTATTGATTTGTGTAAGATAAGTGCAAATCCTGCCACATTGCTGAATTTGTCATTTCTAGAAGTTTCTGGTAGAAGTTTTGGGATCTCTTAGGTATAATTTTGTGTCATCTGTCGGTAGGAATAGTTTCACTCTTTCTTTTCATATTTAAATCATTCTAATTTTCTTCTCTTGCCTTATTTCTCTAGCTAGTGCTTACAAACAATATTGGAAAGGAGTGTAAATAGTGGACAGGTCTGACCCATTCCTGGCTTCAGTGGGATTGCCTCAAGTTTTTCTAAAACTCATGATGATGTTGACAGTGGGATTCTCATATAGCTTTGATTATCTTGAGATATGTTCCCTCTAGTCCCACATTAATAAGGACTTTTATCACAAGGGCATAGTAGATTTTTTCAAGGTGTTTTCTATATGTATTGATATAATCATGTGACTTTTTTGTTTTTAAAGTGCATTTATGTGGTTTCTTGCATTTATTGACTTGCATATGTTGAACTTTAGGGATAAGGTCAACTCGACCATTGGAATAAACTTTTCAATGCATATCTGTATACTCTGTTCACAATTATTGTATTGAGCATTTGTGCATCTGTGTTTATCTGGAATATTGTCCTGTAGTTTTAGCTTTGTTGTTGTGTCTTTACCTGGCTTAGATGCAATGTTTAATTTTTAACTCTACTTGAAGTCATAACCCACAACAATTTCAATATGATCTGACACATTATTTAAAAAAAAACAAAAAACAAAAACTCCTGCCTGCAGCTCACTAACTATAACTATGTCCCCAAGGCATCCCTAGCTTCCAGGCAAATGAAAACTATTTGAGCCTGTCTGACAGCTGGATCAATGCCAACCACCCTTGCTTCGGCTACCCCTGACTCACTAACCTTTCAAAAACCTATTTGGCCTCCTGGCTTTAGGCCACCTTCTTGGGAACCTCTGTCCCCAGGTGACCACCATCCCTTCACAGGTTTAGCTTTTTCAACAAGTACTGCTAAATTTGTTCTTCACACATTAACAGCTTCCCTGTGCGCATGAGGACTTCTGGGTCATCTCTACCTATCTACATTCACAGATCTTGGAGAGCTGCGTGTCCAAACTAGACAGAATGATAGGATTTCAAATCTCCCCTCTGAAAAGGCCCATATATCATTTCTATAGCACCATGTTGGTCCTGTGCTGTCAAGGCTGAAAAAGTACAGTGAATAGCTGCATTGTTACATGCTGTTTAACAGTCCCCACAGTGGTCTTTCAGCTTTCTCCTCTGCCACTACTTTATGCTTTGTCTCAGAGAACAGCCATCCATGATTCTTTAACTGGCAAATGGCAGAGCCTCTATTAAATCTCAGGTCCCCCTCTGTACAATGCTTTTGCCCAATCCAGAGCAATGATTTACCTCTGTTTAGAGGATCTCATGAGTCCCTCTGAATATTTCTTGATCATTCCAAAGATTGGAGGTTTTTAAGTAGATGCCCCCATTTACAGTCGCTGACATGGTTTTTCTATCTACCATTGTGGAGTCTGCTTACACTTGCATTAGGGTCTGTGGAATTGCCAGGAAAGATGTTTTAGATGATGCGATACAATAAGAGTATGGCGAACATAGTCAAATGTGAGTGAGCCCAGTGCTAGGGCAGTGTGAGACTCAGCTTGATTAAAATACAGACCAACAGTGGTGGCATACAAGTCTTGGTAAAAAATCAGGCCATGCTATTAAAGTCCAATTCTCAGCAGTTGTGATGAATTCGAGGTTTAGATAAGGACAGATAAATGCCACTCTCAGATTTGTTCTATGTTTTCAATCTTTAAAAATTTACTGAGTCCTAAGTATGTGTGTGTGTGTGTGTGTGTGTGTGTGTGTGTGTGTGTGTGTGTGTGTATATATATATATATATATATATATATATATATATATATATACATTTATACATGTAAAGTGTAGAAGTAAATCCAAAAGTAAATCTCTACTACAGAGATTACAAAGGTTGAGAGTTTGTGGCTTTTTCTGTTGTGATATTTTTTTCCAAAATAGCAATGAGATTTGGAGTTTGTACACAGGCACAGCTGTTAGTCTTTATATCAACAAAACAGAAAATCACCTATCACACAGACAACCATCCTATTATGTACAAAAGCTGGTTCTGCCTACATTAGATGAATGTAACTGGAACACCTCCCAATTCTACATTAAAATGGAATAAACCTGTAAAACAGCATAGGAGATGAAATGAGAGCCTGAGTTTTCATGTCTGTTGGGGAACAGTCATGCTTCAGAATAAAATATTTAAAAAATATGAAAGAATAGTGAAGAAGTTAAGTGACTCACTTATAATATTGAGAAGTAGTGTGTAACGCACAGAGCTGGGCTGGTAGGGATGTCTCTCATTTGTCCACGTAATTCAGAATTACTGAAGTGGCGCAGAAACCAGTACATGCACCTGTGAATCAGAAGTAGATGGGTCAGAAATGTGTGGAAAGTCATCTGACCTTCTGATTATTGAAAGTGATATTCTGGTTGGACCAGGTAACTTATCAGTCGGTTAAGACAAAGAGAAAACTCCATGTTGACAGAAGTGGTTGTGAAAAGAAAAAAAAAAAATACAGGGTGGGGGAGGATGGGATTATTGGCAAAGCTGAGAAGAGCTTGTGGATGAGCCTACCAAACAAATCAGCCCTCAAACAATCTCTTTAGTTGCTTGTGAGTAGGCAGACAGACTTGCAAGAGATGCAGTTGGAAGAGACAGTTTGCAGGCCTGTTTCCTCAGACTCAGATCTGAAGGTAGAGAGTTTCCGCAATTGAAGGGTGTCTTTTTTAAGTAACACCTTTTCCAAATGGAAATCTCAATAGGAATTGACAACTAAAAAAGAAAAGAAAGTTGCATTGGTTTAAAATAAGAGGTAGATGGGGAAGGTGGAGAGAATCTAGGAGGAGCTAGAGGAAAAAAAACTGTGATCAGAATATATTGTATAAAAATCTAGTTTCAATAAAAATAATAAATAAATAAATAAATAAATAAATAACAGAAATAAAGTAAGAGCTTCTGTGTCACCTTCAAAGGTGACTGATTCTCTATGTCACCTTTGAAAAGAATTCTCTGGGCAGGAAAGTTGAAGCTCGTTATAGTGACTTAGGATTTCTGTGCTCTGTGTTAGGGCCAAGCACAAGGAAAGGAGGGCCAGGGTATTCAAGGATGCTACCATGGTGAGCCAGTCTTCCAACCTGCCTGGTCTCTTCTCACCTTAGCACTTAGGGAGTTAAGCAGAGGAACCTTCCCTGGTGAAGGACAAGCTGAGACCAACTCAGGGCCTGTTGATCTAAATCACAGGAAGATTTAATTTATGAAACTAATGACCAATGACGCCAGTGTGACAATGACTGGGGACATGGACTGAGAACTAATGCAATCACAATGCCATTTATTTTTGGAATGATGACATTTCTGAAAGTCTTCAAATGCAAAATCAATGCTGTGCTGGCTCGTTTTATGTCAGCTTAATACAGGATAGAGATATTTGAGAGATGGAAACCTCAGCTGAGAAAATGCTTCGGTAAGAATAGGCTGCAAACCTGTAGGGCATTTTCTTAATTAGTGACTGATGCAGAAGGATCATGTGGGTGGGGCCATCCTTGGGCTCATGGTCCTGGGATCTACAAGAAAGCAGGCTGAGCAAGCCATGGGGGCAAGCCAGTAAGCAGCACCCTTCTATGGCTTCTTCATCAGCTCCCGCCTCCAAGTTCCTACCCTGCTTGACTTCCCCCCTGACCACCTTAAATGATGAACCATGACATGGAGATATAAGCCAAGTAAACCATTTCCTCCCCCAAGTGACTTTTGGTTATGGTGTTTCATCACAACAAGAGACATCCAAACCAGGGTACATGCTAAATGGTTTTATAGGGACTATGTGCATTTTACATAACAATTACACCAAAACTGGGGACAATGAAACAGCATAAATCTAAATCTGGGCTCAGGAGCACAGGCTGGGAGCCTGGTAGCCTTCTCTAATCCTGTCCTGTGGACTGTCTTTGCTATCCTCCAGGCTTGTGTCTTGCTGCATTGGCCAGTTGTCATACTCTTCCTTCCTCTCATTGTCATTTCTTCAGTCATATCAGAGAGTCATTGTGAATAGACGAGACAATTGCATGATATAAAATTCTCAAAGAGATTCTAGCTTAAAAATAATAAACTGTTGTAAAAATGAAAAGAAAATGATAAAATAATTGCACACCGAATTTTTTGATCGGCCAGAAAAAAAAATCTATTTAGTCTCACACTTACAGCTGTAAATATTAACATCTAGTTAGTAAACATTTTCATTCCCTGTTAAATTTTCATCTGAAATGTACATGGTTTGTTATGCAAATACAACATTAAGATGCACACCCTGAATATTATTAACTTATTAACACTTAAAATTGGGTAAATCAGGTGCAAATTACCCTTTCATCCTTAATAGCTTTTTTTATGTTGTATAATAAACTTATAGGATTTATTTCTCCCTAACACCAGTTCTATAAAGACGGATTTAAAGCTTTAGAAACAGCATGCTAAAGAAACAAAGTACTTACTATTATATTCAAGTGTGCCCCTTCCTACACATCACCTCACCTGGCACTGAGTCACATGAACAATACATTAATAACCATTGCTTACGTTGTCAAACGTGGGGGTTGTGAATGACTTATACTGAAAATATGATTTAACACTTAGAAAAGCTAATTCTGGGTCTAAATATTTTACAGCTATTTGCTTATGCTTTGTTCTTCCTTGTGTTTTAGGGTTTTTTTTTTTATGTTTTTAGTAAACTTTGTTGGAATAAATACAACATGCAAATTTTAAAGAATTTTTTAAATTAAAAATAAAAAATAATGCACTGAGCTTAAGAATTTTCCAACTTTTAGAATTTGAGAAAAGATGAAAAAAGCTGAGAAAATAAGCAGAAAAATTAAAAATATCTTGAAAGGTAAGGAGGACAAGCGTGCATCAAAGTTTCCTGGTATTGAAGAAGGATGACAGCTGGAATTACCCACTTCCTGGAGCAAGAGGTCTGGGATCCTCTCCACCCTAAGAGTCCCCTAAAGCACTGTGGGTAAATCCTCACTGTGCTGTGAAGACAGGCATTGAGGATGTGAAGGCAGCAGACCCCACAGCTTCTTCACGGCTGATTTATCTCTGGCCTTTGTGCCTAGCATGTGTTGAAACTTCTTGGGAATCAAATAGTTGCTTTGCTTTATTCCCGGTGTTCAAGATTTATATGCAGTGTTGTGAGGATCTATGAGATAGTAAAGCATTTGCTACAGTCAATGAGATTACATTCTTGTGGTAGTAAATTTTTTGTTTTAAAAGAAGGTAAATCTACTCATTTAACAAAAACCTTGAACATAGGAGATTTTTGTTAACTTTAATCCTCATGTTGTAGCTTGGATCATTAGAATTTTGTTGTTGTTGTTGTTTTTTAACCTTGCATACATATCTGCTTTGCCTTATATCTCCCAGTTTGTTCTATCCTTCTGACCTCCTGAGCATTCTTTCTCTTTTATTTGAGAACCTCTCTCTCTCTCTCTCTCTCTCTCTCTCTCTCTCTCTCTCTCTCTCTCACACACACACACACACACACACACACACACACACACACACCTACACATGCACTTGAAACAATCATTACATTTTTGGGTGACCTTTCCCAATTTATTCTAGATAAATATCTAATAGCATCTGTTGATAATATATTATAGATAAATTAATTCCAAGCAATTCTTTGATAAACATATAATTTTAGCATTTATTGAGATGAAAGAAAATGTAAATGCTAAGGAAATGGGTGTGCTTGTTTGTTCTTACATAAAGAAGTAAATATTGGCTGAATGTTTGATACTACAAGACACAGAACATCTTCCATACTTTTTCCAAGTCAATCTATTATGATTTTAAATTGTCAGTGCTAAGAACACCAGTTCACAGAGACACAAAACGGCACAAATACACTCAAAGCCATTTCAGACACTGTTGGAAATTGTTTCCTAATCCAAAGTCAAAAACCTACTGAATGAATTTTTGTGAAATCCAGGTCAGCAACTCAAGAATTGAAAAAAAAAAAAGAATCGAACATTCTAGCACACTAGAATCCAAGGATACACTCACATGGTACATGCCGAAGAGTGAGTAGGGAGTTTTGAAGTCTGTATGAAGTCATAATGAAATGGCTGTTTCTATAAGAACAGAAAACTTTACCTATAAATAATAAAAACACTGCACATCATACATACATAGTCTGCGGTCTGAGTCTCATTGTGTTTCCAGCAGGGCTCACTGGGGCATGCACAGCATGATATCATGTGGAATGGAAAGTGACCATGTCACATGTTCAGAACCAAGGCAGCAGGGAAGTCCCACCATGGTGCAATAAAGGAGACAGCTGTCAAGAACAGCCTAAGCCATTACATATTTGATTTTGAGTTAATTTTTGGTCACTTTCTCCAGAAATCTTTTACAATTGCCAAAAATTTCTCACCCCTCATGTTCAGTTACATGACCTGCATAGCTTAAAAAACTAAGTACAGGTAAGTTTGATTTTTAAACATCTGGTGCAAATGAATTGTAGAACAGGTGTTATTCTATCTGCCTTCTTTACCTGGACACAATTAACTTACTACTTACCCGGGTTGATGTGGATATGAGTACTTCATTCCTTCCAAGTTCCACATGGTGATCCATTAGATGATCACATGACAGGTCACTTTTCCATTCACCTGTGTCATTTGTGTCATTTCCAGATGTTTCCTATGCAAAGGCTGAAGTAATTTTTCTACATATTGTATCTATTAATAGGTAATCTTACCTCATCCCTTCCTGTGTCTAGGTCTTGAATGTTTGTCTTCTCTAAGTGCATTACTTATAGCCTTCAGAAAGACACTGAGCCCAGATAGTAAGAATATGCATTCTTCCTTTCCTTTTCATATTTTTAGGGAAAAATAATTCACTTTTTCATCTAAATTATATGATATCAGTTAAAGGTCTTTAATATAGCATTCACTTAGTTAAAGAATTTCCCTTCTATTAACTTTCTTTTTTAATGTAGATTAGATGCCTGACTTTTTCTGCATCTACTAAGATAATTGTTTATTCAATTTATTTTCTAGGCTTTACTATAACAAATTGCATTAGTTTTGAGCATTACAACAACCTTCCATTTTTTTGAAAATCTGTATTTGTCCATCGTAAGTCATCTTCATGTTATATTAGATTGGGTGTTAAAATTTTTTACAGCTGTCTTCTGGGCATGCTGTGTAGTTTTCTTTGTTAAGGTTCTCTTTTGTCTGACTTTCACAGTAGAGAAATCTTGACGTTCTGCAATGAGTTGTAAATACTCCGTTCCAGCATAAGTAGAATCAGTAAAATTTCTTTAAATTTTTGCATTTAGTCTTCTTTGTGAGAAAGTTATAAACCTCAAAATCAATTTTTGTAATAGATACAGGCCTTTTCCTTTATGCGTGAACATTAGTACCTTGTATAATTTAATAAAATTGTTTTATAGAACTCATCAAATGTATTGGCATAAAGCTATTTGTAGCCCATCTTATCATCCTTTGTTTGCCTTTATAATCTCCCCTGGCATCTTTCCCTCTCCTTCTTTCTACTGGAAGTTTGTTTCTTTCTAGTTCTTTCCATCTCTTAATCTCAGTCCAACTACAGGTTTATGAATTTTCTCATGCATTGCTTTCTTTATGTTTTTCCAAAGCATATTAAAACATTATCATGAAGAACTTATGAATAAAAACAGCACACAATGAAATTTAAGCGGACCCAAAATCTATATGTCTATATACATTAATGAATATCTATACAGTTAAACTAGCCATTCTCAAAAAGTAGAGCTTCACATTGGATCACACACACACACACACACACACACACACACACATGATTTTTTGAGATGGGGTTTCTCTGTGTGGCACTGAGTGTCCTGGTCTCAGTTTGTAGATAGACCAGGCTGGCCTCAAACTCACAGATATCTACCTGTATCTTTCCTAGTGCTGTCTCCTACCTAGTGCTGGGATTAAAGGAATGCACCACCATGCCCAACCAAATATATTTTTATGCACTTATCTACCAGCAAAAAATGAAATACTTATGGCAGAGCTAAACCTAGAAATGGTCCCATGTGTCCATTCCATGCAGTCAGTCCTTCCTCAACATCTAGTATTTATCCCTTTTCCTTCCTTTAGTTGAGTTTCTAGTTCTTGGACCAAATGCTGCTTGGTGAGGAAAGGGCTTATTTCACTTACTTTTCTGTATAATAGTTCATCAGGGCGGGAACTTGGAGGCAGAGGCCTTGAGTAAGGCAGGTGCTGCTTACTCATGCCTTGCTCAGCCTGTCTCTCCCTCTCCCTCTCCCTCTCCCTCTCCCTCTCCCTCTCCCTCTCCCTCTCCCTCTCCCTCTCCCTCTCCCTCTCCCTCTCCCTCTCCCTCTTTCCCTTTCTCTCTCTTTCTCTCTCTCCCTTCCTCCTCCTTTCCCCACTTCTTTCTTTCCTTTTTTGATAAACAATTAGTTTTAATTTCTGTGACTTTTCTTTGAAATTAGATTTTTTTATATAATACATTCTGATTATGATTTCTCCTCTCCCTTTCTCCTAGATCCTCCTCACCTAAATCCACATCCTGCCTCTCTCTCTCTCTCTCTCTCTCTCTCTCTCTCTCTCTCTCTCTCTCTGTCTCTCTTCATTTGCTTATTTGGAATTCTTATTTCCTCAATTTCTTAAATTAGCTACTAAATCCATTTACATATTTGTTTTCTAATAAAATAAATTTAGTGCTGTGGGATTGTATGTAAATATTCCTTAGCTGTGTCTAACAAAGCTTGATAGGTACATTTCCATTTTTGTTTACTTGAGAATACTCATTATTTCCTTTTTTTCTGTCCACTATATAAGGTTTGTTTATTTTTTATTGCTTTTATTTTTTTTACAGTCCAGTTGTTACACTCCTCCCAATCCACCCTCCCATAGTTTCTCATCCCATTCTTCTTCCCCACTCCCTCTAGACTCCAAGAGGATGTCCTCACCCCCTCACCCTCCCTCCTACCTTCTGCCAGGCCTCCCCACTCCCTGGGGCCTCAAGTTGTTCTTTCCTTTTTTATTTGGTCTTTGCCACAGGGGCTATTTAGAATTTGTTTAATTTCTCAACCCTTGGGCTTACCATTATTTTCTCATTTAATTTCATTCTGCGACGGGAACAAACTTTGCAGGGCTTGATTATTTTTTAAGTTACCCAGACTTATTTTATTGCCTAGTAGATCATCTATCTTGGTTAATGTTCCATGCACACTTGGAAAGATCCTGTATTCCAGCATTGCTAGCTGCAGTCTTTACCAGTGTCAATTAGTCAAAATGGATGGTGTTATCCATGGTTTTCCTTGTCTACTCTAGGCTACTGTGCCTCCATTCATCAATCACTGATTTTTTCCCTTTCTTCTTAGTCTATCTGTCTTGCCTCGTGTATTTTAAAATTGTGGTGAGTTGCATAAATATTTAGGATTGCTATATAATCCACACAGATTTCTTTTTTTATCATTAAGATGTGACCCTCTTCATGCCAGACAATATGGAAGCCATGAAACCCTACTAGTTTGTATAAATTCAACAATTCTTACTGCATCCTATTATCTTTATCTTGGTACATTTCTTTGCAATTTTTTCCTCTGACCCTGGTTCTGTCTCCCTATGTAGAGTGGCTTATTTGAAGCTGTACTGTAGTTGAGACATGTTTTTCCTTTTTTCATTTTTTTTAGATTAATTTTTTGGTTTTTTGAGAGATTAATTTTTTATTCGATATTTTATTTACATTTCAGATGTTATTCCCCTTCACCATTTTCTCCACCAACCCAGAAACCCCTATCCCATCCCCCCTCCTCTTGCCTTCATGAGGATTGCCCCCATCCACCCACACACTCCCTCCTCCCCACCATCAAATCCCCCCCCACTGGGGCATCCAGCCCTCACAGGACCAAGGACTTTCCCACCTATGCCTGACAAGGCCATCCTCCCCTACATATACAACTGGAGCTATGGGTCCCTCCCTATGTGCTCCCAGGCTGGTAGTTTAGGCCCTGGGAGCTCTGGTTGGTTGGTATTGTTGCTCTCCCCATAGGGCGGCAAACCCCTTCAGCTTCTTCAGTCTTCTCACTAACTTCTCCATTGGGAACCCCATGATAAGTTCAATGTTTAGCTGTGAGTATCTGCCTCTGTATATGTCAGACTCTGGCAGACCTCTAAGGAGACAGCTGTATCAGGTTCTTGTCAGAATGCACTTCCTGGCATCCACATCAGCGTTTACCTTTGGTGACTGCACATGGGATGGATTCCCAGGTGGAGCAGTCTCAGACATTTTTCACACTATCCTGGAAATGTTTGCCCTTTAATTGTAGAACATGGATGATTTTATCTTGAAGATATCATCACCATGGTCAGGTTTGAACCTATTGTTTGTTCTCTGTTCATCTTATTTGTCTGTCCTTTTAACAGATTTTAATTAATTACGAACAGCCTTCTGCAAAGTCAGGGGGGCTCCACTACACAGTCTGGCTGGGTAGCTTTTGTGGACAAAGAAGAGAAGTGAGATCAGAATGGCCTGATTGTACACACTTGGCTTTTGCCTTGTTTGAGTGTGCTCTAGTCTCTTGATGGCAGCTCTGATTGCCTGAGGCTTGGCTGCTGGACCTGGTGAAATTCAACCCTGTGGCTCCCAGTCTGTTCATTACTCAGTTAGATTGCAGGTCACCCCAAAGGACTCTACAAAAGAAATATGTACTTGGGCAAAATTTAGTTTAATTCCTTGTATTTTTTTTTCAGTTCCGTTCTGAAAACTTGTCTACTTTATGCTGCCACTTTCCTCTTTCATTACTTTATTAGCTATGACTTATCATTTAAACAATAATGGTGAGTGTAAGATTTATAGTAAAATAGCTTACGAGAGTCTAAGTAAAAGTGATATGATACCATTTCATAGATACTATAAACATCTTTCATAGTGTTTCCACCTCCCCCTTCTTTGACTCTATGCCTCTGTTGTCGTATCATTTACTTACACACACACATACACACACACACGCACACCCATGTGAACCTCACAGTACATCTTAAAATGTTTACATTTTACTCAATGATCTTTTGTGTAGAACTAGATTTTCATCCAGTGTTTCTTTCAGCAAAAAGTATTTTTCTCTACCACTACTTGGATTTTTGGTTTATGGGTAATTAAGGTCTTTAATTTTCATGATTCCAGTGGAATTCATGGATGTTGTTTGGTGAGGGTGGGGGTAGGTTTTTTAGATAGAGGTCTTCCAGTTCAGTGTGCTGGTATACAAACTGGAAATGATGATACAAGAAAGAGAGAGTGTGTCCTGAGGTGGAGAAAACAGAGTTCGGAACACAGAGGCTGACCTCACATAAAGCCATGTAACAGTTGTAGAAGCAAGAAACCAGAATAGATGTTTAAAGGTGACCAGTTAGTTAACGTATTCAATCAACACAGGCTTAAACTCAGGCCCTACCATCAAAGAACTGAATGCTTGTCATCAAGTTACACACAAACCTTCTGAATTTAAGTTTCCACGTCCCTTAGAAGCAGTCTAGACTGAGCAGTTAAAAGCATCTGCTGCTCTCGTCCGGGACCTGGGTTCTGTTCCTACCACTCACATCAGACAGCTCACAACCACCTGTAACTCTAGTTCCAGGGCATAAAATGCTCTCTTCTGGCCTCTGCAGGCACCAGGCATGCATGTGGTACATAGACTGTGTGCAGGGAAATCATTCTACACAGTCTAAAAGTTTTAAATATAAAGGGAACCTTTTACAAGGTTCCCTCCTTCCTCACAATGAGATGAGGGTTTTGAAATGGGGGTGACTTATTGAGTACGCAGCACCTGGTGGGGTACAGTCAGTGTACACTCAGAGTACTCAGCATCTTGGGGAAAAGAAGTGCAGTTTTTCTGTCCAGGCTGCCTAAGAAAGAAGAAGCAACTTTGGAATCTCATTTTTCCATTTGATCTCATGTCTTTTTTCCTCCGGCTTTCCTCTCTGTGTCTTTCTCCCAAAGCACATATTTCAAATCCAAATGTCAGGCTGTCTGCAGGTGCAGAGCTCAAGACTGATAACATTTGGGGGCCAGATGTTAACTGACGTAAACACTATTAAGGGCTCTGCAGAGTGGCGGCTGAGGCATTGATTTCCAATTTCATGATTATTATTTGAATTACTGCCACACCTTCCAACCCTTCTACCTCAACTAAAAAGGAGATATGTGGCCTGTTTATCCCAGAGAGAATATATTAAGTAATTTAAAAAATAAAACCCCTTAAATGCTAAGCAATGGCATTTTCGAGCAGGATTGGGAACACAGCTTTCAAACCGACCCCTTATTTTTCCAGTGCCTCTGAAAGGCCAATGGCTTCTGATGTCTAATGGGAAAATAATCTCATTTTTAAAACCAACCCACAGTAATAACTACAAAAAAAAATGTTTCAAATCTGTGACAAGATTTCTATCAACCTTTTAAATTTCCTCTTATTAATTATTTTATCTACATTTCAAGTGTTGTCCCCCTTCCTGGTCTCCCCTCCACAACTCCCCCACTCCATTCCCCCTCCCCTTTACCTCTAAGAGGGTGTTTCCCCACCCACCCACTCCCACCTCACCCCTCTAGCATCCCCCTTCTCTGGGGTAACAAACCTCCACAGGACCAAGTATCTCTCCTCACACTGATACCAAATAAGGAAGTCCTCTGCTGTATATGTAGCAGGACTGACTTATGTATATTCTTTGGTTGGTGATTAAGTCCCTGGGAGCTCTGAGGGGTCTGTTAGTTGATATTATTGTTCTTCCTAGGGGTTACAATCCCCTTGAGCTCTTTCCATCCTTCCCCTAATTCTTCTATTTGGGGTGCCTGGGATCAGTCCAATGGTTGGTTGGCTGTGAGTATCTGCATCTGTCTTAGGTAATGTTAGAGCCTCTCAGAGGACAGCTATACAAAGCTCCTGTCTGTAAGCACTTCCTGGCATCAGCAGTAGTGTCAGGTTTGGTATCTGTGAATGGGATGGGTGCCAAGGTGGGACAGTCTCTGAAGAGACCACCTCCAGCAGATAGACATGGCCTTCAGTTGAGGGATGGGGCCATCCACCTTTCTCAAAATCTTTAACTCAAAATTGTTCCTGTCTAAAAAAAACACAGGTGCAAGAAAATGAAGAAGAGACTGAAGGAAAGGTCAACTTTTGTTTGAGATTTGAATTGCTTTAGAATTTGTGTGGAAGCTCACTTAGTTAGGAAATAGGTAAGACAGCCCCTCCCCAAATGAATGAAAGTCCAAGAAGCTAGTAAGCTTGGTGTTTGGGAGTCACCAAGAACATCACTTGTGTTCGGTTATTCATTAATCCACAAAACAGGGCTCTGTTCAGAACTGGTGCTGTGTCCCAGACAAATGCCAGGCACTGCTAGTTAAGCCATTGGCAAGTGCAGCAGATTGCCTTACCAGGTTTAGAGTTGATAAGAACAGAAGCCTATTTTGAAAAAATAAATAAGTAAATATGGCACAGAGCTATGAGAGGTGCTGTGGGTGGGAAAGGGGAGCTGCTTACCCAGTAGTTTGAGAAAGACATTGACTAGTAGGTAACTTAATAGAAGGCTAGAGAATAAGGAAAACGGTCACACAAAGAGCAAGAGGTTAAGCAGGGTGAGAAGCCAGAGTTTATTCATTCATCAACAAATCGTTATTTAACACTGTCCCTGAACTAGGGTTTGGCCCGGTCTTCAATCAGAGCAGTCTAAGGCTGAATTCTACAGAATAGAGGAAAGGTGGTATGAGCAGACATGGTCAGGGACCACAGAAAGAAGTTTAGAATTTACTCTTGGGACTATATCATGATTATACTTTTGTGTTAGATTGATCATGTTTCTCTCTCTCTCTCTCTCTCTCTATCTATCTCTCTCTCTCTCTCTCTGTGTGTGTGTGTGTGTGTGTGTGTGTGTGTGTGTGTGTATAAGTGTGTGAGTGTGTATAAAAGGTGTTCTATGTTCTTGAGGAGGATGGTCCTCTGGGGACCAATATAAGTAGAGAAGAGTCACACAGGACAGATGCTCTGACAGACACAAATAAACACCTGGATTTCGATATTGTGGTAAAGCTCAAACAAGAGGGAAAACATGAGAAAAGTTAACTCAGCAACTTAGCAATCATTGCAAAATGTAAACCCAACTACCATCCAACCAAGTTCTTCAATAAAAAGTGAGTGTGAAAATGAAGAGATGTAAAGATCCAATAATACCCTGTCACTACCCCTGCCCTATCTTAGCTCAGACAGTACCATCTGAGGAAAGCAGATGGTACCTCTGTGGGGAGGCTATAGAGGGCTCTTAACCATACAGGGTGGACATGCTCACCACCATTGAGCTTTTTTTTTTCATGGCATTTATTATTATCTACAGATACCATTGCTATTATGATTATCTATTGCTAATTCTTCCCTCGGGGACCCTTCTTTATATCGCAGTAATCACAAGTAAGAGCCATGCCTTGTCTTAAAGAGGGTGCTAATAAGTGTTTGCTGAATGTCTATTGTCACCATTACTACAAATCCACACTTGAAAACCAATCTTTTTCTGTCAGGAAAATGCCTCATCTTAGAGGCACCCCAGAGATCTTTTCCCTCACCGATTTACTTTGTAATGAAGTGTGGGATTGGAGTACAGGGAATTTCAGCCTATTCCCTACAGAGTGGGCACTAGAAGCCAGATGCCCAGAGCCAGATCTCTTCTGCATTCCAGCACTATCCCTGGTAAAGTCTATGTGTAATTATTGACAATTAATGTAACTTTCAAAACTCCTGGGGAAGAAAAATAAGTCACCAGGAAGCTGCTTCAAAGAATGGAGATGAGCTACCACTAGACTTCTCATGGTGCCTGGAAGGAGAGTCATGGAGTTTAGAAGTGGATTCTCAAGGCAGAATTGTATGAGTCTATTGTCACTGTGCCCAGAGAAGTTCTTCTCTGACTAGGGCATGAACTCATCATTCTGTCTGTGATTTTGTACAGTTAGGCTTTTCAGTAGGAAAGCCACTGCTTGGTTCTCTAAACGTGGATCTCTGTTACTGAGCAGAGGGGCGGCTGTCTAGCTTCCCTTCTACAAGACAGTGCAGACTGCTCAGTGTAATTCCTGAAGGAAATGGGTAAATGGTTATTTTTTTTCTTTTCAAATGTTAGACAAATGTTTGAAGATGTTAATCTAAGTATAAACGGGAAAATATTTTCTAATAGAACATTAACGAGACAGTAGGTTTTGTGAACAACATTCCCACATGTACATAACCTCTATACAAACGATAGACACTGACGCTCCTAGGGTGGCATTCTCAGGGAGTTGCAAGGAGGATGGGGAAGGAAGGTTAATGTTAGAGGATCAGAGCAGCTCTACTCAAGTACTCCACTGTGGTCGTTAACTGACAAATATTTTAGCCCAAGTAGATTGGCCTGTCATAAGAGATGTCAACTGTGGGATTCTTGCACTCATTCAACAACCATGTATGTATGTGTTCTGATATGAGAGTCAGCTCCAGGCTCTAGAAATACAGAAATGAATTGAGGCATAAGTCTTGCTTCTAGGTTCTGTGGTCTAGAGGAAGAGAGAGGTCATTAAGCTGAGGAACACACATTCCAACATGACAAACTCTGAGTCAAGAATGCCTGGTGGAAGAAAGGACCTAGGGCACAGATTATATAACAGTATAAAAAAAAAAGAGGTCACTTCAACTGAAGTTTTATACTTTAGAGCCTTCATTCTTTCCCTCTTTCAAATAGGTCACAAAGAATAAGTCTAGCAAACTGTGAGGATTCAATGATGCAGATGATGCTTGGTGAGTCGTTTTTAAAAAGACAGCAAAAGAAAAAGCAGAGCTCCGTCCCCAGGGTAGTGTGCAGCTCTGCTGACCTGGGAGTTTAAATCTTTTTTTTCATAGAGTTTGTCTTTCTTGTGGGAAGATTTGATAGAATTAGTCAAAGGAACTCAGCTAGAGAATGTTTCCACTGATTCAGAAATGACCTATTCCTAGGACTCTGCTTTATAATTCTTCATTACAGACATCGGGCTTGCACAGGTAATTGGGAGTCAAGAAAGCATCCCTCTAGGGACAATGGAAGGCCATTCTCTGACCTCCTAGTTCAGCTTGAATTCCTGAAGGCAGAGCTGCTCTTGGTTTAATCAAAGGCTTCATGTACACCTTGCACTTCTGTTCTTTATCTCTGATTTTTCCTTCCGGGCTCAGGAAGTTGACTTCTTATCTCCCTTCGAGCCTTGCTTAAATTGGAGGCCAGAAAACTATGAGAAACAGTGGTGCCTTCTGCCATCTGCTGGCTCCTTCCTGTCACTAGCCCAGAGCTGGCTTAGCAAAGATTCCAAGGCATGAGAAGAGCCACTGTCGGAGGAAGTGTGAGCAGAGGATGACCCCGCTTTTATCACAAAGCAAAGGGATGAGGAGGGTATTGAAGCCAGTAGTGTGATGCAGAGCAGGCTTGTTTTAAGGAAAACACAATTGTGTTTCTTTCAGATTTTATTCTTACAGCATTACCACATAAGACTGATCAAGTAAAGTCACATTCTTTATAGATCCATTTGAAGGCAACAACAGTAGTAGTCGATGCTGAAGATGATTGAGCTAAGGATAGGGAGAAGAAGAAAGAGACCAAGAGAAATATTCTTCAGTGCATTGCAATATTTTTAAATTGGTTCAGGTAACATTTTTTTTTTTTAAAGAATCTGTTGCTTGCAAGGTTCTAACCCAAATATCTGGGATAAAAAAACAGGTAATATTTTCTCTCTTGACTATGACAGTGTGTTGGGAAACATTTAAATAAATGGATAATTAAACAGAGACCTGTAAGTACTCTCATGCTATAGTTAGTCCAGCATATCCATAGGTTTGAGGATAAAGTCAATCGTGGCTACAAAATAGTTTGGAAATATGTATCTGTAGCAAACATGTATAGATTTTATTTTCTTACCATGCCTTAAAGAATAGAGTATATCAACTGTGTATCTAAAATATGCATTGCATTTTATATGATAAGCAATGATTGGAGTTACACAGGAGGAAGTGTGGAGATTATATGTCAGTCCTATGCCATTTTATAAAAGGGACCTAAGCACCCACATTTTGGGGGTTTGGAACAGGATGGGGGTGAGCATCAGTTTGGCACTGTGGTACCAGAGAGGATCACTGGAAAGAGTGCTCCAAGATGATGTGAGAAGGGAGTCTTGGACTGGAGGCAGCAGTGGGAAAGGCTGCCAGTTCCAGGAATGTCACTTGTCATGCATAGCCTCATCTGCCACCACTGCTCAAGGAGCTGAGATCTCCCACTACAAAGCAGACAAAAAAAAAAAAAACTAAAGCATTAGATATTGGAAAAAATCCCTTACTGTGTAGGGATGCCAATGGGGCCAGGAGAAGTGGGCCCAACCCAGTAGACGGGCTACATACACAGCACTGGAAATGGGTAAGCAAGACAGCTAGGATGGGTCTCTTGTCCTGGAAGAGAGGTGCCTTTAACCAGTTCACATGTTAGACATGGACAACCTCTTCCGTACAAGCATATGGCTACTCACAGAACCAGAAATGTATGATCGGCGTCCTCCACATTCACCTGAAATGCCAACGTAACTTCATGAATGATAGATGTTCAGGTATCTGCAACTTTAACTACACCAGCATCAGTACTACTTGGAATCACAAATACAGTCACCAAATGTAAGAGAATGTGTTCTGAAAAGTGTGGTACAACTGCTGGAAGAACAATTAAGTAGTACATGGGAAGTTGTAATTCTAGAAGCCACAGTGAATGGTAAAACCTTATAAAAATCAATATTCAAATCAATACGAAAAATGTTCAGATGGAGGCTGGGAAGACAATTCAGCTAGTAGTTTGCTTGCCATGGAGGGATAAGGTCCTGAGTTCAGAGCTTCAGAACTAATGTAAAACCTAGCCAAAGACACTGTATGTGTCTGTAATTGCAGTGTTAGCGTAGAGGAGGGGTGGAGACCAGCAGAGCCCTGGAGCTTACCATCCAGAAATCTAGCCAAGTCAACAAGTTTCCTGGTAAGTAGAGAACAGTTGAGAAAGACATCTACCATTGACCTCTGGCTTCTGCATGCATGTGATGGTGGATACACCTTTTCCCCAACAGATACATGAACATCATTCACCCACCCACTCACATACACACCGTACACATATACATACATGGATAGAAAATGCTGAGCTGCTAGTAATGGCATTTTTCTTCTCCTGACTATGTTTTACCTTTCTTGTACTGCTTATATAATATTTGAATGTAAAGAAGCCTAAAGATGAAGTTTGTGTCCTGATTAAGGCAGAGACAGCAAATGCCCTAAATAAATAATGTCCCTGTTGATGTGTTTGTTTCTGTCTTTGTAGGTTCACTTTTTTATCCTGATTGTATTCTGATTTGTATGGTATATTCATTTCACTTGTTAAGGCCTCCTTCAGTCTTTCTCTTGGCCAACACTGCCCCCTTACTCCCTCAATCTGAAGGATGTATTGTGATGTCTGCCCACTGATTTTTCCTGTGACTGGGGCTGGTGTCTGGTTGGTGATTCACGTTTGTTCCCAAGCTGTACATCTGCACTGGTTGCTTTGAAACAGTGCCCCAGGGAATGTGAAAGACCGTCTGTCTCCCTGAGACTGCTTCCCTGCAACTGAGACCTCTTCCTGGCTTCTTCTGAATTCCAGCAAGCTCTCTTTTGAGTTTAGGCTACTGGGTTATAGGATAAAGAAAAAAGAAAAAAAAAAAAAAGAAAAGAAAACCAAAGAGGAAAGAGTTTGTGTGGGGAGGAATCTAGTGTCTGTCTTAAGTGCTTCATAAGTGTGACAGAGCACCCCTCTCCCCCAACCCCTGCCTCACTTTCTCTTGCTACTGTTTTATGGACTTAGCCTCTGCACAGCAGGAAGGCTGAGAGCAGGAAGACAGATGAGCCCTACTTGAAAACGCATGGAAAAAGTCCTAAGAGTCGCTGTACTTGACCAAATGCTGGTATAGTACAGAGAGCATTGGCAGTCATAATAATCAGTGATATCACGTGAACACTGAGCAAAGTGCTCAAGCTAAAGACTGCCTAGCATCCCAAACACTAAATTTTTGGTCTTCCCAATGCTGGAGCTTAAGACAGTGGCTGTATAGCCACACTTAAAAGTATTAAAAGTATTTTGCTGGTTTAGTATCGAAAGGCTATGAAGATGTATACCAAAATGAATAATAATAATAATAATAATAATAATAATAATAATAATAATAATAAAAAATACAATTATACATGGAATTTAGATGTTCACTCCAATTGTAGGCTTCGGCTGATCCCAGTTTCACCTTTATAAGAACTTGCTCTCTTTGCCATTAAGAAGAGTTCAAAGGTTAGAAAGATGGCTGAGTGGTTAAGAGAGCCAGCTACCCGTTCAGAGGTCACAGGTTTGATTCCCAGCACCCACACAGTAGCTTTCAACCATCTGTAACTCCACTCTCTTCTGGCTTCCAGGGGAAAGGGCTCTTGTATGTAATGCAAGACATGTGAACAGACAAATACCCATACACATACAAATAAATATTACATATTTATATATAACATATATGAATGTGTGTGTGTGTGTTTGTGTGTGTATATGTATGTATGCATGAAGAGTTCACAGACAGAATCTGGACATACAGGTTTTACAGGATGTGTGGGTCACAAAGAATCCTTGTTATAAAGTAACTGCTTAGTTTCTCAACAGCTAATAGAGATCTCATCCAAGGCAAGTTTGCAATGTGCTTCATTATATTTCCACTTGTTATGAAGTACGAGCCAGGCAGGCTTGCAAGAAAGTGAGTTCAAAGGATTACACTCCTGTCTGCAGCCTTGGGAAGGTGCCCACCCCAGACCACTGGGCTTCTGAGAAGGCCCATCTGTGTGGTCTTGTAAGCCCTGGTACACAGTAAGTGGCTGTAGCACCTGCTTGGCCCTTCCCCCAGGGATGCTCATGTGCTGCTTCCTATCTGACTTTGTATGGGGTCTGAAAGCAGCTTTAGTCAACAGTCTCTAGGGTAGCACCATACTCCCTCAACTGATTCCAAGGGAAGCCAGAGCTCAAGGCAGTCTGCTGTTTCCTTCTGACTTATTGAAGGTGTACTTTATGTCCCTGGAGGATCATTCAAGGTTAATCATAGACTGACTCTTATATACCAACTACAACTTTTGTTAGATGAGAAATGGCATTCCATTACCCAGAATGCCATTATGGAACCAAGAATGAGAATAGCTGTAAAGACACGGAGTGGGAAAACGGGACTTCCTGTGTTTCATCTGACAACTAGGTTAGCTCTGCCTGTCTATGGTCTTTGTATGCTTTCAGTTGTCCATCATCAAAAATGGCTCAAAACTTTGGAATGGAAAAGTCTAGAAATAAACAGCTCATGAGTTTTAAATAGCATTTATCAAAGTATTTCTTATCTCAATAAATTCATGTGTGTGTATATATGTGCATGTATATTCATGTAGACACATGTGTACACATGCTTGTGCAGGACAGAGGTCCACACTAAATGTTTTTCTTAAGAACTCTCTGCCTGAAGTTCACGTGTCTCCACCAGTCAAAGATAGTTTACATATCTAGGTTGGGTATTGGGTTACACTTCTGATTGAGCATTACCATACTTATAAAGCCTTTGATTAACATTTCAAAAAATTATATAAAAGCAAAATGGAAAAGGGGGCACGGGATAGGGGTTTTCTAAGGAGGGGAAATGGGGGAAGGGGATGGCATCTAAAATGTAAATAAAATATCCAATAAAGAAAAAAAAAAGAACTCTCTGCCTTGCAATCTAAATCTTAGGCTAGAACAAAGAAGTAGGCTTCAGGCATGAAAATGACTTTGGGCTAGGACAGAGAAGTAGGCTCAGATATTTTGGTCATCCTGATAAGCCCTTAGAAACAGTGATCTTGGGACTTAGTTTATTGCCTTGCTCGTTCTTTGAATATTTGTGTTTATGGTCTTGCTTGCTCCTCGACTATTTGCATCTATTGTATTGCTAGTTCCTCAACCTAGATCTGACCTTAATACTTGCATGTAATTAAAATGGAATAAAAGCAAATTGGGAAAAAAGAAAAACAAAAAGAAAGAAAAGAACTGTAAAAAAAAAAAAAGAACTCTGTGCCTTATTTCTTGGCCCAGGGTATGTCAGCAAACCTGGGCTTCACTGATGTGCCAGTGAACTTTCAGGATTTGCTTCTGTACTTCCAGTGCTGGAATTACAGCTGTGACTCTTCACCTACTTTTTCACAGAGGTGTTTCAGCTCCAGAATCTGATCTCTGTGTTTTCACACAAAGAATTTATATCCACAGGGCTCTGTCTCCATTTCTACAGTACAGTTTAGAACTGTCTTGGTCATAGTTGATGTGAATCTCTTGCTGTGGCTGATTTACAAACTTTATCATCAGTGTGTCTATATAGGTAAAAACAGTGCATATGGAGCTGGCTGCCATGTTTCTTCAGACATCTGCTGAGGGTATTAGGATGTATCCCCTCCATCTCAATGAGTAGAGTAACCAGTAATCTAGAATGTTTCTTTAAACAAGATATTGATGTTTGTTTTTCTTTGTCTTATTTACCTTCAATGTAATAGAATCAGATTATATAGCTTGCAGAGTGTGTTGGGCTTAATGAAATAATATACCAGAAAGCATCTTGTAAATTTAAGAAATATAAGCAAAACACACACACACACACACACAGAGCAGATTGGGATTTCTGAGAGGATTGTGGCAGCTAGATAAACATAAAGGAAGCTGAACTGGATAAAAGACCATCTCCATTCCCCATGCCTCTTCCACAGTCACTCAGTAAAGAGGCAACAGGGGGGCAGTGAGTGAGAAACTGGGGAAGGTGGTCTCTGTCCATTTGAAGCTAAGTGGAGCTGTGCATCCAGAAAGAAAAACATCAGGGATGGTTAGAGCAAACTTGGGAAGGACATACTGCTCTAGGGGCAGGAGACTGGGGCAGAAACAAGACACAAAACCCACATAGCTCTTGTTTATGTTCAAGATACCAAGCTTCTAAAATAGCACTGGGCTTGAAGGCACCTTCCCTGGGTATGGGGCACTGATAAGAATCTCCCTGGCCCTCTGCTGTGACAGCCTATGATGGTATTCTTCTCCAGAGCCCCAGCTCAGCAGCCTGGGACAGTAATTTGGTGTTATCAGATTAATTAAGTCATTTATGTGGCTAAATTTACATATGAATATTAAATATCAGGCTAGGCCTCTCTAATCAGACAGCCAGTGTTTTCAGGGTAACACTTTGTTCCCAAAACATTTAGAAATATGCAAATTGGGTTCTTTAATGAGGCTGGTATTTATGTAAGGAAGAATTCTTCCAGCTAGGAAGACACCTTCCCATGATATTTTTGTCTGACACCTAGAGCTGTGCTAGATGCCTCCCTCTGAAGTTGCTCATTGTCAACAACTTTATTTATTTATTTTCTGCCATTCGTTCTGAATCTGTGACAGTCGGTCAGTCTGTGGAGAGGTCATACGCTATGCCCTTGGGTCCAAATTCTGGGTTACTATCTATGAATAGTAAACCTGGCTAATGAGTGGAGTTTGTGGAACTTGGCTTTCTATGGACAAAACAGGAAGGACTGCAACCATGACCTGTGCTATAGACTAAAACTCTCTGCAATACTTTGCAGGGTGAGCCTGGCACACAGTGCCTGCCACCTGTCAGTTCTCCATATATGTGAACTGTCCTCTGCAATTCTCAACTGACCAGACTTTTCTGCTTTCCTTTTAAGCTTTGATGTGGAAAATGGCCCTTCTCCAGGTCGGAGCCCACTGGACCCTCAAGCCAGCTCTTCTTCAGGACTGGTACTTCATGCCGCCTTTCCTGGGCACAGCCAACGCAGGGAGTCTTTTCTCTACAGATCTGACAGCGACTATGACTTGTCACCAAAAGCGATGTCTAGAAACTCATCACTCCCCAGTGAGCAGTAAGTAAAACCCTTCCAGTTCCTCACCGGGTTTCAGCCTCACCCTTGACCCTACTGAAGCAGCAGCAGCAACTGTTGCCATCCCAATGGAGGCAGGAGAGAAACTGAACAGGTGACAAAGACAGCCATCTTAAGGACTTGTGGAATATTGCTAGGGTTCCCATGGGGTACAAAGAAAACAAACTGAAAACCTCAAGCACAGTGTCTAGCTCATGCCTGTTATCTGAACACTTTCATTGGGTTTATTTCCTGAACTGTTAAATTGTTTATGGAATGAACAAAAAAACCTTAATATCTTTGCAAATTATACTTGAATATATGAATGTATGGGGCCTTGGGCTGCAACAAAAATGGTGGTTATTTGTCAACCTCACTCACTGGCCTTTACTCAGTGACATTTATCTAAGGGGTCACCCAGCCACATACCCGTGTCCCTTCTTTGAAACTTCACCATCATACTAACTGACCACCTGGCTCCTTGGAGAGACACAGAGCAGTCAAAGAACAAACAATATATTTGATTGGCTCATATTAATTGTAGATAGCTGGGGTTTATTATTATTATTATTATTATTTAAAGAATGACAAAGGGTTTGTATTGCCTGTTTGCTTAGGTTTCTGAACCCAAATAAAATTGGTTGTTGAAAGCCATGACTTAAAAGGTTTCTGGGCACATACTCAATTATTTTTAACACTGTATGTTATGAAAGTATAAATAAGTCCCTAAAATCTTTAGTCTGGAAAAGTCCACTAGGTTCTTGTCCCTTGTTAAAAACAAACCTCAAAAGATTCACCTTCTTATGAAAGGGGTAAGGAATGTTTTAAAGTTGGCAGTAGGAAAATATTTTGCCGAGTCCCTCTGCCAGCAGCTTTGAATGAAAGTAGTCTAGCCTAGGGACTGGAGAATTGGCTCAGCTATTAACAGCACTTGCTGTTCTTGCAGAGGACCCAGGTTAGGTTGCCAGTACCCACATGGTTGCTCATAATTATCTGAAACTCTGGTTTTAAGGGATCTAACACCCTCTTCTGGCCTCTGTGGGCACCTATATGGTATACATATATACATGCAGACAAACACTTACATGCATGTAAGAAAAACAAAAACAAACAAATCTGTTTTTCAAGGTGGTATATAGTTATAAAACATTCCAATCGTGAGTGGGACAAAATCCACATTTTTTTTATTTACTTGTAAGATATCTGCTGACTGTCCTATGCACTTTGCATAGGATGTGCTATGTGCTAGTGCTTTGCATAGTATGTGCTAGGCTGCGGGGCTTTTAAAAAAAATGAACAAAACAATATGAAAATTCACAGATGGATTACAACCAGACCTCATTCCTCAAAAGTCTGTGTGCTCTCAAGGAGATTACTAATTGGCAATGATAAGAGGGACACACACATGCACACTAAACTCCGAGGCACAGGAGGCAACCCACATTGAAAGAGCATGCGCTAAAGGCCAGGTTCCTTTACACGTGCTATCTGTTAGCCTAACATCCAAACCGTAGATGCTGCCAAGTCTACATAGTCTGGATTTTATCATGGGGGAGCAAGGGAAATGCAGTGAACTCAAAGTAAGCACAGATCCATTCCCAGGCCATTTTGCAAACAAAAGGCTGGCTTTGGAATATATGTATTTCCTGGATTAATTCTGACTCTGCTAGTTCCCAAGCTATTCGAAACCCCACAAGGAGTCTCCAGTTCACACAGCCTTTATAGAAGAGGCTAATTAAACCCTAGGTTAAATTCTCCTGTTTCCTTACATGGAATAAAAATAATAGGAGAGTTTAAACATGAAGATAATTTAAAACTTACACACCAGTTCTGTCCCTGGCTTATGAAACTACCATTGTGAATATCTCTGCGTCCAACATCCCTGCCACTTGATTTATCTCTTTATAGTTTATGGACCACTTCAATTTATGGACCACTTAACTATTCCCTTACTTTTAGCACCTATACAGTATTGCCAACCTCAGTTCTGGACAAGCAAGAATTATATGTGAAAATTATCTAGCATTGTTCCTTTTAACTTTTTATTTCTCCTAGTCCCCTACCGTGTGTGTGTGTGTGTGTGTGTGTGTGTGTGTGTGTGTGTGTGAGAGAGAGAGAGAGAGAGAGAGAGAGAGAGAGAGACATAGCTATGTGAGTGACAGTGTATACTTGTGTGTGTGTGTGTGTGTTGTATGAACATAAGTATGTGGGTAACAATGTGTGTGTGTGTTGCATGCATATGGGTATGTGAATGACTATGTGCATGTGTCTGTGCCTGTGTGTATGTATGTGTGTGTGTGTATGTCTGTGTGATGCACATGGATATACGGATGACTATGTATGTATTGTGTGTGTGATGCACATAGGTATGTGGGTGACTACGTATGTGTGTGTGTATGTGTGTGTGTATGTGTGTGATGTACATAGGTATGTGAGTGATAATGTGTATGTGTATGGGGGAGTATGTGATGCACATGGGTATGTGGGTGACAATGTGTGTGTGTGATGCACATGGTATGTGGGTAACTCTGTGTGTGTGTGTGTGTGTGTGTGTGTGTGTGTGTGTGTATACACATGAGTAGGCAGGTGACTATGTGGAGGCCAGATCAGAATGTCAGGAGTCTTTCTTTACTGTTCTCTGCCATTTTGCTTCGAAACAGTTACAGTTTGAGTTAACCATGCTGGTCAGAGAGCTTTGGGGATCAGCTGTGTCTACTGCCCATCGATACTTGGGTTATAGACATACTCAGTCATGCCTAGTTTTTATGTTGATGACAGGGATTAAAACTACTTAGTTGTTTGCAGAGAGAGCACTCTTTCCATTGAGCAAATTCCCTCTTTAAGATAAGATTATTAAAAGTAGGAAGAGCATGTTTCCATAATAAAGATAAACCCTTCCCAGGAAGGTTCAAGTTTCTCAGTGGAAACACAAATTACTGGAAATTAGCAGGAGTGGTTTTTCTTCCAAAAAAACTATGGCAAAAATTTTGCTCTCCACAATGAGTTTCCACAACCCACCTGCAAAGTCCCAGGGGAGGAAGCGCGATATTTTTCTCATCAGATCATCCCATGTGAAAAGGGGTTAGAGAGGGACCTTTCAAAAACCACCATGTGCAAAGGCCTATGTGTATTCCAGAGGTAAATAAGACCTAAAATCCAGGATAAGAAGCAAAAGCAGTAGGCCACTTAAATTTAAGACCTGTTTATTGATGGATGACCAAAAAGTACAATGTGGTATCAAAGACTCAAATTAGAGCCTCAGATGTTTCAGTTGCTTGCCATGACTGTTAAGACATGGCCTCTCCCTTATGGTCTAAATTATCTGTAAATAAAACTGTACATTGATGAAGCATTATCTGTATGCCATGTGCTAAAATACCTTACAGTCATTGAGTCTCCATAGCCTCATTGTGGTAGGAATACAGTTTGGTTTGGTTTGGTTTTGCTTTGTTTTGTTTTTGCAGTTAAAGACGAAAGCATGAGGCATGGACCAGGCTTGAACCACAGATGTTCAGATAGCAATGCAATCCAAAGACCCAGGATTTAAACTAAACAAGGCCCTAGATAAGCATATGAATCAATGACATGCCTACCTTTCCAGCTATTAATATGAATCATGTTCAATCTTTCTTTTAGTGAATATTTACTTACATGTAAGCATGTTGAGAATAAATAAGACACTTTCTGTGCCTTCAAAATCTAAAGGATATATAAGCCAGTTAGTAACGTTAATACCTTCAGAAATAAAGGCAACACTAGAGAGGCTTGCACGACACTTTGGCAAGCCTGACTAGGCTGGGTGAATGACCTATTGCAGGAGGTCCAGCTGAGGTAAAAAGGCTAGGAAGGTTGGAAGGTATGTATGACAGAAGGCTGCACTGACCAGCTTGCTAGCTAGAGGGAGGGCTGAGGCTGGTGAGGCAACAGCCCCCTTGTCGTGAAAGGCCTAGGAGTTGTTTTGTGTGCTGTAGGCAAGCAGCACTCCAAAAAGTCCTTTAGGGAGAACATCAAGAGGTGTCTGGTTTGAAAACCACCTTAGGAGCTGAAAAGTGAACATAAGTAAGTAAGCAGCTAGGGGCAGCCGTGTCCTCCTGTGCATGTAATCTCAAGAACAGGGACTGGCAGCAGAAACGGCTTGGTGGACAATTGATAAATATTTGCAAGTTGGGACTGACAAGACTTAAGGGATGTTTGTGGGATGAGGCAGAGGGAAGCTTTTCACCTGGCCAACATGCTTGAAGACTACATCGTTCCTTAACAATCAGGCTCTTCCTTCTGTTACACAGCAATGTCTGCGAAAGGATTTTGTAACTAACATACAATGGAAATGTAAGTCCTACAGACTGCAGTAGTGGCAGCCATACATATCTTAAAGAGACTGGTACCAGGCAGAAGACAGGCAGGCAGCTGCCTAATTACCATAATAAAGACCCACTACTGAGGAGTACCTCATTTCTCACTTAACCCCCATTTGCAGATGAAGTAGTTGAGACACTCTTGCCTAACTCTCACGGGTGATACCAATATCTTAGAAACAAGACAACATTGCCCAGAGGCAGGATGTGTGCTTCCAATGACCACAGTTCTAATTTGTAGAAGACAGGCGGAAGGCAACTGTTAGTGCAAGACGATTCCACATGTAGAGAAATGTGGGGTAAGTTAATACCACTCAGAGTCTAGCAGCGAGAATCAGCATATATATATATATATATATATATATATATATATATATATATATGTATATATATGTGTGTATATGTGTGTATATGTGTGTATATATGTGTATATGTGTGTATATATGTGTATATGTGTGTATATATGTGTATATGTGTGTATATATGTGTATATATACATACATACATATATACATATACACATACACATACACATACACATACACATACACATACACATACACATACACATACACATACACATACACATACACATACACATACACATACACATATACATATATTGCGTTGTAAAATGCCATTTCAATGGTTAGGATATGACCTACACACTCAATTCCAAGATCCAATTGCAAGAAGTTGTTCCATACTTGGGAGACATCAAGTTAGTTTGTAAGGGTGTAATGTTCTGATTCTGTCACTAGAGGGTGCTTGTGTAACAGTTCTGAATATTTCCTTTTGTTTCTGAGAAGGGTAACTGGCTTTGTCTAATTATCTGGAAAATAAATAAATAAATAAATCCGTTTCCGTAGTCAAATATTTTTCTATTGCAATTGCACTCTATTCTTAACTTGTAAAATAGTATATTATGATTTCAAAATAGTTCTGTAGCCTAAAAAATTTTTGTTTCATTTTATTTAGTTTCTTCCTTGATGTTTATTCTAAATATGCTCATATCTCTAGCAGCTACTATTTGACCTACAGCACTAGGTTAGTCACTCAAAGGATATTACAGAGCCAGTGCAGGCAATTTGCCAATCCGTCTCCTCCTCCTCCCCCACTCCCCAGTCCCCTAAGTTTCTGAATATCCTGCTCTCCCAACTCCAACAGCAAGTCCTTGGGAAAGCTCTGCTGATACACTGCTGTGGTGCACTCCCTCATTAATTGTTAGTTTATATAGTCTTACTTCTCTCCAGGCCAGTTGTCCAACATCAGCTCTATGTGAGTTTATGTGTCTGGATCTTCCTGGATGATTTGACACCCAGCTCAGTGTGTGGTGAGGTATCTGTCTCCTTAAATGACTTGACTTCCATTCAATATTTAAACACCAGAAAAATCCAGGAGCCACTGAAGATATACTTGACTCCAAATCAATCTCCCTGTGCTCCAACTCACCCTTGCGTGTTATGAACTATGTCGGCTTTATCTCAAAAATCTGGACAGGAAGATCTTTCACCCATCTGGATGCTTGCCATATGAAAATGCAGGCAGTTGGGGTGCAAGTTACCACATGCCATTTCTAACAATCATTTTTACTTCATTTTTATTCTCTCCCTCCTTTTAGCCCCTTTATGAAACTCCCGAGCTTCTCCTTTGGCCTCCTTAACTATATATACTTCCATGAACAAAGACATTCCCAACGACTACCATAGCTTTCTCTGCTGCCTTGGTGAAGCCTGACTCTGTAGTATCAGTCCCTTGTGAACACCACCATCCTGGACCATAGTGCTACCTGGGTATCACTGAGAACCACCTTAAACTCAACATGTACCCCGAAAGCTCATGGGACCCATGAAAATTCCCAAGTCAGCTGCACTTTTTTTGTTTCTACTCATGACTATTTTCTCAGATGCTCATTTTTTTTAAATGAAAATACTATTTCCTTATGCAAGCAAATACTGAATTCTAACAAGATCTCTGGCGTCTCCTCAATGCATCATTTCCTGTTCCCTTCTTGGCCACATCTCCTCTTTCTCATTGCCAGTAACCCTCTCACCATTCCTCCCGGGCTCTTCCTGACATCCCGTCCCTCAGCATGCACAACATTTTGCTTTTTTAAAAAAAACTATTTTTGGCCTCTCTATTTCTCCCCCTACTTCACTGAGCCCCACCTCCACCCCCAACTCACCTGGTCCTGTGGAATTAATCACAACATCACAAGCTTTGTCCCCCATATCTCAGGTATGGGGGACCTTCCAACCGTATTCTCTATGCAAGCCTATAGTAAATGTTTTCTGATAGCCGACAATGGTTTATTCACTGTTTTCCCATGTGAAATCCTCTGCCATTGCCATTTCTCTCATTAGTGTCATCGCTCATCTCTGCCTTCTCACCCCGAATACGTCCCTGTCCCTAAAAGCCTGTCTCAGACACCCCTGACTCAGCCATGCCCCTCTTACTTCCACTAACCTAGAGTCAATCTCTCTTTTGGTATGCAGTATTCCATTCGTACTACCATTCAGTGCCCACTGTGTATATTTCTTTCTGTGTCTGTGTGTATTTTCTTTTACTCTCCTTTATTACGTTTTTGTTTTCAAGATCATGGCTTCAGCATGCTTTGATTTGTCAACTGTGTCATTGTATGTCATCATAAAATCACAAATATAATGTCTAAAGCACAGATCTGAGAGAGCAAAGAGGCCCAGGTCTTCCACTTACCAGCTACATGCTAGACAGCAGCTATTCACTCAACAGTGCCTGCAATGTGCTTGCCTCACAGCTGCATGGTCAATAGTAAATGAGCCAGCCATGTCACACAGGCCAATCACATAGAGTGCTTATTGCTTGCCAGTTCCTTTTCTTGTTCTTATCACTGTCCAAACTGGGCCTGTGAAAAATTTCAGAGCATGCCTGACTAAAGACGAGGGTGCAAAGTGCCACATTAACCAGGCACCTTGCTAACTAAAGCCCACTTCAGAGAAGGGTCGTCATGGATCCATGTGCACTGCAGCTCTGAAACCTGACTTCACATGGTGCGTGGTGCCTGGTACCCGGCAGGTTCTTGATTATTGCAGGGTACCCTCCCTCACATGACCATGAGCAAAGCACCACCTTTGGTGGGATGAGAGAGGACAGAGGAGGTAGGCCAGACAGGGAGGGGAGCTTGCTGCCATCAGCTTCCATGTTGCTGATTCACAGGGTGCCAGCAAATTAACCTAATTTGGTGATGGTGGCCAATGTGGTTTCCCAAACCTTCAGCCAAGAGCTTGCTGAAGGCAGTCTTTAGCAGATTAAGGGAGCAGATGCCAGCACACGGAAAGCGCATTGCTGCAAACACAGTTTTCACTGGTCCCAAGTGCAGACTGATGAAACAGGAGGCAGAGCATAATTAGGTCTTTGGGACCAGATGAGTGTCAACTGTTACTGCTTAGGAGGCTCGGTCTGCACATTCCCATTAAAATTTTTTCCTTGGGTACTTTAAGAAGAAAAAAAAAAGAGAGGGAGAGTGTATATTAAAAACAAAAAGTAATGGGATTCCCAGACAGAAATTTGTGTTTAAATGGTATTAAAGCTGTGGTTCAAATCAACAAAAGCCAGGAAATCCAATGTTACCCTTTATCCAGACTGTTATACCATTTTTTTCCAGTGCGCAGTGTGCCTATGCTCAGCCTTCGCTTTGAGTTTCCTGGCACAGGCAAGTCGAATCCACAAGTCAGTTTGAATTATAAAAATCTGGGCTTACCATTTAGTGGAACCACATGCCCCGAGGACACAGGCTTACTTGCCAAAGCTTTTAGACAAAATCTCACAGTAAGGCTTAGACTCATGAGTTGGGTGCTAGTTTTCTCCTTCAGGTTCCTGGGCTCCTGCCTTCCTCCCAGAACAGTAGGTCACTAGCACTGATAAACTAACATGTAACATGTATGTCACAGCTGACATTCATCTGTTCTGCTTCTTTCTCTCTTTTCACCAGACACGGCGATGACCTGATTGTCACTCCTTTCGCCCAGGTACGTAGATGTCATGCTCACCTGAACTTGATGGCTGGTGTGGTTTTAAATACAGTCCTTTGACCCTAACCAATTTTGAAACATTCTCCTTGCAGGTTCTTGCCAGCTTGCGGAGCGTCAGAAATAACTTCACCCTGCTGACAAACCTTCATGGAGCACCAAACAAGTAAGCTCTGTTGTTTTTTCAGTTTCAGTCCTCTCCCACAAAATCACAGAACATTGAAGGACACTGGACACAAACTTTACCTAGAAATGACAAACTAAGTCACACCACACAACGCATCTGGAAATATACAGTCTAAAGGCCATGAAGTTCACTTGTGTTTCAAAGATTATCACAGCCTCAGAGGGTCATAGAATCCATGATCTTGGCGAGGGTTAGGAGTAGGCTGCAAACTTATACATTCAACCTCTGTTTTAGAGAAGGAAATCTTGAGTGCTCAGGAATCCGGCAACTACCTTGTGAATGTACCATGGGTTAGAGAAGCATTGGATCTGCGGCTTGATTCTCTTGTTTTTCAGTTGGTAGTTACCACAGCATTATCTATATTCAGTCTTTGTGAAGCCATCCATCCATCATTTGTTTGGCTTCATCCAGATTCTGATCAAGCAGATGATGCGACGCACAGGTGGAGCCTACTTTGAACAACTACTCTCTTCTCTCTGTCCTGTGGTTTATACTTAAGTAAGTCTCCTTGCGAGAGACTTGTCTTGTTATCTCTCCTACCCTGGTATCTCTTCTGTACTTCAGGCTCCCACCAGAATGCATTATCTCGCACACTATCTGTGTGATCATGCCCATCTCTGGCTTGGACATTACTGTGGACCACTTTTGGGGATGAAGTGTAGATTCATTTACCTTGTATCTAAGATGCCTCAAAACCCAGATTAAGTTAATGTGGTGGAACATTGTTTATAGTATATTTAGAAAAAAGTAATAGTTGAGCATTCCTATCGAAAAATCCAAAATTCAGACTTTTTGAACTCTGATACAATGCCAAGAATGAAGAGATCCACATCTGGCCTTGAGTGACAGCTTGCACATAGTTGCGTTATAAGATTACCACTGTTGACAGTGCTGGTGATTACCAGTGCTGTTTGTGGAACGTGCATGTGAAGCAAACAAATTTTCGAATCAGTCTTGATTCCCTTCCCTAAGATTTCTCACCATGATTATTAAGATATTCCAGAATCTGAGACGTAAACAAAGAGAAAATCTGAAGCCTTCAACACTCAGGGATACCCAGCCAATACATGGAACCTAGAGACTTGAGTTTGGACCTTTGCTTCCTGTTTATTCACTTATTAATCCATCCCATGAATATTTATTTCATCCACACTATTCATTCATGCCTGTATGTACCTGATTGCACAAATACTTACTGGTCATTCACTTTGTATCAAGCACCGATGATCTCATAGTGGTCCACACAGACAACGTCTCTGCCCTTTTGTGGCTTATGTTCTAACAGGAAGTGCTGGTGATTAATCAGTGAGCAGTCAGATCATGTCTCCGGCCACATGGGCTGGAGCAACTGAGATCCAGGAGTTTCCTCTATTCCTTTCTATACTGATTGTGAGCCCTCTCTGCCTGGACTGTCTCTTTATCTCTGTCAGTGTGTGATTAGTCAAATTCTGACATCTTTTATGTTGACTGTCATCTTTCTCAATATGCTTTTCTGACCCTGCTAATCCTGCCTGAGTGGTCTCAATTTGGCCCAAAAGCATGCTAATGACCTAGTACACTGTCTTCATGGGTCATTGCCCATCACTAGATAAATGTGCATGTTTCTGAATGAAGAACTATTGAAAGATAGATCGTTAATTATTTAGAAAATTTCTTGGAAATTTAGAAATTTTCTTATCCTTGCATTTTGTTCTTCATGTATTTGGTTTCTGCAACTCTTCATAGTGGTCCCAACACTTAGTTCTACTACTTGGATATCATATACGTGGGCAAGTTAATTATCTTTTCTGGGTCTTGGTTTCCTAAACCATAAGATAAGGTTGTATGAGGATTTAGTGAATTAATATTCTGAAAGCACTCAACAGGCATACAGCATAGTCTCTGTGAGCTATTATAACTGATAATTCATCTTACTGAACCTAGAAGGTTTTCATATCAATTATCTCAGCAACGATCTCCACGAGCAATCGTTGTGACAGATATTATTACTTCCGCTTTACAGATAGGAGTCAAGGCTGAGATTAAATGACCCAACTATGGTCAACCACACAGCTTCTAGTGAGCAGCTATCCTACTTGAGCACAGCATCCAGACTCCAGTGGTGTGCTCCTCTTATTCATGACACCTGTTGACTCCTCCTGGTTGCAGAAAAAGCCCTTGGATAGCTTGAACGTTTACATAGGAGCAAGGTATGAAACAGAGGACAGAGAAGCTAAAAGCATGCATTTACTAAGCCAGTCTCGTTAGGAAGGAAGCCCCAGGTCACAATGTTACAGGTAGGACAAGAAAGAAGTGATGAGTAAATTGCAGAAGCTTCTTTACTGTAACCATACTTGAGACCAAACTGATATGTTACACAGATCCAAATAGACATGGGGTACACATGATATTTTCAATGGTATTTTTTAGTGTGTGTGTTCCTCCTCTATCAGTAGGATTATAGACAGCCTAATCCTGATAACTAATACATTAAAGATGCTTTCTTAAGAATTGGGTCTTCAGATAGCTGTATGTTCTGGATTAAATGAAGCTCTAGTGATTACATATCTTAAGACACTAAATAAATATCATATGCAGAATGGGCCTAGAGGCATTATCACTCTCAGACTGAGAACCATCTCTCAAACCATGGCCCCTTGTGTCGCCTTTGTCCAAGACAAGCCATATTTATAAAAGAGAGTATGTCTCCAGCAGTTAGCCCTTGGCATCTAATCTGATCTTCTGCAAATCCATATCTGTGTTTTATAGAGTTAGTCTTGCCATTTATTTTTAGACTTTTTTGATTATCTTATTTTGAGATAGGTTTTCTCTCTATAACCCCAGATGACCTGGAGCTCACTAAATCACTGTGGGGCTCAGGCTGGCCTTGACCTCACTGCAATCATCCTTTCTCGGCTTCTGAAGAATGGGGAATACAGACATGACCTATTATCTCCAGCTTGATCCCAAGTATCTCTGTAATGAGCATCAAAGGAAAAAAACTTCAGGAAAGGCAAACCCTCTAAAGCTTCTCCAGTAGGGTCTGAGTACTTCTGTGAGGATCTGGCTATGAGCTGAGTGTTGGGTTTAAGCCACAAATAGACCAGTAGGGTAGGAGTAGGTTGGAGAGCTGAGGGTTCACTGATTCACTCCACTCTACTGCTAGGGAGTCACTGCCCACCAACAAATAAGAAAAGAAAGTGAAGACAAGATTGTCTGCCAGAGGCGCACACGGCAGAGAGCGTTCCCCCTCCCACCCACACGCATTAACTTATGTTAACAATTGGAGCTGTAGGATCCGTGGAATTTAGAAGTTGCTTTCTGGGATATTTAACGTGGGTTCCAGGGTACCACTCCCTGTCTTGAATGTAGCATTTAAGCAGTAATTATGTCCTTGGAGTGGTTTTCATGAGACATCTGGCTAGTGTGGTTTATTATGTGAAAAGGAACTCCCACACAGAACTATACTTCTCCTAACTTACGGTTTCTTTTATCTTTTGGCTCTTTGCTCTGTATAAAGCGGCCCATTGTCTGGCCGGGCTTTGCCACCCAAAGGGTAAAAATCTTAAAAATTTCTGCTGAGGAGGTTTCTTTTCACCTTAATGAAATGAGGGACTGGGCCTGTATTTCTTGGCTGCAAATAAAAACCTACACTTCCGTTGTCCCAGGAGTTAATTTTGAAAACTGTAACTTTCATTTGGGGCTGTTAATCAGAGACATTTCCTTGAAGTACTTGATTTCCAAAAGACCAATAGTAATGTTGAGAGTGCTCACCACCCAGTACCGGAGATGGCCTCTTCCACCATCCAGCAGCAGTGACTGATACTTGTGACATATCAGTGTCATACAAGGGAATCACGCCATCTTTGCATTCACAGTCCTTCAAAGGTATAATTTGATCAGAATGTGCATATTCTCTGAATATTAATAGCCATCTTCTTTAGTGTATACCTGGAATGCCTTTCAGAGCTTTGTATATTTTGGCATGGGATTTAAATTAGCTGAGAATCATAAAATCTTGAACACTCAGATATGGAAAATACCTAGCCAAATTCTCTCAGAGAAAGTGAGGAAATATATGTGAGCCCCTCACACAGGACCTCACACACTGTAAATCATCAGGAAATGGTAGTTACTGCCTGCTTGCCCCAAGTGAGAAAGAAACTGAGGTTCTCTGAGCTACCAGGAGCTGTATACCTAAAAGGTGCCAGAATCTGGATTTGGGGTTAAGATTTCTGGCTTCTGTTGCAGCCTAGTTCTCTTTCCACTACACAATTCAGGCTGAAAGCATGAACAACTGTGGCCACAAACCTGCTCTGTTCCTAGCAACATCTTCAGCAACCTGGTAAAAACCTTCCTACTATTCTTTTATAAGTTGGAGACCATGGGAAACCAGGCACCAGATATCGTTTTTTTTTTCCCTTGGGTTCATAAATTTTCTGGCTGCCAGTCTCATGTCTTACCAACAATAGTGTGGTTTCCAGAAGCCATCCATTTATTAAAGTGTGCTGAGTCTCCTTTCTGGACCACTTATCAGGAAGACATGATAAACCAAATAAACATGGCCCTTGCCTTTTCTCTCATACAGGAATACTTATCTGAATGAACAACTTTAAGTAAAAGTCATACTTTCACAAATTAACTTCCAAAACAAAAAGATTTACAAGAAATTGTGGAAAGAATTAGATGAGATGGGTAGCTACTGAGAAAGTAGGTATTTCTAACATTTAAGAGGTCCTAGTTTGTGATCTTCTTTCACAAAAGCCTCCTGGGCAACTCGGAAAGCTGGGTAGGACAGAAGTTCAAAGATGCTGTGAACCCATTGGATACGCAGTGAAATGTACATCACTCCAATGCCATGCCAGACTGCAGGAGCACAACTAGGAATGAGACTTGGTCTTCCCTTACATTCCTTACTGCTGTGCTGAGGAGACAGACAGGAAGATGGGAGTTGAACTACAGTATAACAGTACAGTAAGCGTAGGGAACTACATAGCACAGGCGAGGACTACTTATTCCAGCATAAGTGCACATGGTGTCAATATAGTCCCAAGTCATACAAAAAAGTCAGCCTCCAAGACAGATGTCTACAAAGTCACAGCGATAAGGGAGTACATGCACTGCAGTCTACAAACCAAGACAGAGCACCAAGGCACCGTGAGGGATTAGAGAGAGGTGGGACAATTTTCAAACAGGAATATGGTGTCCTTTTGAAGAAGACTTGTATCTTCAGAGGTATATGATGTTTAGTGTGGGGAGAGTTTCCCCCAGCAAAAGAATGGCCTGAGCATCAGCAAGAAAGGAGCAAACTGAGTTCGAAGCAAAGGAAGAGACCCACCTGGGTCTGAGCAAAGTGTACATCAAATTTTCATGCATCTGTTTACCTAGCATGCCACTCAGTGAGTGTTGGCATATAAAGGCTTTCTCAGGTAACATCCTAGGACCCAGTAGTCAACAAGTCTTCCCTTGCCTACATAAAGTTTACCTTTAATCTAGGGAGTTATGTATCAAACCCTAATTAGACCGTTCATATTTTAATTACAATTTTGGAGTTCAGCGAGGGAGAAATATGAAATGTATGAGAGCACACAGCCAGTCTGTGGTCTGAGATGAACTGTCAGGCACAGGGGATGTCTAGTGATAAACTAGCTATGTATGGTAAGGACAGAAAGCCAAAAAGGCTTTGCATGCCAGCCTGGAGACTTTGGAATGGAACCCTTCAATTTCCCTGAAACAAAAACAACAACAAAACAAACAAAGCAAAACAAAACAAACAAAACCCCATCTCTAAGGATTAGTGCAGGAGTGTTCAGTGAACGGTATAATGAAAATAAAGGATCTGACACTTTGGATTCAGAAAGATTCGGCTTCGAATATTTTCCTGCCAGCTGGAAACCACCATGTGTGCTGTAGCATGTTTCTCCTGTCTCCTGATCCCTAAAGTTAAACGATAACACTCCCCATGGAGGAAACTAAGAAATGTCAATCACGGTGTCCAACAGAGAACAGCAATCTTGCCATGAGGATTCCCCTACCCCATCACACACGACAATCAGATGCTAAAGAGACTATTGCTGAGCATCACCCAATCAGACCATTGGTGGTAGCTACGGACCCTGTCCATGGACTTGTTACTACATAAAAAGTACACAGAGATTCTCTTATCCCCAGAGAAAGGTGATATCTTGGAGAAAAGTCACAACTATGGCCACCCAGCAAGCAGAGGTTTTCTCAGCAATGGCCTTGCATGCTTTTCTCCATCATTTAGAATTTGGCCTCTCCCTCAGACCTGCCTATGCATGTGGATGCAAAAAGGACTTTAAAATACAGATCCCTAGGCCCTGTACCAGACACATGAAAACAGACTCTTCAGAGGTGGGAAAGGTATTTATTAAATGCCTCCTCAAATGAGTCTGATGTTTGCTTATGTTATCAGAGCTTGTTAGAATCAAAGCCTGTGCCTTGGCTGAGTAGCATTCATAACAAACCAGTCAAATGAGACAATTTTTTTTTTAAATGGCAGATAAAAGAGATTATTCAATGTAGCAGCATTGAGAAGCAATTCAGTGGCACCCTCATCCCTCACATATACACAAGACCATCCTCAGGCTCCTGACAGAATGTTAGGTTAAATAGAAGGCAAGAGGAGCCCATAACTAAAGAGTTCTGTTCCAGCTGTGGTCCTGCCTATTACTGATCCATCTATCTCAGCTCCAGGTCTGACAAGTCCTCAGCACTGTGTGGATCTCTTCTTCTCCTTCCTGTGGGGAAAATCCTAATTTCTTGGAGTCCATTGTCTCAGTAGTCTAAAAGTCCAAGGGATGGTCACAAGTGTCTGTCTTTCCTAGGATCCCTTCACAAACGCCAGGACACTTAGACTCAGAACTATTGGTCTGCATCTCTTTCTTGATCATCAACAACATCCTGTCCCTGTGGGACAGTGGGACAGACTACTGTTCTAAAGGGGCATCTGAGACCATCAGTGTTGGCAACATCTGAGAGCTTGCTAGAAATGCAGGCCTATCTCTACACTGCAAGCCACTGCATGGGACCCCATAGACAATGCTGACTGCAGGTCACTGCTTTGAAACCCCAGAGACAGGGCTGCTTCTGGTCTACTAAATCAGAAGACCAGAGGCAGGCTGGAGCAAAATATTTTAATATGTCTGGTACATTACTCTGATGCACTCTGAAGTTAGAGGTCACTGTTGTATACTTTCACAGGGAGGGCTTTCAGCAATGCACTGGGAATCTGGGAGAGTCTGATGGAGAAATTCTGCCAAGCACCAGAAGGATGATGAGACCGGCGAAGGGCTGGAGGGTAATAGGAAACAAGAAATAAAAGCTAGTACAAAAAGACTATGAGATACCATATTCTCCTAGCTCTATCCCTGAGTAGCAAAGACAGATTCCAGAGACTTTCTGGCCAGTTAGCCTAGCTGGAAAGACAAGTTCCAGTTTCAGTGAGAGACCCTGCCTCCACCCATGCCTACACAGACAAGCACATGTGCACTCATGTGCACACAAAGATATACCATAAACACACACAAATAAGAGGCCTTGCACTCTTAGTGAAATACATGTTGACTTGTTTGTTTCATTTGCTTTTTGGTTTAAGGATATGATGAAAAATAACACTCTCATTTCTCCATGAAAAGCCAGTGCCTCTAGTTAAGAAACCCAGGCTAGTTGCTGTATGTGGCATTTGGCAAAATGTTTGTCTCAGTTGCCTGAGGTGCAAGTAATGTAGGTCCTGAACTGTCACATCTCTAAGTGCCCCTCCGTGACTTTCTGTCCTCAAAGAACTGGGATCCATGCTAACTTCTGGACCTAGACATAAGCAACTGTCTTTATCTGAGAGGCTCTTCCAGAAAACCTGAAATGGAGGGGCTGGCAAGGGACCTGAGGTAAACAACTTCCTTCCTGGAGAGTTGTTGCATCCTGATGCTGTGCAGAGGGAAATTCCAGGCCATCTGGATGTGAGAGAATTGCAATCATCTACCCAAGTTCCAGGAGCCTGCCTTCTGGTGATAGCCTTAGGTCACTGGATAGCTCATTAAGCCCTGGAAATCTCCCTGGGAATCAGGGATCATGGAAGGGTTGAGGGGAGAGGGGGGCTTTTCAATGCATACTCAGTCTCTTTTTCTGCTTCTCCACAGGAGGTCACCAGCGGCTAGTCAGGCTCCAGTCTCCAGAGTCAGCCTGCAAGGTAGGCCTCCTCTGGAGATCCATCTCTGCATTCCAAAGCAATTGTTCGAGACTGTTATTAGAATAACAACCTTTATACACACACTGTAGCCCTCAGAAGCATGTCACTTGACAACTGTTTTTCAACAGTGTATTGGACATTTGCCCCAAGTAAACAAACTGCCTACTGTGTACCTAGGAAATCACAATTAAATGTGTGGTCCTGCTGTTTCCAGAAGAGGAGGCAGACATTGGTCAAGAGTGTAACTTGACCTTAGCTTGCTGACCCTAGTGAACTCCAGGAGTGCTAACTCCGACATTCCCCGACAGAGTGCCCACATTAGCCCAAGCTCCCCAAGGTACATTAATGGGTTTCCTCTTAGCATCAGCTATAGCTACAAGTTGCTCTGCATCCTAGCCAGGTGTGAAACTAAAAGTTCTTTCTAGGTCACAAAGCATTTCTCTTGGAGGTCATCCAGCTTCGTTCCTCTCATCTTTTAATTACGAGCATCTGCTCTTCCTGTGTATCGAAATCCACTGAGAAGAAGGGCCACCTCTGAGGAACACCAGAGAGATATGTCCAACATGTATTTGTCACATGCAACCACTCAGGTGACTTTGTTGAAGTCCATGAGTTCCTTTCCCTTGAACCTGTCCCATTCTTATAGCACAGGAGTTCAGCAAGATACCACTAGACACTGAGATACACTGGGCAGGGTCCTCTGATATCTAACAGTGCCAGTTCCCTCCTCCATACTGAGACGCTTCCTCCTTGTGTTCTCTTAGTATGACGGCCATAAGTATCTCAGAAGTGTCATAAATTACTAACTGCTGAACAAAGGGAACAAAGGGAGTGCATTCCATTTGCTTGTTGGCTTCTGAAGCACTTACAGAATATGCTTTTAAAACTTTTAGAAGGAAAAAGATGTAGGAAAAAAAGTGAAAGAAATACATGAAGCAAGGTGACTGTACACCAGAGAGCCCTGTGATATGAGGTAGAAAGAAGGAAACAGTGTTCTACCCACAGACTTCAAAACCTCTGCATGCTGATGGGCCACTTCCGTTAGGTACAAAAAGAAACAGAGTAGCGCCTTAGTGTGTAGTTCAGCTAGATGCTGAGCAGATCAAAGGGGCTGTTTTGAACCGCCTGTTGTTTCATCTTATTGGCCTGCCCACGAGGCAGCTTTGTTTGCCAATTCTACCAACATGCTTCTGATATCAATTGGAATATTTAGAATACATTTCCTGTTTCTTGTAATAAATATGAACATATACCAGGACGGTGTAGGGCACTTAGGGTTCTATAAATTAATTCATTAGCAAAAACACTGTTTGAAAGATGTTTATGATTATTGGCACATTGACTACAGCTTGGCACCAGGAGCTTTCTTAAAGTGCCTTTGAAACAATGGAGCAAAGAAGTAAGGATACCTCTTGAGGCAATTTGTTTTTGTCTGTCTTTGTGGCAAACTACAACAATCCTGGGTTTTCTCTGGGAAGAGACTGTGGTGGTACCAATTATTACGTAATTACTGGTTTCGGAATCTTCTCAACGGTAAACCACAGCCAGAAGAGGAGAGAGGAGACACACATCCCGTGTTTTGTTCTTATTATCAGCTGAAATAAGTCGGGCAGATTTTTCCTGTTATTTTAATATTTATCAGCATATGACAAAGAGGCGTGTTTAAATAGAAACTTTCAAGAGGAATGAAAAATACATGGCTTTTGAGAGCATGGAACACTGGAGCACTGCTTTAAAACATAAGCTTTTATTGAAACTTATTTTATTGAAAATTTGTGAAAGAAAATCGGTTGTGTATTTAGAAGTACTGAATTTGAACTTGTACATTTTTATAGAAATAGAAGGTTTAAGAAGTTCAAGATGTTGGTTGGAGATGTGACTCAGAGTTTAAGGGCACACTGCTCTTCCAGAGGTTCTGAGTTCAATTTTCAGCAACCACATGGTGGTTCACAACCATCTGTAATGGGATCTGGTGCCCTCCTCTGGCCTGCAGGCATATATGCAGCCAGAATGCGGTACACATAATAAATAAACCTAGAGAGGGAAAAAAAAAGTACAAGATGATAGTTTGAAGATATTCAGCCATAGAAGCAAACAGGAGAAGCCAGAAGGCAAAAGATGGCTCCCTACAGCATCTTCCCCTTCTTGTTCACCCTTACCCCATTGTTCTCCTCTTCCTCTCCTCTTCTCTTCCCCTACTTTTCTGCCTCCTTTTTCCTCTCTTCATGCTTTTCTCTTCCCCTTCTACTCCCTCTTCTTTTGCTGCTTCTTCATTCATATAAATGAAATTTATTCTTCAATTCCAGTGAATTCTTCCAATCCAGTTGAGGTTCCTACACTTACCATGAGACACAGGGTGACAAAATCTCTCATTCCGAGACAGCTTTTCTCTCTGTTGGACCAGAGTCTCCACTCTTAGGACAATGAGGAAAGTCTTGTCTTTGAACAACAACTTACTTTTTTTAAAAAATTCACAACTGCTTCTATTTTGTCAAGAATTTAGCTCTGGGATGCACTATGTTTCCCCAGTGATGTGTTTGTCCCGCTGGAACCTGGACTTTTGAAGGCAGAGATGACATCTTTCTCATTTTTTGTCTTTATAGTATGGTAAATTATATCTATGTAGTAGGAACAGAGCAAATGCCAAACTGGCCAGAACTACATAAAGGTTGGACTTTATTTGAAGGAACGTGCTCATAAAGGTAAAATGTAATAATAAGCTATTAACTCTGAGTCTGAAGAAAGTCTTTGCTTCTGTGCTTCTGTTCTTCCTTCGGAGTCTTTATCACTTACTGTACTGAGAGTGGAAGGCGTTGGGGCTTATGTATGCTTATGTGTTCATGCAGCTTTGAATAAGAAAAAAAATAAAGCCTAAGAAGGTGACATTTTGCTGACAAAGTAGAAAAGCCACCATTCAAAAAATGGAGGGCTAAACCTACAGAGAGCAGTTCCGAAGTCTGAGCATGCAAGTTTGGGAGGTCACAGTGAATCCTTAGGAGTGTGTTAAAAATCCCGAGGGTAATGAGCAGCTTGACTTCAATATCAGCGTCATTTTCTTTTGATTGAGTGAATTCTTGACTTTTTCTGTATAGGACTGAAATAGAAACGGAAAAAACAGAATACAAGAAAATAAGGTCTAAGACAAGTCAGGAACTTGACTTCTTTCACCTGGACATATTCAACATGGAAGACTCAAAATGCAGGATTTCCCAAGGGGGGGAAAAACACAAATCAATTTGTGTACATATGTGTGGTTATATGATAACTGCCATGCTTTCCCCACACCCTCTATCCTGTGCTCCTGCATACATTTCATCCATTCTTTGACTATGTCATCACAGGACCTACTGAGAAAATAAATTGCTAAGTGATCACTGCCTTTGCCAAAGGATTTTTCCCCTGCACAAAAAGATTAAAAACATATTTTTTTTAAAGAAACTCTCACCTCTGAGTCACATAAATGACTTGATTTACAGCAATATATATCATATATCGAATTTTGTAGCAGCCAAAATAACGTGTGAAGTCTGTGAAGTCGGGTATTCTATCATAATATTTCATCTAAAATTTACCAATAGCCATTGATACAAATCGTGAATATCACAACTTATAACAGAGCTATTTTTAAAGTAACCTAGAAGTTGATGGACCATCCAAAATGGCAGCCAACCATGTCAGTGAGATAACTGAAGAGGTGCCTGGAGGTCTCTAGGTCAGACTGCCACAGACACAACGTCTATTCTAGCTCGGATGTCTGTAGCATTAATTGTGGTGATTTTCAACATGAGTCAATTAAAATATATTTCAAGTAAAGAATGTATTTGGAGAAATAAGATGAGAAAGCAGAAGTCTTCCAGTAAAGCGTAAAATGTGCTGACCTATCTGAACAGCAGCCTTAATTAAGGTTTTTCCCAAGCTCCGAGGAGGCCATGTCTTCTAACGTAGCTTTAGGGCCACTCTGGAAAGGATGACGATACATCGGAGACGAGACCTTTCAGGAAGCCTCTTTTTTCACATGACTCCTAGCTCATCTTCCCTTACTTTTGCCTATTTCTGAAATCCAAGTAGGTATGCCAGATGTACATTTTGCTCAAGAAGAAGAGCAGGGGCTCAGTCCATGGACCCTGACCCTGACCAACTTAGAAAGTCAAGGTTTTGCTAGAACTCCCAGGGTTGGGATGTGAGAGCAACTGCTGTATATGGGCAGAGGTCTCTCTGAGGACCACGGCTATGGCTTGAAAGCTGATCCATGTCAGATGACTGGAAAGGGAGGCCAGCACAAGCTGAACCTTTGCTTGGTTTCTGCATTAAGCAAGAACTGTCAGGCAGGATTACAACACATGGGCAAACAGAAATGAGATCAACCATCTTATCAAAGGCCCTGACCACTCAGGACAAAGAAGGTCCTGAAGGAAATTACAAAAAAAAAGGGGTGGGGGGGAATAAAAATAGCAGACATTTTCTTCAGTGTTTGGTATGATGTGTGTAACCTGAAAAGCTGGGACAATCTCCTCAGGTACACACCATATATAAAGAGCCTCTATATACAAAATGAAGTCATAAAATAAACTACACCAGAAAAGCTGGGAAATTCTCAAGATAGTTCCCCAAACGGCTCGAAAGAAACTGTTCTGTGTAACATAGCCATCCTATAAACCTTTACCCCAGAACATGGGCACTGAACTGCCTGCATTGACTTGAAATTATTTCATATACATCTAAATTTAAGGACGGGTAACTGCAAAATCATTAGTCAGGCAGCTAAAGTGAGAATGGGTAAATGTGTTCCCTTGAGCAAACACAGCTAAAAATAAAGTCTTGCTTATTAGTGGCCGCTTTCCCTTCTTCAGAATTAATTTCTTCATTTAGCAGGAAAAGTTTTTTTCCTCATATTAATCAGGACCTGGGGGACCAGCAGCAATTAGCCTCTCAGAATTTGCAGAAAGTGCCGAGTCCATTCCTCGCCGACTCCACATCGTATTTTTGCACTGCCGAGAGACACCGTCCACCCCCTCCCCCTGAAAGCTGGAATCATGCATGTTAGTAAGTATTTCAGTTATGCCATTGACGTCAATGGAGTCATTAAATAGATTGCTGGCCCTCCCAGAGGCAAATCACTGCCAGGGACCTAGATACAGACACTTTTTTTTTCAAAGACAACCATCAGGTTTTGCTATGAGAGAAAACGAAAAGTTTACACTGTAGCCGACTTGTCTCCAAACAGTTTCTTTTTGTCCTTTGCATTTTAGTTCCGGCCTTTCTTTCTCTTTGGTTACAGTAGACTCCAAAATACACCCAGATATTGTTGCCTAAATGTTTCCTGCACAAATGTATCTCCTGTAATTGAGACCATTAGAGGAAGATACTGAACTTTGAAAAAAAGGAGTCTACTGTGTTTGCTCAGTTCAGCCCATCTTGATGTTAATTCAGTGGCATACATTGCTCCAGCCAAATCACGTTGTCTGCTACTGAAGTTGTTTGACGTTTGGATCCTTAAACAAAAAGCTTCCTTCAAAGAGGCACACATTTGCCTTTTTTGCTGCCTCTGCGGGGCTCAAAGCTGTGGCTCTATTCTCTGAATCAATCTTTCTGCAGCTGGTACGGCTGTGACACTGAACCTCTGTAGCGAAGGGTGGAGGAGGAAGCCAGGATGACAAACTGGTTCTCATGGCTGCCTCATCTGCACTAATGCACCCACAGGAGGCAGCCACGTGCCTGTGTCCTCCCAAACCCCAGCTGCTGCCGGCCTCAAGCCTGATCACGCAGCAACTTCCAAGCCTGTCAGAGAAAAGCCCTTCAGGACACAGCTGCCTCTTCCTGGGAATGCCTGCTGGCTCTGTTTACCTGAGCTCAGTTGGAATGTCTGCCAAGAACTCACTCCACACCTGGATTTTTCTACCACCGAGGCTCAGAGCCAGAAAGCTACCTTCATCATCTCTTCAGATCTGGCCCTCATCATCTGCCATGCAGATTGTAGAACCTACTTCTCAATTCAATCCTTGCCCCTCTGCTCCATGGATTGTTCCCTTCCTTTACTTATCCCTAGGAGTGTATAGAAATGCCAGACACTTAAAACTTTTGGTAACCTTTCTTGAGTCAGACAGAGACCCAGGTTCCATGTCCTTCCTGCTCTATCCCCTTGTCCTGCAGTCCTGGCTTGGGAGAACCAGGACTGCACCATCATCCATTTCTCTCTCATTGCCAGGACAGACAGCTCCTTTAACCATTTTTTTTTCCTAGTCTTTTTTTCTCTCCTCAGTAAAGGACTTTGTTTTGCTGTACCCAAAACATTATGTTCACCTTCCAAAGTGTTTTGATGTCCACAGTGTTTGAATACTCTGACCCAGCCTTCTTTCTGGTCTATGGTGCTTCTTCTAAACACTGTTATTGATTGTTTTGTTATTGTCTTGCTTTGGTTACGGGTGGTATGTGTGAGTGTATGCGTGTGCGTGTGCGTGCGTGTGTGTGTGTGTGTGTGTGTGTGTGTGTGTGTGCGTGCGCGTGTGCGTGTGTGTCTCCCTTATTGCCACACTCCTATATTGCTCAATTCATGGTTGTGTGAACTAAATATGCCAGTCTTCTGACTTTCCACACTCTTTTCCCAGAGCTGTATATGTTTTCTGTTTCTTGAATTCTGGAGTGAAGATTAAAATAAATATGTATTTTTCGATCTAAGGCCTAGTATATATGTTTAAAAATTACCACATGATTTACCCATTTCCATTGGGAATGTACACTTTTATCACTTAAGACTGCTTATCTGGCATCTTCAGAATGTGTTCCTATAAATTCCTATTCAATTATTATCTCAGAAACTTTTAATCAGTGTCTCAAAATCTCCAGATAATACTTGAAATTTCTTGTTTTCTTTCCTTCGGAACCATGAGCATCTCAAATTCATATGTGGATCCTCTTGTTTTATGCTCCCAACTAGGAATGTAAAACCTAACTGATGCCCAATAAACGTTAATGGAACGAGCAAATAGCAGTGAATGATTGCCCAAGCTTCAGTCAGAAATATCGGAGTTGCTTAGCTGCTTCCTTTGCTTTGTTCAGGCTTGCCTAAATCTCTGCTGACTCTCAGAACATGCGCACAGTGCTGAAATCCCTGGCTAACCCTGATGGCATGTGATGCTCAAGGCACGTGAAGTGAAGCCTGTGCTATCACTTTAGCACAAAGTAACAAAGTTACAAGAATTGGAAAGAAGCAAAATGACTAAATACGTGTAGTTTATGCTAATAAATGATTCTAGTCTCTCACTACCCCCACCACAGTGTCACAAAATGGGAACTTAATAACATACTGAGTTGAACTGAGTTAGGAATTGGGATCAGTCTCTCCGCAAATTATTCTTCAAAACTTTGTTTTCTTATCTGGAGAATGGGCACTTTCCTTTTCTATCTCTTAAGATTATTGTTAGAGTAAATAAGAAAAGCTATGTTGGAGTGGTTGTGAGTGAACTAGAATATCCATTCCAAATTCTAGCTTTGATTACTTTGTGACCTTGGGACAAATTACTTAATCTCTCCATGTCTCAGTTGCTTCACTTGCTAATTAGAATGCAAAGTGCCCATGCCCTGTAAGCTACTTATATGGATTAAATGTCTTGACACAGGCAAAACAATGAGAAAATTGCGATCGGCCTTCCAGAGCAAGCGTCCCTGCTCTCAGCCTCACGGGGCCTAGTTTGTTGCAGATGGTCACTGTGGGAGAGCTAAGAATCCAGGACTTCTGGTATCAGTAAAAAATCAGAACAGAAAGCACCACTGGAAGGTTCTGGTTGACTTCCCTTCCATGGTACTATGTTATGCCCCTCCTCTTTATCTGCAGTTTCATTTTTAAAGGTTTCAGTTATCCTTAGTCAACTTGGTCCAAAAGTAATAAAGCGAAAATTCCACAGAAGGGGAAATTTATAAGCTTGCAGTCACATGGCCTTTCGAGTATCATGCTGACATTGTTACATCTGATCCCTCCTGCCTGGGACGAATCTGTTCATTGTGCAGATCCATGCTGTACACTCTACCTGCCCATGAGTTCCTTACTCACCCTCTGCATTGTGAGATTGGGTACTGTGCTATCACAGTGCCTGTCTTTAAGTAACCCCAAGTTCGCTTACTGACTGCTGAAACTATTCCATTTTATTGTTCGCTGCTACTGATCTCTGACTGTGTCTAACTCTTAAATTAAACTTCATCACAGGTATATGACCATAGGAACAAACAGCACATGCAGGGTCCATTCAGCACTTCCTACAGTTCTTGACATGTCCTGGGATCTTGAAATATGTCTCCTGAAGATAATGGGGGATGTTGTGCGACCTGGAGGAAAGCTTTCTTAGTTTAAAACAATTTTTTTCCTCCTCCCATAAAAAAAAAAATCAAAATCTGGTTATGTAGAAATCTCTGAGTTGAAGACGGGATTCTCTATGACATACATTAGAAAGACAGTAAGAGGGAAAATGACCTAGTAACGAATATGTCAAGATACCAAGTCTGGCTATTACCCTTGAAAACAAACTGCCAAGAACCACAAATGGCTCTGATAAGCCAGACCTCATTTATCTGAGCTTTTTCTTGCATAAATCCACGAGGATGTCACTTTGTGTGATAGCCTGAGTATAGCCACACAGCTCGCTGCAACTGTTAAAACCAGACATCAGGGTTGATACACACCTTCCTAGGCACAGGTTTTTTCCAGCACAGGCAGCTCAGCAGGGAGTAGTAATTGAAGCCAGCTCAGAGCTGCCCTTTGGAGACAAGTAAAATCTGACTAGCAGAACACCACATGGAAAGTGGGGTGGGGGGGGGAGGCAAGGAGACTCTAGCTCCTTCTGGAAAAACAGTACTTACTGCTGGGACAGGGAAAGCTCTCTCATACATACCCTATCTCCCTTCTCCTCACCACATGGGTAAGTACAGCTTAGCCTGCAGGAGGATGAAAATGAAAAACTGCTAGAACGTCAGAGAGGAAGGAAGGGGACCTTCTTAGTGTCCCTTTCTACTCCCACATCCTCGAGACAGCATGATCCAAGGAACAGGATGGGTTCTGTTTGCTTCTAATCACTGTGGTCTGATTCTAGAGCTGTTCTCAGAAGCCAGGAGAATTTCAGGGAAGTGTTTCACTTAAGAGAAGAGAAACAAAACAGGGACTGTCCCCTTGAAATGAAGAACAGGCAATAGAACTCACTAGATCTTAACTGACTGTCTTGACTTCCTCTCATCCAGACCTGTTGACAGGGACCAAAGGTGACACTCAGACTTCTGTGTACATTTCTCATCCCTTTCTTCACTGTCTACAAAGTGAGCCAAGGCTGTGGTAGTCATCTGATTCATTTAACCAGCAGAGGCAGCACAACAGATTCTCCCAACTCTACTCTGGTCTTCACATTTCCAGGGTCTGGAGTCTAGCTAGCATGGGATATTTCCAAAGCCCCACAGGCCTGCCGCTGATAGCAAGAGAGTAAAGAGACTAGTGACTTTATTTCTAGGTGAAGTCACTATGCTGAATCCTCTGGATCTATGATCTTCTACTCACTGTTTCTGCAGGTATTGTTCCTCACAGATTGCAAAGACAACTCAGAGAAAAGCCTGGGCTTGCTGAAGACAGCAGGTTAACAAGTGATAGGTCAGAACTAAGATCTAGATCTTTCTTTCTTGAAAGTGCATGTCTCTGCATGCGCACGCGCACACACACATACACACACACACACACACATTTACACATAATTGAGACATAATAAAAGTAATATCTTTTCCTAAAGGAGGCTGGCTCTGTAGTTAGAAACAGGTACTGCTTTGATACCTCCAGCTCTAGGGAATCCAGCGCCATCTTCTGGAGTCCAAGGCACCTAAATTCATAGGCAGATACACATATATACACATAATTTTAAAATGCTGAAAACAATTTTGTTTTTAAAAGAAAGCCTATGTTTTTACCTCCTGAGCCTGGCCACAGTGTCTCCATCTACAGATCGTTGCAATAGCTTCTGCTCTGTTCATAGACCAGCACATATACCTCCTAAGTACTTGCACCAGTGTGAACTTGATAACTGTAATGAAGGCGGGCACATGATGTTATAGCTATGTTCCACTTTTTCACACATAAAAGTAGGAACGGTGCTAAAACCTATTAGAGCTTTGATGTTTACACAAGTCTTTATATGTAAATCATTTATAGCTCTATCAGTATTATTTAACACTGTCTCTAATTATTGTTGTGTGTTATTATGGAGACTGAAAGAGACCGAGACACAAGGGAGAGCTTTGTCAATAAGTGACCTTGAGCCCTGAAGACTGAACAGAATCTAAGTAGTTGGATGGTCGTTGAGAAAGAAACCAATACCTCAAAGGAACTTCACCCATAGACCCCAGTGAGAAGCAAAGTGAGAAAGGCTGGGAAGACAAGAGGGCACCTTACTTCCTGGTAACTTTATTATCAGTTTACATGGGAGACACGGAGAGATATTGAGAATGAGACTGGTATGAGATAGTTTGAATCGTAAACACAGAACTTCAGTATGAGCTTCAAGGCAGAACGATTAACAGGGCCTATGTGTTCCCAGGACCTGAACCTCTTCCACCATAAGAGTTAGCCCAGCCCCACCCCAACCCCACCCTGACCCCCACCCCTACCCCCAAGCCCCACCCCCTAGGATTAAGGAGCAGGATCTGGAGCTGGCCTTTCTGTGCTTTAGTCCTTCTGTTTATTTGCTGTTCTGTGATTACAAATGAATGATTCAACATGTCTGGGTCTGATGTTCTCGTCTGAGCAATGATCATTGTAAGATCAGAATTAGTCAATTGTATTTAAAGATTCTAGTGTTTAGTATTTAGTGCTAGCACTAAATGAATGCTGATTGGTGGTGGGGGGGTTTTCTCCTATTTTTTAAACAATTATCACATTTATTTATTTATTCATTCATTCATTTGTGTGTATGTACATGTATGTATTTGTGTGTATTCATACATATTGTTTGTATGTACATGTATGTGCATCCACTTACACAATCACTCATAAAACTGAGACAGCTTGAAGAAGACTGTTATCTTGTAGAGACCTGAGATAGAACTCAGGTTGTAGGCTTGGCAGGGAGCACCTTTACTGGCTGAACCATCTCACCAGCCCCAAAGAGGTATTCAGATAAGCAAGTGTTTTCTCTCAGCAACAAAGAATCTGCAGGACTTGGCAACTGTTCAACTGTTACAGCTTTGGGGAACTTGAAGCAGTGTCTGTGGGGTAGCATTAGTTTCAAAAGCTTGTGATGACAGCTCAGATGACAGCATGGATGAGCCCTTTCTTTAACTGCTCAAGACAAGCCCAAATCCCTGTATTCCCTACCCTCCATCTAAGGAAAGGTCACCCCAGGAAAACCTAACACAGCTAGCCAGGCCAAGTCAATACTCACCGGAAGGAAGCGTGGAACTCTGCACTGGAAGAGACTTTTCACACAAGTCTAGGTATTCAGTGACTGACTGCCAAGCAAATCTTCACTTCTGCATGCGGCTTCCCAGTGGAGTCACCTTGACAGATAGCAACTCCTCCATGTGTACCTTCTGCAGTCGGTGCCAAACATATGCACACAAATGTGTCTTGAGCTGGTTTGTTACTTTTTTGTTTCCAGAGAAAATAAGGGCTCCTCAGAAGAATTTTGTCAACACAGCAGGTCTCTTCTCCCAGTGATCTACTTTTCCATTTTCCTTCTCTCTGTCATAGAAAGCACTTCTCTCAAGGCCCCCATTCCTTCCCTCCTGCCCCTATGACTGCCAGTCTTCCCAGATACCTTCTATATAGTCTTCCTAAAGCAAGCAGTTCAAATTGCTGCTTCTGGAAAACTTTTTCCCACTGCCTGCTGTGGGTAGCTGCTTTCAGTTCATTCATCTTACATGAGATCAGGCAGGCCTCTCTCTTCCTATCATCCATTCATCCAGTTCGACATGTATTACTTAAAATAGATTTTCTAGAAAAGAAGTGATGTTCTCACAAATTAGACCTATATCCTGATCTTGAGTTTACACAAGGACTGCATAGACAGGGGCTTCTTTAATTTCACTTTCCCAATTTAGATGCCAACTTCATGTACAAAATAGCTGTAAAGCAATTAGCTACAGGTTACTGGTTAAGTAAAGGGTACCATGCCGCCCTGACAAGTTGACACCTCAAGCCAATTTTGCCATGGGTATCAACTGCCCACCAAAGCACATACCCTGTCTCAAAGAGTAACCTAGCTTGAATGATGTCTACCTGTTACAGGTTAGATGTTTAAAGTTGAGGAAAATGAAAGTCTCCGTATGCCCAACATCTTACTTCAATTTCAGTTCACAGCATTGTTCTAGAAATCAGACAGGGGTGTGTGTGTGTGTGTGTATGCAAGGCCAGAAGTGCAAAACTTTGTGTTTGCACACCTGGACAGTGTGTGCCTTAGCTGTAGTGAGTGTCACACAAAAGTTACTGTTCTCACCTGCCGCTCTACTTGGGCAGCCAATCATAAGAAAAAAGAAACCTGTGGGCTTCAACTTTAAAAAAAAAAAAAACACTTCCTAGATGTCAGAACCAATTATTAAGAGACTCATTGATATTGAGTTATCTTTAAAAAGTTAATTTGCCCAGGACTGTCTTGAGGAAGACTAATGTGCCTGGAGGGTCCTCTTTATATATATTGCTGAGTTCATCAGGTTAGGGTTCAATAGGTCTATACCTTCCCTCAGAATTTGGAAATTTTAATTCCAATCTAACTCACAAAGTGATCTTTCAGACTTCTTTTTCAAATCTGAACAAAGAATCTTCTCAGCATATTTTCCCCAAGTCTTGTGTTTCTGTCATTCAGAATGCCCATGACACTGTGCAGAACCCACTATCATCAGACAGCTCTCCTGGCTTCCTTCCAGATTGTGTTGACAATCATTCCTAGCTTGAGTTCTCAGAGATGGACAACTCATCCCAGAGCAGTGTGTACCTTCCAGACAAGTGTCAGGATAGCATCACCTGTAGCATTCATACCAGATAGCACAGACTATCACACACCAGGACACCTCCCCCTTCCCTCTCTACCTCACCTCACTCATATTTCTTTCTTTCTTTCTTTCTTTTTTTTAAAGACAGGGTCTTGCTATGTAGACCAGGCTATTCCAGAACTCCTGTTGCTTCCATCTCTGAAGTACTGAGATTACAGACAGAGGCCCCATTCCCAACTCCCAGGTATCTTTTGGTGAAGAGCTGTGTCACCAAGTTACTGAAGGAAAACAATTGTAGGAGCTTCCTGTGGTTTAATGAGTCAGCAACTCACCTTGTTTTTTTGCCCCCAGGTCTTGCCTTTTCTTCAGGTCTTGAATGACTTGTTTTGCTGAGTCCTGAAAACACTTATTTCCATGTCTTCTTCCTCTGCAGGAGCTGTGCTTCTTCTGTCCCCTTTCTGAGTGCCTTGGTGGGTCACTTATTGCCTTACTCCTCTGGTTTTTGGATAGACTCTATCATTAGGAAGGAAAAATTCCAGTATTATAGTTATCTACTTTAGCATTTTGGTTTGGAAAATCCACTTAAATTATTTTCTACTCTTAACATGTGTCATTTCTTTCCAAAAGATCTGGCATGAAACACAAGACATAAGCAAAGATGTATCAACATGGTGTCATAGCATATGCTAAGTATGGTATTTACTATTAGGAATTATGTCTTATTAATCTCAAAAATCACAACAAGGTCAAGATGGGATCCCATTTTTATAAGCAATAAAACTATACCTCAGCAAAGATGAATAGCAAGAAGACATTCAACTAGTAAGTGACATAGCTAAGATCTGAAGCCTAGCTTTTAGCTCCAACCCCTATACACTTAGTACTAATCTCCTCCTGTTGAGAGGTCATGTGCCCACTGGCATGTGTCTTGAGGTGAAAGCTTCCTAGTGATCAAATTTACATCTGTTGCACAATCCTGGCTTTCTCTGAACAGCCCTCATCAGCACCCGAACTACATCAAATCTGCTTTTACATCTAGAGTCTAGAAATAAAGAAAACATAGAGGAGATATATTTTGTTCTATTCTCTCCTTTTAGGTGAAGTACTGAGCCAATGATCACTGACTGTGTCCTCCCTAGCCCCTCCCCCTTCCTCCCTCCCCACTCTCTCCTTGGTGAAATCCCTTCATTAACTCATTAACCACTGAGGATTTGGGGAAGGCTATGGCAGTGGGAAAAGAAGGTGGGACCAAGTTTTCAGGACACTGCAGATTGCGACTCACTGCTTGTGAGGTACCCCTGATATCTGACATCAGAAGGAGAGACTTAGATTTCAGATCTTCAGTGAAACTAGGGTGTGCCTTGCAGGGACACAGGGAGGCACTCATCCAATTCTAGACAGGCCCTGGAAAGTCCCATTTTGAATAATTTGATCTGTCAACTTCCCTAGCTCAGATGAAACTGTGTAGCTTAAATGAAAGAGCACCGGGCTGGAACTCTGGAAACTGACATTTTGGTGACGATACCCACCAGGTGTGTGACTCAAGGTAAAATCTGTTGCCTCCTAAACTTAGTCATTTTTTTTTATGGCTACTTTGAATCTTTGACTCTAGAAGCAACTTTTACAAAGCCTTCAAACTGATTAAACGGGCCCTGACCCAGAAACAGTATTGTGTGGGTGCCAGGATGGGTAATTCTTTGTCAGACAAGAACAGCTCATGGGTTAGTAACTGGGGCTTTTGGAGTTCAACCCCAAGACATATTCTCTACCCCCCAAACCTTGGTACTCTTCCATGCCCTCCCACCCTAACATGACATCACACTAATTTTCCACAACACATTAGCTCTTTAGTATTCTCCCAATCCCAAGTGTAGCCAACATAGTTAAATAGTAGATGTACATCATGCACTCTCATGTGGTGGGGAAACACCAATACAAAGCCTACACTCTTGAGAAGCGTGAGATTCTCAAACCAGACAATCTCAGCTTAGATTCCAGCTCTAATTTCAAGAGCATTACTCCTTACATCTTCCCCAAACCTTGGCCTCTGAATCTTCATTTCACCTTTAATTCCTTAATCTCTGTATTATTACAGGACTGAATGAGTTATTTCATGTAGAACAACTTAAATAGTGCCAGTTATAGAATTGTGACCGAGTCATATTTATTATTGTTGTGACTGTTATTGTTATCAGCCCCTATGTGCCTTGGGTTTTGGAAGGTTGAACCCAATCTTTGATCATTAGCACTTAATGAGTAGGTATTAGATATTCCTCTTCCTCCTCCTTCTCTTACTCATCTTCCTCTTCCTCCTCTTTCTCCTCTTCCTCTTCCTCCTTCTCTTCCTCCTCTTGTTTCTTCCTCTTCTCTTCCTTGATCTTGTGTAGAAAAGCGTAAAGAATAGGAATGGAAGTCCATGTATAAACTTACTAATGAGCTGATCTATCTTGAAGTAGATTCCTCAGGATTTGAACAGGCAGAGGAGAAAGTTTCCTACCTTTTGCAAATTGTTTTGAATTTCACCACATATATTATTTATACATAGCATTATGTTAAAGAAGGACATTTTCATACAAGCAAAATTATTGAACATACTCCCCCCTCTCCTTTCTTCCCATCTCCTCCCTCTACTCCGTTCTACTTCTTTAGATGAGTTTACTCCTACTTTCAAATCATACCACATGAATAATTTATATGAGACATACACAATCTAGGAGCCATAGGTGAGAGCAAAATGCCATGTTTGTCTTTCTGAGACAAGCAAGCTTAATTAACTTAATCTGATTATCTCCAGGTTCATCTATGTTTCTGTCAGTGATATAACTTCATTTTTCTGTCTGGTTTAAAGAAATTCTATTGTGCATATACATCTAATTTTCCTTTTCATGTCTCTGTCACTGGACATATTGTCTGGTTCCATACCTTAGCTGTTGTGAGTCATGCTACAGAAAATATTAAAGTGCATGTGTTTCTGTGACATGTTGCATGGAGTGAGTCCTTTCAGATAATTATCCACGATGGTATATCTGGGTCACAAGACAGATCTATTCTTACAATTTTGAAGGCTTGACGTTTATTTCATTGTGTGTAGACCAGCTTACACTTCTACCAGCAGTATATACATAAAGCTTCCCCACCCCTGCCGACATCTTCCTCAGCATTGGTATTTGTCTTCTTCATGTCTGTCATTCTAAGGTGAGTTGCAATGTAATTTTGATTTGCATCTTTCTAATGGTTATAAGGCTGAACTTTTCTTCATATATTTAAAAGTCACTTGTGTTTCACTGTTTGAGAATTGTCTATTTTGCTAGCCCATTTAATTGGTCAGGTTGTTCGATTTCTTTTTTAGTTTTTAGTTGTTGTTGTTGTTGTTGTTTGTTTGTTTGTTTCCTGTATAGACAGGATAGTAATCTTCCATCAGTACAGTTAGCAAAAACTTTCTCCCATCCTGCAGGCTGTCTTTTCAACCAATTAACTGTTTCCATTTTCTTTTGCTATTCAGAAGCTCTTTAATTTTATGAGGTGCCATTTGTCCGTTGTTGGCTATATTTCCCTAGTGACTGGAATCCTTCTTAGAAAGCCCTTAACTATGCCAATATCTTGACATGTTTTATCTACTTTTCCCTCTAACAATTTTAGATCTTATATTAACATAGTATATTATATCATTCTTATATTATATCATATATTATGATACATATGTATATATAAGATCTTATATTAACAATGTCACTTGGAGCTGATTTTGAACAGAGTAGAGAAAGGAGTCCAGGCTTGCTCTTCTACATATGGATACCCAATTTTGACAAAACCATTTGCCGAAGAGCCTCTCTTTTCTCCAATGTATATTTCCATGAGTTTTGTCAAAACTCACGTGGATGTGGTTGTGCAGGTTTACCTCTAACGCTTTCATTCACGTTCCTTGATCTAGATGCCTGTTTCGGAGCCAGTGCCATGCTGGTTTTGTTACTATGGCTCTATAGTAGAACTTAAATTCTGGAATGGTGCTACTTTCCCCTGTTGTTTCTTTTGCTTAAAATTGCTTTAGATTGTCTCAGTCTTTTGTGCTTCCATATTAGTTTTAAAATTGTATTTTCTATGCTATATATTTTTGCATGGAAAGAACTGTGTTGAGATTTTAATGAGTATTACATGGAACCATCCATTTCTTTTGGTAAAATGAACATTTTCACAACACTAATTCTTCTAATCCGTGAGCATGGGGGGACTTTCCTTCTTGTAGTCTCTTCTTCAATTGCCTTTTTCAATATCTTCATTTTTTTTTCATTGTAAAGGCAAGTCACATGGTTGGTTAGGTTTGTTAAAAGGGTGGATGGGATGGTTGATTGGGTGGTTGGTTAGTATAGAAAATTGTGAGTGGGGCTGTTTTCCAGATTTCTTTCTTGACACGTTGATTGTTGGTATACAAGAAGGTTACTGATTTTTACAGGCTAATTTTGTATACTATTTTTTCTGAAAGTGTTTATCAAAACAGAGTGTGTTCTGGTCAAGTATTTAGATTTTTTTTGTATAAAATGATATCATCAACTAAGGTTATTTGACCTGTTCATTTTCTATTCATGTCTCTTCTATTTGAGAACAGTGGGGGCTTTTACCCAGGTGGTTAAGGCCTCTTTTAGAACTCTGAGTATCACCTGGCTTTGATGCTTCTGTGTCAGAGAAAGAGATTCAGTTTCTCCTTCACTCATCCTCTTGTTTAGTAACTCATTTGCCTCTAGTGAGCACTCACTGCAACATGAATCAAGCATTGTGTTGCTTAATCCAGGTACAGGATAAGAAAGATACAATGTCTTTCATTGTGGAGCTCCCAGTCTGGGGAGCACACACAAATTGGTATGTAATGAAATATGATAAGAATTTGCCATAAACATGAGTAAAGGCATGGAAGTCTAAATGTTGCTGTAAGTCATATTCTCATCTAGGATGAATGTGCTCTGTACTAACTTGTACTAGAGAATTTGTAAATAGAGCTTTATTGAATTTAAAAAAATAGTATTTCCATTGCTGGGACATATGTTTCTATAGATGAACTTTCTAGTCATTCCAACTCAAGCTAACAGAATCACTGCCCATCTATCCTGAACAACAGAATTAGAACATTACAGGATTTTTACCAGAGCTGTTAGAAGAAGAAAGATAGAGATGTAGTCTGCTATTAGGATAAGAAAGGTACATGAGATATGAACTGAATTCTTTCTTACATAATGGGTAAGATTTCGCAAAGCGAAATTTAAAAATTTAAAAAAAGCAAATCATGCAAAACCACACAAACATACAGAAGCTACAAGAGTAAGAGTAGTTATTGGACTAGAAGACATCTATAAAGGCAGGAAAGGGAAAGCCACAAAAGACTAGCATGGTGAGAGATAGGGCAATAAGGATGAGTGGGCAAGACTGGCATGGTGGGATATACAGCAGTCAAGATGGATGGGAAGACACCAGAGAACTTTATGTGCAGTGAGCCACTTCTATTTGTTTAGCAGGCAACTGTGTCACTATAACTGTGCTTTCTTCGTGTACTTTATACAATGTTCACTACCATGACTAGGAACAGAACCAAATGGAACAGAAGACATGGCAAAGTTGGATCCCCACTAATCCCTCAATTAACCGTGTGGTCCCGAGCAACTTCCTAACAGTTTGTGAGCCTTATCCTTCTTGTTAGCAAGCAAGGTGGAAACTAAAAGCAATCTTGGAAGAAACCACAACAGTTGTCAATTGCTGCCCCTTGATTATCACTATGTGAGGCCACTACTGTGCAATGCTTAAGCCTCACAACAACACTAGGTGTCCTAAAAAGTTAACTGTGCAGACCTGGAGGTGAAGCAGTGTTGATGTACTACTTACCTAGCATGCATAATATGAAAGACTTGGGTTCAATCCCCACCTCTACATGGTGACACATGGCTATAATTCCAGCACTCAAGAAGTGGAGGTAGAAGATATCTCTTTCTCTCTCTCTTTCTCTCTCTCTCTCTTTCTTTTTCTGTCTCTGTCTCTCTGCCTCTCTCTCTCTGTCTCTCTCTCTGTCTCTCTCTCTGTCTCTCTTTCTCTCTCTGTCTCTCTCTCTGTCTCTCTGTCTCTCTCTCTCTCTCTCTCTCTCTCTCTCTCTCTCTCTCACACACACACACA
>JANHMN010000004.1:45029462-45074721 GCA_030674055.1 Rhabdomys pumilio | reverse complement strand
TCTCTCTCTCTCTCTCTCTCTCTCTCTCACACACACACACACACACACACACACACACACACACACACACACTTTTAGGTCTCATGGTTCACCAATCCTACTCCAAAATAGCCATATGAGGGAATTTAAGAGATGATACATCTACAAAAAGTCTTAATCACAAATATCAGCACCATTATTTTTTTTCAAGAAACCCAAATCACAATCTATCTATCTAGTGGTCAGGAACTGTACAAAAGGTGTTATCATCAAACAATGCCAAATCCTTTACCAAGAAAAAAAAAAAAAAAAAAATAAAAAAAAAACAAACAGAAATCTGTGCTACAGACAACAGTATTCCAAATGATATGTACAGACAACAGTATTCCAAATGATGCAGTATTAAGGAAAAGAAGGTCAGCTATGGGGCGTACATATTCTGTGGCTGTCCTTATTTGAAATACACTGCCAAAGCTATGAAGACAAACTACAGCTTGCCTGAGGCTAAAATAGAGTATAATATGCACTTATTACATATGCATAAATGTATATGGGAGATAATACTAGAGCTGATCAACATAATAAAACTGCTTTTTGAAAAATAAACCACTGAATTATATATCTGGAAAGGTGACATCAATGATACATAAAATCTTCCTCAACGTGACTGTTTAAAACAACAAAAGAAGATTTGGAAAGCAATACTACTTCAATTCTTACTTAATAGATGAAGATATAGACTTCCCAAACAATTTCACTGAAAAGAAAACAGAGGTAGGATTCAGACTCCTTCTGCATATTCCTGAGTCACACCTCTTGTCACTGTTCAGACTGCATCATCCTCCCTACAAGACAATGGGGTTATGGAAATTAATGCATATGGGGTCAGGGAACCACGAGATGTGGAGAGCAGGTCTGGAGTAAGAGTGGGGTCCAGGCATGTCCAAACCCAGGACATCTCATCCTGGGGTCAGTAGAAGTAGGACTGGTCCCCCACTCCCACTCCAGGCAAGCATGTCCTGTTGTTCATAGCCTTGTGCCCCAACCTTCTCCCACACACAGCACCCCAGCACCCTGGCCCTGGCCAATGATGTACACTCACTCTAAAAGTCTCTACCCACTTCCCAAAGGTTTAAATAGCTTTTGGCTCCACCATTAAATGAGCTGTCTTACTGAAGCTGCCTCTTAAGAGAAGGTTCTCACCACACACAGTGGGCCATCTTCTCCCAGCTTCTCCTCCCAGGATCCACAGATTGTGGTCCCAGGCAAACCATAGCACTCTCTATCGGTGGGGAAGCAGAGCCCGAATAACAGGTGCATATTTATTTTGTGTGAGATGGAAAGAAAGTGAGGTTAGGTATCAAAAGCTCAGAGTTCATTCAGAATTGTGTAGCAGTTGGCTAAATGGAGTGGAAGGACATGAAAGAAAACAAAGTCCATGGCTGTGCAGAGGCTCAGGCTGGACCAGGACCCTTGGCAGATGTGGAAAAAGATGAGAAGAAGTAGAAGATGAAGGCAAGAAGAGCCAACTTTTTGCTGCCTTTTTATTACTTGGAAGAAACCTGGAGTTCTGTTAACAGAAGACAAAGAGCAGGAGTCTTTTTGCCTTCAGCAAACAGCTGACACTCTTTCCCATCATAAACTTTGTAATTCAGGATGTAAAACCAAATCCAACAAACCAGCCCCGCCAGCAGGTTAAATAAATAAATGTTAAATAAATAAGGGTGGTTTGTCTTCCCTTGGCCCTGAGCCCCTGCAGAAGACTCCACGTGCTTCTGGTAACTGCAGTCTATTAGTCAATGTTTCTTCCTGTGTAAATATTGGGGAAGGGCCTACTTGGGGTCATAGCTGAAGCTGTAAGACATAACTTTCTCTATGTTTTGCTTCATAATTTTTCCATCACGATGCATGTTATAATTAATAGTTATGAATCAGAAGTAAGGGAACACAACTAGCATTTCATTCTTAATTATGAAATGTAGTTCAAATTCAGAAGGAAGAAACATAGACTGTGGCTTTGGCAGATACCAGTTCAGGTGAGTTAATGGGGTTTCTCCTGTATTGCCTCCTATGACCGATACAGTGTGGTCCTGTGATGTGAATGCCATCTTGTGAGACTTTTTTTATTAATAATGCACATATCCCAAGACAAATATATAGCCTGGCAAACGCTGATGTTAGCCCTATGTATAACTGAATTTATTTTGCATCATTTCCTCACATCAAGAATTGGTGCTTTTCACTGTATTGGTGAAAAAAAATATGAGGATTTGTCTCATAAACACAAGACAAGCTGAGGTCACACTCAGGACTCTTTGTCCTAGAGAGTTTGGTAACAAGAAAATGGGGCTAGGAGTTCCTTATGAAGGATAATATGTCTGAAAATGCATAGGACTTAGCCCACCTGGTAAAGAGAATTCTGTACACCCTCTGGTTTTGATGACATTTAGTCTTTGAGTCACTGTCCCCAAAGAGACAGGAAAAGCTATTGTGTGACTTCCATGGTAACTGAATGTTCAAGTTTCAAGTAGCTCACAGAAATCCCCAACATAGCCAATCTAATACTGCCAGCTTTGTTAGCTGCTGCTAAGAACCCAGCCAGTCACAAGTCATTCAAAGGCTCCCTTCTTGGATACTGACAACGTCTGACAGGACCCCAAGCATCGTGAGCAATACCAAATTAGTCTCGGTCCCCACAGAGATTACAGCTAACACACATGGAGATGACTCGATATGTGACACATTTATCTTTAAATGGCAATAAAAGTGGTAAGTGGTGGGTTCCCTCCCCAGTGAAGACTTTACAAGCTGTCCCACCTCCTCCTCTAGCATGCCAAATTCACATCAAAAGCTTGATGGAAGTCAGAGAAGTGATAATAGAGAGGCCACGAGTTCTCATGTCAGGGTTCCCCATCACCATGTATTATCTGGATCATAAAATCCCTGAGGACGATGTCTGCCTAAACACCGCATATCTTTGAAGCCAGTAAAATGTCTAGTGTTGAATAAGCATGCTATAAATATTTATGAACACATAAATTAATAGCATAACCCTAGCAGTGCTAGCCTCTGAGCCTACATTCCTTCTCCCTGACCAGCAGTAGTCAATTCTTCTTCTTAGGAGTTGAAAGACAACTTCCAGCACTGGCTAAGGATGAACAGGGCAGTTTTCTTACATGTGTGCCTAAGTTCTAGCTCATCAGTTTATTAACTCTGTCTTTTCATCAAATGACTTGTTTTGTTTTTGTTTTTGTTTTTGGTTTTTTGGTTTTTTGGTTTTTTCGAGACAGGGTTTCTCTGTGTAGCCCTGGCTGTCCTGGAACTCACTTTGTAGACCAGGCTGGCCTCGAACTCAGAAATCCGCCTGCCTCTGCCTCCCAAGTGCTGGGATTAAAGGCGTGCGCCACCACTGCCTGGCCAAATGACTTATTTTTTCCTCAGTTTCCCAAACTATAACATGATGATAATAATACTCCCTACCTTTTATGTTTATTAAGAGGATTAAATTAATATAGTTTTTAGGTGGGTACATAGTATGTTCTATGAACATACTTGTTAAATAGAGATAAAAAAGAACATTGGTTTGCCAGAAAAATAAATGCATGTTAATGTTAGAACAGGCGTAACACATCCAGGGATATGAAGTGTGAACATGTGCCAGAAAGCTCTATGCTCACTCCCTTTACTTAACACTTCCTGGCCTAAATAAGAACACAATGGGATACTGAGTCGGGTGCTATCAGGTCTCTGAGAAGCAAGAACACTTTGTGAGCTAGGAATGCAAAGAAGGATTCATCAAGAGCAAATTGAACCTGGTCTAGGGATAAAATAGCAGGGACAAGCAGTTTGTGGAGGAGGCATCCACAAAAGCTGGTGGGAGCAAAAATCATGTCACGAGACGCTATCACCCCCGGAACTGGATCCTTTGGAATCTGTCACGGTCCAGCATGAAAGAAGAACAATGTCTAGAGCCTTGAGGATGGCACAGGTGAGAAAACAGGCAATATGTTGGAATGGGATCCATCTTCTCTACTCTCTGGTAGAGAGGACATTGATGGCAGAAGGGCACAGGCACATTCATGGGGGTCTTTAGACCACCATAAGCAGTTTGGAGTATATTAAAGCAAATCAGAGACTAACACAGAGGAAATTGAAACAACAGAAGATAAAGTTACAAATTCTGTTACAGTTCTCTCATACTTTAATGGGTACATTAAATTCTACTGGGGGGAGCGAAGAAGTAAGAGAAATATTGGAATAATGGGTCTCCCAGGCAGAGTTGAGAGTTCACTGGAGACCTTAAATAAGGAAGATGAGGTGAATTCAAGCCCAAATAAAAGTGATTTGCTATGTGCTCAGCAAATCATACTTCATTGGACTGACGTAACTGATGCCATTGGAAGGTGTGAGTTGACTTCAATGCCAGGAGTAATGATGGAGTATACTACTATTCCTGCCCTTAGTGTATGTTTACAGATCTGCTTTGTAAGCTTAGCCACAGGCAACCTTCTACACAGCATACTACATGCCCCTCACTTCTCCCCAACCTCCCACCCCAACCTGCCACTCAGAGGGGAGAAACTGTAACACTCATGAAAGAAATATGCAGAGTCAGCTACAGAACCATCCAGAGGGGGTTAGCAACCGACTGGCTGCTTTTGAGTTTCATACCTATAGGAGATCTAAGCTAGACACAATCTGATCAACCTTTCCAGGATTCTCTCAGTGGCAACGGTCCTTTCTTGATCCAGTATTTACTGCCTTTATTCTGCAATGCCAAGATGTCATGGATGTGGAAGAATGCAATATCTCTCCTTAGTACAGAACGCTTTCTTCTAACAGTAGTGGTAGCTACCATTTTTTAAAAATTATTATTTATATTATATTTACATTTCAGATTTTATCCCCTTACCCCATTCCCCCCACTACCCAGGAACCCCCTATCCTATTCCCCCTTCTCCTGCTTCTATGAGGGTGTGCCCCCACCTACCCCCTACTCCCACATCCCCACCCTTTAATTCCTCCCTGCTCGGTGTTCAGCCTTTATGGGACCAAGGATCTCCTCTCCCACCTATGCCCAACAAGGCCATCCTCCCCTACATATACAGATGGAGTCATGGGTCCCTCCCTATGTGCTCCTAGGCTGGTGGTTTAGATTCTGGGGAGCTCTGGTTAGTTGGTATTGTTGTTCTCCTCTTGGGGCCACAAACCTTTTCAGCTCCTTCAGTCTTCTAACTTCTCCATTGGGAACCCTTGATCAGATCAGTGGTTAGCTGTGAGCATCCACCTCTGGATATGTCAGACTCTGGTAGACCTCTGAGGAGATAGCTATATCAGGCTCCTGTCAACATGCACTTCCTGACATACACATCAGCGTCTACCTGTGGTGACTGCAAATGGGATGGATACCAAGGTAGAATGGTCTCCAGACAGCTCCTCCTTGAGTTTCTGTCTGACACTTTGTCTCCATCTTTGCTCCCTTGAGTATTTTGTTACTCCTTCTAAGTAGGACCGAAGCATCCATACTTGGTCTTCCTTCTTCATGAGCTTCATGTAGCTAGCATTTCATGAACACGTGCTTTTGTAGGCGACTGAGCTGAGTTTTTCCTGAGCAGCGTCTCCATTAGCTTTCAAACAACCAGTGAGCTTAGTGTCCTTGGAATCTCCTCTTCACAGATAAAAAGACTGAACTTTAGAGAGCTTGAATATTTTTCTACAGATATGAAGCTATACAAGTGGTAAAGGAGAGAGTAGAACCAGACTCTGGAATATGAGCTTCTTCACCAAGAAGCACCTTTGCCAGCTTGAGCTATTCCACATTTTTTCAAGTTATCATATATTGTCACCAATCTATGAAAGTTACTCAGAGAAACTATGATTTTTCATTTCCAGCTATATTAAAGCTGGGTTCTATTTTCCCATGTTCTTAAAATAAGGGATTAATTCATTGGAGGTGGTTGGAGAATTAATGGATTTTATTCATATTTCCTTCTTTTGAGAGCCTGGTGAAGTGAAAATCTTGTGGTTTGTTGGTTTTATGCAAGCCTGGTGACCTGTGTTGGGAAAATTTCCCCCTCAAGTCAAATGTGCTGACACACGTGACATAGCCCACACTGAGCAACATGTGCTCTGGGGACAAGCCAAGGCCTGATCTTTTTCCAACATGTAATTTCAAATTGAAATTTGACCTTTACAACAAATTCCTGATATTGAGGTCCATTGGAATACTCAAACTTGCTATCTAGGCATCTTATTCATCTAGTTACCTGTGGCTATCCTGATGATAAGTCTTTGGCAACAGGCCACAGTTGTGTGGTTGTGGCTTGTGAGTTAGGTTGTCTGTAAATGAAGGCTCATATGGAAGATCTCCATCTCCATCCATAATCAGAGCCAAATGGTCCTCACTGGGATTAGGCATGAGGTTTGAGTTTCTTCTGTGCAAGAACTAGAGAATCTGGATTTTTAAAATAATACTATTGGATTTTTGTGTAAACTATTGCTAAAAAACCACTGCACAAATGTCTTTCAATCATGGAATTCCTTCCCTGTCCTGTCCATATGAAGATAGTGGCTACTGTTTCTGAATGGACTAAGATGAAAAGGTAAAGTATTCCAGGACTCTGATTACTAGAATCAGACTAATTTAAAAACTTGTATCATGTACCATGCACCCTTTTCTCAGTTTTGAGAGTCCTGGTTGCTCAGAAACTCATCTCCCTCCTTTCTCTCTTCTGTAGATATGATTGTACCTTAAACCATCTAAAGCATTCTGACTCTGTCATTAGAAAAGGAGCATAAACATTTCTACCATCTTTCTGTCCCATAAGTTTGATGAAGCTGGAGTATGTTCCCAATGGTTGTAAGTACTGATGTTTGCAGAAGGTCACCCCACCACACCCCCTACTGAGAATAAGCAGAAAACAAACCCAGATAGAGAATTCTGGTGACCCTGCTGCCCAGACCTGCCATAACAACCTATTTGAGGGATGACGTGGTAATTTGGTCTGTGGCATTTGGCTTAGTGGTTCCTGTTGTGACATACAATGATTCAGGTCTTCTCATCTACATGCCAGAACTTCATAAAATTACCTTTCTGGGGTCCTTGAGGTCAGATGAAGAAGCAGGCAAAAGCATACTGGGACTCTAAACAAATCCACTGTGTTTTCACTCTGCCTGCTGAGACAGACACACAGCAGCAGCCTTCTCTATAACTCTTGGAAGAGCATCTAAAAGGACAAAAAAGTCAGGTCGAGGTTTGAAGTCTCCCTGGAGATCCCCTTTCTGTTGCAAACACTAGCCATACAACTAGCTCACTGGGATCTTTCTTGCCTTAACTTCTTTCCTCATTCTTTTCCTTCTAGGCCATTGTAAAGGTCTTTGGATTTAATGTTTGCAGAGTACTATTACATACACTGTATATGGTATATCAGGTTGATGGAGAACATCTTGGGCTCAAACAATTTGCCATCTCTGAACCATTCTTTAGGCCTGTGCCATGGAGATTTAAATCACCACAGTAAGTTAACGTTCTATACATAACTTAATAAAACCAGGGTGCTAATATTTTTAATTTTCAAACGTGAAAGAAACCAAAGAAAGTAGAATTTGACAAAATCCTCTTAGTACAAAAAAATCTCAACCAAGAAGCCTTTCAATTCTCCATTGTGGCCAGGTGTGCTATTTCTAGTCAAATAATTGAAAATTCTGAACCATCCTTTAAAATTTTCTATCGGGTTCAGAAAGTGTGTGGTTCAGTGACAGCTCCACCCAAGGGAGTCAATGTTTACACCTTACAGAAGAGAGGTAAACTAATCTTTTTAAAGAAGGGTAGATCAGTAGGAGTTGGGAAATAGGCATTTCTAGAGTCAACTTCTGATGTTTACTCCTAGAGGAATGTGTGTGCCGATCCACTAGACATCACCTTCTGGGTAACTCTCCTGACAGTGGCCACCAAACCTAATTTGTTTAGGCCCAAAGTGAATTTTGTATTTGTTTCTATCAGTCTCCCCCATTTTTATAGCCCATATTAACCAGATCATTTTGTTAAGACGTATTCATTAAAACACTTCTGTCAATTTTCTCTTCAACCTTCATACTTTGAAAATACATATGTAAAAATGAATCTTAAGTTCTTTTTTTTTGAAGTCATGTTTCCTGTATAGTTTCTTTGTGTTTAGACTATGTTTTTATAAACTCAGAATAATCAGACAGACAAAGAGAAAACAACAGTAAAGGAAACACAATAAAGGAAAAATCAAAGAGCAGAGAACCTGGCAAGAGACTGGCTAAGTCAAGGGAGAAAATAAGGAATAAGTCCAAAAGGAATTTCTGGGGGAACCCCCATGGAGGAGCAGAGGACAAAGGTGCTGCACAGGGTGTGCTCAATGACTCAGGCCTTGGCTCTGCTCCTGGGTGACTCACTTGCTGGAAAACATCACTGAGTCCGAGAACTCTTTACAGGTCTCAAACTTTCTTGGAATCATTTGCAACTTTATTTTGTGTGCATATTTTCTTCTTGGTTCTTTAAAGTGGAAATACCTGTGACTTATCCAAAATATTTGTCCCTTGTGCTAGATTTTATCTGTATCGTTTAGCCACTTGAGAGTTAAAATTAACTGGTGGTCTTTAGAGTATGGAAAAACATTTGAGAAAGATAGGATTGGTTTCTTCCCAGAAGCCTGTCTGTCTCCTGAAGGACTAGATGGACAGTAGGTCTCTCAGACTCTGCACAAGCTCATACAGAGTGCGGAGTAGATGAGTGCTTTTCTTGCTCTTCTTTAATCATGACCAACAATAAGAAATACACTTCACATCGTGACTCAGTTCCCATATGTCCACGTCTTCTGTGAAACAATGCTTGGCTTTGGTATACATGTCCATCTGGCAATTCTATTTTGTTCTCTTTCATTATCCTCTGGGTTGTTTTAAATAGCTATAGATCTGACAGCTCACTACTGGACCTTAATATGTTTCCCAGTGTCTGTCTTGTCCCACGTCCCTTCCAAACAGACATGGTGATAAAGCTTGGTACAGCCAATTTTGAGGAGCGTTTCTCTCACATGCTCTCCTTTCTGATAAAATACTTGCAATTCCTCAAACACCAAGCTGCCTTTCACTTTCCTGCATGTTATTTTCTTTGCTCAGAGTGCATCAGTATGTTCCCACCCCACTTCTTTCTTTCCTAATTCTAGCTGCTTAAGATTCTACTCAGGAACCAACATCCCTTCCTCTGGGGCCCTGTGAGTGTTTAAAGCACTCTCTTTGGCATCATGGATTTACCTCTGTCTGCTTTATTGTGCTATGATTCAACAACGTATTCTCATGTTTTTCTTGCCTGCTAGATCTCTTGAAGGCAAATCTATGTTATAATTTATGGTAATATGAGCTAGTCTAATGCTTAATACGTGTCTGATTAACAAATTTTAGATAAAAATAAAAGACGGTTCAGTTGGTGGGCACTTGGTATGCAGTAGGCTCAGTTCTTGGTCCACTGCAGTTCGTTTAGCACAAAGAACAGAGCATGCTTCCATTCAGAGTGATCGTCGTGTAGTTGGCGCGCTGGCCTTCGTTAGAATGTGCTGTTGCTATGGCTAACAGGAGGTAGTGAAGCCAAGTAGTTAAGTACTCAGACTTTGAAATATACATAATTGAATTAGAATTCTGTTTTACCAGTTGCTAATTCTGTGACCTTAGGCAAGACACTGTATAAAACCCCAGATTCCCCATTAGGATAACAACCTTCCCTTGCTGTTTTCAGGACTATATGAATATTGTTAAATGACCATGTGTATTCCATAAAGACAAGATTCCTTGTGCTTTTGATTTATTTCCATAAAAGAAGAGCATCTGGTACATGTCTGTCCAATCAATGAATATTTTGTTTTGACTAGGTCTTATTCATAGCAGGGTTTTTTTTTTCATGTGAACATCTCACCAACTCATATGTAGAATTATTTAATATATGCTTGAGGTGCCTAAGAGTTTCTTGCAATTTATAGGAACAGAAGTGAGGCTTCCCGCTGCATGGTAACTCTTGAAACACCAGACATAAGTAGAAGTATTTGCTTTCCTCAAGGGAACTTTCTGATGTGTTGGACTTTCTGAATTAAATTCTGTCATTTCAGATGGTCTCTGTTCTTGTTACACATCCATTAACAAATCTTTGTGTGCTATGTATTCTACAGATACAAAGTTTGAGTTAACATCTTAGAGAAAATTACTGGGTTTAATGGTGTTCCTAAATCTTGTGTAAGATCCATCCATTGTTACTTAGTGTCCTTGATACTTTTCCCAATTTTGTTAGTAGATATTTATATTCCAGGGTTTCATTCTGGGACCTTCCCATTTTCAGCAGTTGTTTGGTTTCAGATAACCTGGGGCTCATCAACAAAGGTATCGTTGGGAACTTTTTCAATTTTGTCAGCTTACACACATCTCTCCATATTATTTTCCTACCTGAGCTAAAAAGGAATTTGCATTCGATTTGTACTTTATGAACTTCACTGACAAATTAAGGGAACATGTTCTGTAGGCACCAAGACTGAAGTGGAATCTGAGATACCATTCCCAGATTCTGCTCAGAATGAGTCATTTGCAGATTGACAAACTGCTTCCGTGGTCTGTGAAGTAGAAGACACTGGGATCCTGGGAGCCACTGCTGAGGAACTTAAAAAAAAAAAAAAGCGGTTCGTATATTTGTTTGCCAAGTGAAAAATAAAACTCAGACAAATGTATGTTGACAATATTTGACATAAACTCAAATACAGAGGAGAATGACATCCTAGTGTTCTTCTTTCTTTGGCCTCCTGTCACCTTAGGACATTTTCAAGGGTTCTAGTTCATTCTCAAGATTAACAAGCTAACCCTATAAAAAGTAGAATGAACAGCAAGAGTTGGTGGATCCCTTGAATAAATTAATAATTATAGAATTTCATTCTTGTTTCCCCAAGTTTTCCTGACAGAGACACTGCCCACCAAAGTAAGAGTACTGACTTAGTCTTGAGGATGTACTTACAACAAAGTGAGAGTACTGACTTAGTCCTGAGGATGTGCTTAGCAGGCAGGATGCATTCTTGCATGTAGCTGACTGGAATCCCTTCTGCTTACCAACCAAGACTGTGTTGGGAGGGAGAAGAGAGTGTGAAACCATCTCTCTTCTCAGAGCCGAACTAGTGAGAGTTCTTTTCCAGCTTCTCATTTTACCTGCTGGGGAGAGGGATTTGGGGTGGCTGCCTTGGTGATCACTTAACTAAAGATAGAGTCTGGACTGAATTCATCTGACTGCTGGTTCAGAATACTTCTCAGTCCTAGCCACTCTCTTATTTATGCATTCAGCTAGCATTTATAGGTAACAACAGTATGAGTACCTGTGATTTCAAAGATGAATTAGGTGTATTCAAGGTCTGTATGCTGTCCATTGGCTGTTTATGATCTCCCAGAGGATCTGAGTTGCCTTAAGATTTTGATTCCACACCAGTAAAGGCTTTTTACCCTGGCTGGGTTAGGGAACCACTAATGGCTAAGCAGAGTCTATTTCAGAAGCTAAATGTATGTATGTCTCACAGATGAACTACCTTCTAGTTCTTTTAACTTTTCTGCTGGAGGACTTGTTTATGAATAATAATCAATGATTATTGATCTGAGTATCAGGCTATTAACTGTCAAGAGGCTTCATTTTCTCTCTGTTTAAAAAAATAGAAAGATAAGAAGAGCAATGAAATCGTGTGTATGTACACATGTATATACTTGGGGTATGGCTGTCTGAGATACTCAAGGAAAAGTATATATTTGCACATTCATAGACCACAGTAAAAGCTATAGATATATCCAGATTTCACCCAGATGTGAAATTCACAAGATTACCAATAAGAGATAGGCAGATATTTAGTAATATAAGCACACACTTTTCTGAGTGTGTTAAGAACCCTACTCGTTTGGTGTATTCTATTCTTGTAGAAGGATAAGACGATGGTCAACTGAGTCACAGGTTATAATCTTCAAGCCACTTACACACTTTTACTTTTGTCATTCCTGTTCTAGTTGATCCCAAGGTTTACAAAGATGAGTGATATTGTTTCTTTGCTCTAGAGGAAGAAGCTGAGGCCCAGATTGGTCTAGAGTCTTGCTAAGACCCTCAGTACAGTGAGCAATGGGCCAACTAGGAATATATTTCTAGTCTTCTAGTCAAGAGTGGAGTGGTGTTTGTCTGTTGGTTTGTAACTTTTTCTTGATTCTTTGTGAATTTCCCATCATGTACCCCAATCTCAGTAATCTTTTCATCCATTCATATCTGCCCTCTGCCCTTGTAAACTCCCCTTTAAAAGAAAAAAAATCTCTGTGGAAGCTGCAGTGTATCACACAGTATACACTTTTGCCCAAACAACTTTATTTACAAATGTTCATTTCAATGAGTCATTGGTCTGGTTTGAAGCCTCTGGCTTCTGCTACACCATCAGTACTGGATCCACACTGGGCCTCTTCTTGGATATCCTGATGTTGCCCTGTGTTTCAGAGATCCTGTAACTTTAGATCTACAGATATGGCCCCTTCACTGTGCTCCAGAAGTTCATAAATGGGGTGGATGTTGGGGTGGACCAACTCAGAGCCCTGGGTCTGTGCCGGGGTGGAAGCTGAGTTCATCAGCTCACCAGCTTTCTTGTGCCTTAGTCTCCTCATGGGGGCCAACTCTCCTGCTTGGCCCAGGCAAGGGGCGGGGCCAGCCGTCTGGCTCTCACACACTCAGGTCCAGCATACCTGCCTGCTTCAGGTGGCTGGTGGACTCTGGTTTTTATTTTAATTAAGTAAAAAAAAAAAGTGCATGATTTTTTTTTAAGAAATGCTAGAGATAGATGATGGTTTTTCTTTTCTTTCTCTTTCTTGCTATCTCATTCTTTACCTTCCTTCCTTTTTCCCTCCCTTGCTTTCTTCCTACTTTTATTATTCTTTCTTCCTCTTTCTCCTTCCTTCCTTTCTTCTTTCCATGGTTCTAGGGAATCAACTGTGAGCTTCTGCACACTAGGCAAAGTGTCCTACATTAAGCTCCATCCTCAGCCTAAGAGGAATAAGTTTTCTTGCAACCACATAAATTTGGTATAATAAAGTAATAACAACGACATGAAAGCTCTTCATGTCATAATTAAACCATAAACCTGCCCTCTAGCTTTTTTTCTTCGTGCTATGAATCAACTCTTTTCTAAAGTGGAAGGTTTGGGAGTTCCACCCATTTGAGTTATGAGGATCCCATTGCTGCTGGCCTTCTGTTAGGTGATGAGGTTGTGATTAGAATGATGTGTGGAACATGGTCACTGGACTTTTCAATGAGAGAACCTTCTGAAGGTTGGAGCTTACTACTCAGCCAACCCATTGTCGGGATAGCAGCCATTATCCCATAATCCAGAGTTTTGTATTTTCCAATTGCAGTATGGTAGGAGAAGTGAGGTTAATGGCCTTCAAGTTGCAGTATACAGCCCAGATTGGCTTATGGAAGGCTTGAGAAAGACCTGAAAGCTGAACCATTGGATTTAGACATAGTAGATGTTGGAAATGCATAGCAAATCTACAGCCAGCATGGCTCCCTAGCTGAGTCAGCTCAAATGACTTTCCCTGCATCTGTTTCCCCATTGCCAAAGAAAACACAACCAATAAGAGAGTTCCCAGTTTGATAGGTTTCCCCACTGGTCACTTTACTGTTATCTGTTGGAAAGACACCATGCATGGGTTGTGCTATGTGGCCTAAGAGTATCTCAAAACTGGTCTTACAGCTTTTGATCATCTTTGGATTTACTGTCAGCAGATGATATTAAAATTAGCTTGCATTAGCTGACTAAATCTGGACAGGCAACAGGCAACAGGGAATGGAAATAGGGAGTGCCCTGGGAGGCGGCCGGAATTAGAAAAATAATCCCTTGCATTTAGGAGGCTACAGAGCACTTTCCCACACATTGTTTCACTGAGCCCCTACAAAGCCCTGCTGGGGTATTCTTAGCCATCATCTGACACATGAGAAATGTGATGTTTCAAAAGGTAAAGGGACTGGCCAGGGTTTGGCAATACAGAAAGCAGAATAAAAGCCAAAGGGCTTGCTTCCTTGTGCAACACACCAGAGGCTCATTGGAATCTTTGGTAATACCTGGCTTGTCAGCATTCGCAGAGCCTCTGCAGCTCAGTTCTTCCAGAGCCTTTATACCTGCTCTTCTTGTGACTCCCGTCCTCCAACTGTATTAACCTCATAACTCTTTCAGTGTCTCACCTGGAAATCACCTTCCACCCCCAAAAGACTGGCTTCCTACAGGCTTCCATGACACTCAAAGATTACCCCCTACTGTTACCAATTTAATTCAGTTGTCCTTGTTGGAAATGACCCTACGTAGGCACTGGGACTGTTAAACAGTAAGTCAATCTCAAGTTGTTGATGTTTGACCTGTGTAACCCCAATACCCACCACAGTGGGATATGGATAAGTTGGTTTGAAGTAAATACTTATAATCAACGGTAGCCAAGGGAGCATTTCCCATTCATATCATCTTCAAGGGTAAGAGATGATTGAAAACTCCCCTCATGCAACATCCAGCTTTATTAAAGTGTAATGAACAAAATCAAATTGTATATACTTTGACATACATGTTTTTCTATGTGTATAACAATTAAGCCAAGATAATTGGCACATGCTTCACAATCTTACCTATATTGTATGGTAGAAGATTTAAGATCACTCGGTAATTTTGAAGTTTCCAATACATTGTTATCAATTATAGACACAATGCTAGATAATAGACCTCCAGAGAGTACACCTTGATCCAACAAAATGTTATCCTGTTTAACCAAACTTCTAAAACATAACCATATCCAGAAGGGGGCTGGCTGAACACCAAATGCAAGTCCTTTGCCTAAGATATAAAACACTTCCCAGAAGCAGGCCTTAGAGGGGCAAGAATGGAGGTTACTGTTTGGGTAGCTACATGGGGAAAGGTAAAAACAGATATTTTTGGAGTCCCTGGAGAACATAGTTGTGACACAGTTCTACTCATGTGTCTGGTGCTATTGCTGGGAACCAAACCTCACATCTGACCACTGCCTGTCCAATATCACTTTCAGAAAGACATTTGCTAATATGGTTATTTATAACTACTTTCCTATTTGGAAGCAGTTGAAGGCCCTACATAAAGTATGACCCATGTATGTTATGTGATTCATATATTAGCAGAATACAGTAAATATTGTATGTGAAAAGCAATATTTAAGGCTCATGTGAAAATAGCACCCATCATTGAGTCTCATATTTAAATATATGAGAAAACTCTTTGTAAGTGATTAAGAGTTAATAAGTACAAGGTCATAATTATAATATGTATTAGCTCAACTCATATGAAATGACTTGGTCCAATACGTCAGCAAAGCCATCTATGACACAGAATCTTAAGAAACACAGACTTCTTGGCCAGGAACATTCATTGCAAAGATTGTGTCAACCTTTGGAAAAAAAAAGGCCTTTCAGCTACAGTGTGTACTTCCACAAATTATCCAAGACTGGGTGCCAATAAACCTTTGATAAAAGTCACAGACTGTGTCTGGTATAGCATCATTTCTGGACCCTGGTATAAGCAATAGCTTCTAATTCTCATATTTGCTATTTTATTTCCTTCTGAAAGTCTTCTCCGTATTCTTCATTTTCCCAGGAGCTGAGTCTGTGTCTGATCTGATCAGAACAGTGCTCACACTCCCTGTACCCTGATGCTCTTTTTCTTCAATTCATATTTCTCTCACATCTCTCTATACAGATGTCTTTTCATCACATTTTCTTCAGTCAGGTCTCATCCATCCTCTATGGGAGATGCTGGGGAGGGTCTTGGCAGCTCTGAGGAGCATTTGACTCTAAGCAACATTTGCCTCCTCTACTAGCATCTCCAGACCCAGTAAGAGCTGAGGGAGGAAGTTACATACAGTTTGACAATTTTCCTCAGTGTATCCAGACATTCCCTATCTTCTTCCAATCGTTCCTTTATGGTGTTGGTATAAACCCACTTGTGCCTAGAGGTCTCTTTGTCCATAGTAGACCACATTCGGTTTTCTTTCTATGGACATCAGTTCTCAGTGGTCAAAACATTCATGTATATCACTAATCATATCTGTTGATTATTTAAGCTTTTCCTGGACAGGGCATTGTTCGGGTTGCAGAGGGTGATAGAGCTGTGAACTTGATAAAGTCCTTTTCTCTGGAGATGGAAGACACACAAAACATGTGCCCAGCAGAATAAGGTATTCTGTGCTAGAGCCAGAGAAGAGACACAAAGACAAAGAATGGACGGGGGCACCACCATTTCCTCCCTCATTGCCCAAAATGTGGCTGAACACAGCATAGTACAGCAGGACGACTAGAGAAGACTATAGATAGCTCCCTCTATCAGAGTATACAAATAAAATACAGCATGCTTAAATTAGAGTTTCAGATAAATAGAGGTATTTTGGTGTAAAGACTATAGTTCTAATATAAAAATTAAATATATTGTTTATTTGCAACTTAAATACTATTGGCTTCCTGGGACTTTTTTGTTTGTTTGCTTGTTTGTTTTTGATTAACTATAACAACTGTACATTTTAGAAAAAAGTGACACAGAGTGAGATGGGCCATGATGTCATCAGACTCTGTAGAGTTTCTCTGGAACCAACCCAAAAGCAGAAGCCACTGAGCATGGCTTGATGGGACGTGTTAGTTGTCACAGATGTTTCCTAGCATTCTTGCCAGATAATGTGCCCAATTGGCCATTTTTTTTTAAAGACATGCTTTATTTATTTATCATTATTGTGTAGATGTGTACAAGATGTACCTGCAAAAGTGTGGGCATGTATATGCCACAGTATGCACTTGGAAATCAAGAAACACATTTCCAGAGTCAGTTTTCTTTTTTCACTGTGGGATCCTGGGATGGAACTCATAATCAAGGTCACACAGCATCCACCCATACTCACAAGGTATACCAATGGCTTTTTAAAACTTTATGTAAGTGAATGCTTTGCTCTCCTTCAGTGGTAGTCTTCTAGTGACACCCTGCTAGGTACAAAGGTGGCATAGCTTCTGCCCTCAAGCTAAAGAGAGTAAGTTTAAATCAGCCTACATCATGATGAAGGGTCACAGCAAAAGTGCATAATGCTCTTGTCTTTGGAGTGGAGAGAAATGATGTCTAGTCATGGAAATGAAGGAAACATTAAACTAATATCCAACCACAGCCCTTAATTACCTTCAAGATGTTCATAAGGAATCTCAGAGAACATTGTCCAGGAAAAGCTGTTCTAAGAAGTGAATGTAATGTCATACGTAGAGCATGAGCTGTCAATAAAAATACAGAAGACAAGAGAAGAGGGTAATGAATTGTCAACAAATGAGATATGGATTATTCTTAAACACTAATTGATAGAATTTCATAGCCAGAGAAGTCATCAAGATAACGTTCAGTTCTTTGTTTCACATAAAATAAAATCCAGAAAACAAATGCCTGCTTGTTATCAGTGAGCTAGTGGAATGTCTGACTTCGGAAATCAGTGTCCGGTTTTCTCTATATAAAACACTTTCCTGCAACAACATGTCTTGTAAGGAGTTTTTATAATAACTCACTTGGTTCCATTTTTATGGGGAGATGCAGTGCTTGGTGGGAAATATAGACATTTTGGCATTTTGATGAAAGGTAAGGGCCACAGGTCTGAGACATCTAAATGATGATAACATTATCAGAAAGAAGAGCAGGGTGGAGAAATACAATTTATAGAAGTCAAACTTGGAACAAGTGGAGGAGAGCAAGCTACAATTGAATACTGAGAACATGAAGCTTATGAATATTTAAATGAGAGGCTAGAAGGGAAGGAGAAACAACTTGAAATAGCTTACCTCCAAGGTGGCAATAAAGAGAGAGATGGGATGTGGTGGAAGCAGAGCTATAGGAAGACTTTTAGATTGTGCTGGATGAGAAGAACACAAGTGTATTTGCAGGTCAAAGAGCCAGGCCAAAGAGCAATGGGACAAATGTGAGGGAACACACCAGCAAGAAGCAAGAACAGCACAGACTGGAGGAGCCAGGAAAGTAGGATTGAGAAAGGCCTTCATTTAGACATGAAGAGGGAAGTAGGTGGGATTTAAATGGACCCTTGCCTTCTCAGGACATATTTCCTTGGATAAAGAAGTCCAAAGTGGGGGTGGAAGTTTGTGAACACTGTAAATGTTTTGATAATAACTGTTGAGAAACAGTGGATAGATGACGAAACTGTGTGTCAGGTCCTGCCGAGGTTAAAAGAGTTCATCTGTGAGAAAGCTAGGTCCACCAGTCCTTGATGCTTTCCAATTGTGGAAGGAGAAACAAATGTGTAAGGGAAATGACAGGGGTTCTCAAATTTCTCAAGTTAGGGATGGGGGGGGGGTCTTTGTAGAAATTTTGTGTCCTTAGGACAAAATATCTCATAGAACCTTTTATTTTAGGACATAATTCTGCAGTTCACTCTAAGACTGCTGGGCCCCACACACTTGATATTGTGACATGAAGCATGGTGGAGGATGCTACTTCCACCACAGTAGATAGCAATCATAGAGACAGGAAAGTCAAGAAGGAACAAGGGTGTGCTATTGCCCTAAGGACATGCTCTCATTGGTTACTTTCCTTAACCTGGTCCCATCTCCCAATAACGTCATCCATTGATTGGTCTCTCTCCAGTGACAAACATCCTCCTATAAAGCCATACCTTCCAAATGGCACTACCAACTGGGGACCAAGTGTTCAAACGCCAGAGGCTGTGGGAGACACAGTCAACACATCTGGAGCTGTGCTTCACTAATCTACCAGGCAGTTCTTAATCCAATCAAGTTAACTATTCCAATTAGCAATCACATTAGCTATACATCAATTTGAGCCCTACCATTATTGCTTTCTTGTTTGCTTGTATGCTTTTTAGTTACTGTTAAAAAATCTAGTGGAATTCATGCTAGATGATGAGCTAAACAGACTGGGCAAATGTGTAGGGAGTTGAAAGAATGAAGTCATAATAGGGACAAGATGATGTTTATATGAGGCATTCTGTTGGCCTTTCTCCATATTATTTCATTTAATATTGCCCCATTATTGCAGGGAGAGATACTAAGTTCAAACTGAATGATGATTACTTGGAGACACATTTACACTATAAATGATAGAACATCCTTTTCGAACTACACTCTTATTTTCAACAGCCATGAATAATAGAAAAAATTAGGCAATAGAGTTGAAATTTAGTGGAAATTTTAATAATTAAAGATAGTCTGTGCTGCACTTAAAAACTCCAATAAATAACAATAGGGGCAGGAGAAAAATCAAAGTGCTAATAGTAACAAATACAAAAAGCCCAAGGACCCAGAATAGTTTGTCTTTTCCCATATGCTTTCTATTGAAATATAACAGTGTATCAGTCTGTTTTCCATTCCTATAATAAAATATCCACCACTGATCAGTAGGTATGGGAAATAGCCTTTTTTATTCTGCTTCCCCTTTTGGAGATAGAAAGTCCAAGCAGCTTGGTGCCATCTCTAACAATGGTTCTCTTGTTAGTTCCATATCAAAACAGATGTTATCATAGTGGGACAACTTTCTCTCTTATAATAGCCCTGTCAAAAGAACTAACAAAGTCACCATGATACTTATAGGAATTCCTTCTGAGGGTAGTGACCTTGTTGACGTAATTACCTCCTTTTAAGCCTCACCCAAAGATTTCACTTTGGTGCATGAACTCTTTGGGTCATACTCAAACCATAGTCAAAACATAGTAAAAATGCAGAGAGAAACTCACACAAGTCACAGCCGTAGAGGTCAAGGAGTTCTAGTAAGTAAGAACAATCACATAATCAGTAACTTAACCAACAGCTGGACCATGGCCTGCCCCATAGAAACCTTGACTGATTTTGCTTGTTTGTTTGTTTGTTTGTTTGTTTACCAACCTGGTCAAGTTAACCAGTGATTGACTGTTAATGTCACAGCTCAGTTGTTGCCTCTTTAGAACTTTGCAAAAAATTGAATCATAGATTTTTGCCACTTGCTTTAGAGTATGACTTCTTCTGTGATGCATTTATGCTCTGGCTTAACCCTGTTACTGCACATGGCAATTGTGTTAATTAATTTAGCCACTTCCAAGTAGTGGCCACCTTCTCTAATGGGAAAAAACTCAGTCATGAGGCAGGTAGTTGAAAAGTTACATACACTTTTTTTTTTCTGTGTGCCTTCACTGATAATTTTCTGCCATACATAAATCTTTGTTAAAATTGCTTTGATGAAGCATCAAAGATAGTGGATGACCTACAGGCACAGTCTAGAAAGCTGGGTAACAGCTATCAGAAGAGATGGGTGATAGACAACTGAAAAAATCTGTCTTCTGCAAAGTAGAATGGGAAACTTCAGAGAGCAGAAGAGGAAAAAGAGCATATGGAAGGATGGGATGGTCTGAGAAGCCCCCTGTCCAGTGAGAGAAAATGTCTGGAACCACACTTAAGTCTCAGAGCCTCAGAAAGTCAGCTCTATACTCTCAGTAACAGATACTTTAAAGAGAACAAGAGACAGAACGGAGGGGAAAAAAATCACACCTGCAGCAGAGGGTGGAGAGGCGCTAGAAAAAGCCTGTCCTCTTGGCAGAGAACTAGAACAACAAGCAGACACCATTTTTAGAAGTTTGCTGGTGAGTCAGAGGCTCGGGACCACAGACCTTGGTGAACTATACTAGTGAAAAACTCAGAAGAACTATCTGCTGGAACAGGACTGGCAAAATACCTCAAGACTTCAGGGAAGGAACTGGATCAAAACCACACAGTGTTCGGGAAGGTGGGAATTGATCAGAGCCAAAATCTACAGGGCAACATGGACTCAGATTCTAAGTTGTGGGCCAGACAAAGCACTGCCCTAAGGGTAGGGCTGGCATTTGCAACATGATCTGTAAAGGGGATACTAGTGACTTCTGTGACTTTGTCTCACAAAGGACTATCTAGCGGTGAAAACAGCATTTGCACTGGACTCCTAGAGAGCTGCTCAGAGGACTCACCATCACATCCATGACCTGATTTTTGAAGGACAGTCCACTAGTGGAAATAGCACTCATGATTATACTTTGACTTTGTATGTGGCCTCTACAGGCAACAAGGGCATTTCCAACATAGACCATGAAGGACTTCTCAAAAGTGTGACCAGTAGCTGTGACTTGACTGGCTAGGAGTGTCACTGATACCTGGAAGCCCATAAAGAAACATCCAAAGAGATAGGTACATTAATTAATCAAGCAAGGCCTCATGAAGACTCTCCACTTTGCCCACTCTTTTCTTTCCCATGTAGTTATCCCTTCTTTATTTAACCCAGCGTCAATTATCAGGGCAGCTCAGTCCTGTTCTAGTCTGTCTGTTTCTCTTCTTCTCTCTCGGTGTGTATGTGTCTCTCTCTCTTCTCTTTCTTGTTAAAATTCTATTCTTCCCTTTTAAAATGTTAACTCTTTGGATGGGCTTTTCCAAAAAGCATACACCAGTGTGGTTTGTGGGATCTCTATGTCTCAGCCCTCCGAGGCCTGGACTACATGATGGCATTCTCTTTCCACACTACCTTGAGTCTGAAATTCCTTCCTCACCGACCCCTAGTGTTTCCCAGGGGTTCTGTTTACTTTTCCCTCCTTGATTTTTTTCTACCCATCAATACTAATCACAAATCTAACTCTGTTTCTTCTTTCCCATTCATAACTCGTAAGTGGCATCTTGATGCACAGTGTACTATCAGCGTTACTTTACATCCTAAAATGATTAGATTTTAAGGAGTAACCATTTGTTATTTGATTACTACTGTATGTATGTTGATAGAACGACACTCTTTGATAGAGATTGCTAATTGTAGATTTATTGTTTGTGCACTCATGCATTAGGACCACATGTGGAGGTTAGAGGACAACTTGTGGAAATCAGTTCTTGCCTTTCCTTGTTCAGTCAGGGTCTTCCTTGTTTCTGCCATACTGCATTCTCCAGGCTAGCTGACCCATGAACCTTTGAGTGACTCTCCTGTCCCTGACTCCTGTCTCAGTGTAAAGGACTGTGATGACAGTTACATATTACCTTACCTGGATTTTGTTTTCCTTAAATGAGTTCCCCACAGATTGCTTTTGGAGACAGCCTTCTACATTCAGAGGAGTATGAGGCACTGAGCTTAGTGCACCAAACATAAGCGTAGCAGAGAAAAATGATGTATCAATGCTATTACAAGCTAATTTTTCATGAAAATTCAAACACTATCACTGAAAGAATAAAAATGAAGAAAAGCCAACAAATAATGTAACCTCAAGTGCACAAGTCACACCACGAAAACACAAAATTAAGACACAATGACTTCTCAAAAAATTCTAACCCCACAGCCATTTCTTCCAGTAACAGTGTATTCATTGAAATGTGAAAGAATTTATACAATTATTATAAGTATATTTAAGGATATCAAGTAAGCTCCCAAATGGACTTCAAGAGAACTCAATACCAAGCCATATACAAAGGCAGTGCCCTCAGAAAGTTTAAAATCCAGGAGGGCTTGCAATAATGTATTTTGAACTCTGAGAGGTAGTAACTACAACTCAAACTGTTATTGGCAGCAAATATATCTGAAAGAATTCCTAGTATTTTTATCTGAGCATAATGGAGTAAAACCAGAAACTAAAAGCAACATATGCAATTTTGTCGAGGTTGAACAACATACTATTGAATGACTAATCAAGAGGGAAATAAAAATATTCCTGGAAAGGAATTAAGAAAACAAATTCAGTCATAGTTATTGATAGCAAAAACATACCAAAATTAGAATAATGTGTAAAGTTCTAGAGGCACATGCCTGGAAAAATTAAATCAAGATGAAATAAATAAGTTAAATAGATCTGCAACAAGCAATACGATTGAAACCATTTTTAATTTCTTAACCCAAAGCCCAATCCCAGAAGGATTCACTGCTGAATACAATCAGATCTTTAGAGAGAACTAACAGCAATACTTCTCAAGTTATTCCAAAAAATAGGGAAGGGAGAAACACACACAGATACTTTTGAGAGCCTCATATCATCCTAATATCAAAACTAGATAATGATATAGCAACACAAGAAAATTATAGACCAGATTCCCAGTGAACACAGGCACAAAAATTCCAATAAAATACTTGTATCATAAATTCAAAAGCACAGAAAAAAATCATTTACCATGATCAAGCTAGCTTTATTCCTCAGATGTCATTCAACATAGGAAAATAAAACTAATAAATTATATTAGCAAATGTAATAAGTGGATTAAAGAACAGATATCATACTGTCATCTTAATAGATGCAGAAAAGTCTTTTTTATAAAGCCAACTGTTCTTCATTATAAAAGCCCCAGAGACACTAAGAGCAAAAGGAACATATTTCAACATAATAAAAGCTAGATACTACAAACTTGTACTAACACCATACGAAATGGAGAAAACCTACAGCTTTTCCACTAAATCCAGAGTAAGACAAGGGTGTCCACTTCTTACACTTTTATTCAAATGGTGCTTGAAGTTTTATCTAAAACTGTCAGACAAGAAAAAGAAACGAAAGAGTTCCAGGAAGAAAGGAAGAACCAAAGCATCCTTACGTGCAGATGATAGAATGCTGTACAAGGAGACCGTAAAAACTCCACAAGAAAAATTTTAGTCACAAACACTTTTAATAAAATGTCATGTTATAAAATTATGAAACAAAATCAGTACACTTTCTATACACCAATAACAGACATGCTTGTGGAGAAATGGTGGAAATGATCCCAATCATGGTGGCTTAAAAAAAATAATAAAATAAACCTTCAAATAAATTAGCCTAGGAAGTGAAAGACTGTTATAATGGAGACTTTAAAATGCTGAAGAAAGAGACTGAGAAACACACTACAAGGTGGAAATACCTTCCGTGCTTACGGAGTAGAAATGAGTATTATAGAGACGGCCATTTTATATGTAACAATGTAGAGATGCCATCTTATATTAAACAGTGTTGAGATGGTCAACTTGAGTTACACAATGTAAATGCTTAGTAAGATATCCGTCAAACACCAATACCATTTTTCACAGAAATACAAAACCATCTTAAATTTTATGTCAGAGCATAAAAAATATATATATATCAGAGCTACCCAAAGCAATCTTGTACCAAACATGCTTCTGAAAGTGTCACCATACCTGATTTCAAGTTATACTACATAGTTATATTAAAACAGCACTGGCACAGAAACATGTAAATCAGTGGAATAGAATGTCCCGTACATAAACCACACAACTACATGATTTCTGAACAAGATGTCGAGAATATACTTTAGAGAAAAGACCGGTTTTTTCAGATAGAGCTCCCGAACTAGATATCCTGTAAAAAAATGAAACTGCTATTACTTCTCACCTTGCACAAATTCAAGTGGATCAAAGATCTTAATTCAAGACCCCAAACCCCAACTGTTAGAAGGAAAATAGGAGAAACACTTCATGGCAAGGACTTTTCAAGTAAGATCCCAGTTGCTCAGGAAATTAATTTTAAGAAGTTGACAAATAGGACCTCATGAAATTTTAAAACTTCTGCACAGCAAGGAAATGGTGAGGTGAAGAGATAGCCTGAGATGGGAGAAAATCTTTGCTAGCTATATCTCTGACACGGGATTAGTATCTAGAATATACAAAAGGCAAAAAACATGAAACAGGACATCAAACAACCCAGTCAATAAGTGGGATAATGAACACATAAAACACAGACGATTAATAAAGACATAAACAAACAAACTTTGACCTTATCAGTCACCTGAGAAATGAACATTAAAACTGAATTGGTGGAACTGGAAAGAGGCTCAGCATTTAAGAGCCTAGTTGTTCTTCCAGAGGACACAGGTTGGATTTCCAGCAACCACATGGTACCTCTTAATTGTCTGCAACTACAGTTCCAGGTCATCTGACAACCTCTTCTGGCCTCTGCAGGGTTCCAGGCATACATCCCTGTCAGAACGGCAATCATAAGAAAAAAAAATAACGATAAATGCTGGCAAGGATTTATAGACTGCTGATGTGAACACAAACTACTCAGGCACTGTGAACATAAATCTGGAGGTTCCTCGAAAAAAAAAAAAGAAAGATAAATCTGACTTATGATATAGCAGAACTGCTCATGGCTATTGACCCAAAGGACTGCAGGTAGCAGACCACAGAGACATTTGCATCTCAGTGTTTACTGTGGCACTGTTCACAACAGCTAAGTTATGGAAACAACCTAGGTGTCCAGCAACACAGAAGTGAATAAAGGAAATATATACAATGGAATTTTTTCGGCCTTTTAGAGAACAAAATTACAGTGTTTGCAGGGAAATGGATGTAACTGAATATAATATTAAGTGAGCTAAGCTAGTCTTAGAAAGTCAAACATTATATGTTTTCTCATATATGTAGTTCCAATCTTTCATATAGACTGAAGTCATGTGCATAGTTTCTATGTTAAAGTATAAGTAAGCCTATTTAGGAACAAAGATGACAAGCAGAAGTGTGAGCAGAGAAAGGTCACAGTGGAGGGTAAGGGGGAGGAGATGTGCTTCCATAAAAATGTCCTTATTTAACACAATACCAGACAGCTAATATTTAATGAAAATATTTAATTATAGCTATTTCATAAAGCCCATCAAGTATTGTGAGCAAGCTCCCCGTGATATAGTTTATAATACTATAACTGCTATGGCTTTACAGTCAGAAAAGATGGCGCAAAATTTAGCACAGTACATGTTACCAGCTTCTAACCCAGAAAAGGGTTCAATGTGCACTGTCATTTTCCAGGAAGAAAACTATTATTATAAAGATGCAGGACCTTAGGATTCACCACACTATTCTTAGTTGTTTGGAAATCATGTGCACAGAGTCCCAGGGGAAATTTTAAGGAAACAACAGCAGCTGTTCTGTAATGTCAGTCTGGGAAGGCCCTCGGTTAGCCATTTTGCAATACAAATATAAATAACTGAATATCCTTAAAGACACAAGACAAAATGTTCAGGAAAATGACGTCCCTGGGTGGTTGGCCATCTAGACAAGGATGCGATTAGTACAGTGAGGGGGGTTTCAAAGCCTCTAACTTATAGCCTCCCTAGACACTATTTCATCTTCTGTGAAGCCAAGTTCACACTCAGCTTCACTCTCCAGGCTGCTAGGAGAATCAGATGACAGGATGTGAGCAAGCACTTTGCAAATTGTACAGTGAGGGTAAGCATGAGTCCACCTGGCTGTGCATCCTTGTCAGATGTTCACTGCAAGTCAACATGTGGGGTAAAGTACCACATGGTAGCATGGAGCCTAGTGAGTGAGAAGGGACTAGGCCTTTCATGTCCAACAAGCCTGAATAGGAAAACAGGCTTGCCCATGCTGCTGTGGCTGTGTGACTCCAGGAGTTATTTAGCCTCCTGTAGCCACAAGCTCTTTGGAGAACGAAGATAATTACACTCCTTACATTTGCCAAGAGGAGTAGGTAATTGTGAGCAGAGGGGAAAAAGCCTCCCTCATGGCACACCACCCCATACATAGAATTATCCTAATAAATAGTGTCGGTTCCTGTAATTCATAATGTTACTAACAGCACCCCCACCTTCAAGCAGCCATTTAGTGCTGCAGATGCAAGCCTCTGACAAACAATTTCTCGGAGAACTGGCCAAGCTCCTCCGGTGTTAGGTGATTTCATGACTTAGAGATACATTTCCAGACTAGTGACAGAGGGCAAGTCTGGAACATGACAGCACGTGGCATGTGACAATTAAGCACATATGAGGCTCAGAAGTTGAAAGAGCTTCAGGTGGCAGAGCTTCTGAAGAGACAAGGTGACCTCATCTCTCCACCACACTTTCCAGAGGTAAGCCCCGATTTTCCCACATTTCTTGGACAAATGAAGGAAAAACAGATTGTCAGAGACTTCTGTGAATTACCTTCTATGAACATAGCTGAGAAACAGACCTCACTGGTGTGAGCCAGTGATGAAGCTGGGAGTGAGGCCCAGCTGCCCCAACTCTCAGGCAAGAGCTCTTTCCCCAGGAGACAATTCAGCCTCATCCTCCCAGGGCAAAGAGAGCACCACTGCCTCTTTTAGATCAGATCTAAAATGGTCATCCTTGTAGCTTCCCTAGCCAATGTTTTGCATCCAATTCTTTAAGAAAAATGTTTGCAAGTGAAATTTCTAAGCCACCTCATTTTAAAAATTCAATGTTTAAACCAAGTACCAACTTCCAAGAACATCTTCATATGACTGGGACATTTCTCTGTGTGGTGGCAGTATTTACAAATGTACTACCTTTGGTCAATCATCTTTTCCTGGCTCCCTCCTTGTGCTGGTGCAGATCTAGCACTGTGGTCCCTATAGCAAGCTACCATACTAAGTGTGGAATATCTGGGATGGAGAGAAAATGAGATCATTGATAATTCATACTGGACACTTACTACTCTAAAGGTCCCTCTGGTTGCAAAATGGGGAACACAGTACCTACTTCATGAGATGTTAGACATGAAAGTCTTAATAGCATCCTTGTCAGAGGAGACATTTTATCAATCCCTAAATATCAATGTTTCATTGCATTTTACAGATTGTCTTGTCTCTCTCTATTGAAATTCTATCTTGTTTTAGTCACTAGAACTTTGGATGGTATTAATTTAGTATGGAGAAGATATTTGAGTTTTCAGAAGTGATGGAGAAATAGGAGAGGGATGTGGCTATGAGTTATAGTTCAGTTCCATCCAGAGAAACTGAAGACCTGGGCTCATGTCCCAGTTGTCCCTTAGACTAGCTATTCAATTGTAACCTCTGTGGATTTCTCAAGTCGATGAAATACATTTTCTTTTTTCATCCTTGCAAGGACTCACTTCAGAGCACTGCTGTCTGGATGATTTGAGATAACACAAGCATATACATTTGAGAAATTATGAACTTGCCAAATTATTACATCATGACTTGTTTCACCCAATAGTTACTTTGTCACTCGTGTTGACTGTCCATCCATGGAGGACAAGGTCATGTGTTTGGTGCTCAGAGGCAGTCTTTAATTTTGTTATGCTTTCAGTGTGGCAAGGAGGTTATACACTACAATGTCTGCCTGAAGCCATCACAAATGGCTTGAGAGAAGATCCAGAAAAGGCCATTGACCCCAGTGGCCTCCACAGTGAGTGGCAGCTGCAGCGGCAGCCACTACCTCAGAAGCCATTCCCTGAGATCAGGTACATGTGGCACGTGTTCCCATTCACCTGCCAGTGTTCTTGTCCAACATCAACAATATCCTTTCATACTTTCTCTCCAACATACTCAAAAGCAGCAAACAGCATGGGTAGTGAAACAAACAGGGCCATGGCATGGCAGGGCGCAGCGAGAGGCCTAAGGCTAGAGGATTGGGAGTAAGGACTGGTTACTGATAGCTGGAGTTCACACGCTGAGATTTGTGGAAGGAGCATGTGCTGTAACTTTGCTCCTCACTGTCATACCCAGAGCCCTTCCCTCCTTCCTCAGGTGTGAATCCTTGGGCTGAGGCCTGGGAAGCCCTAGGAGCTTTGCATGTAGAGCACAGCACTGCAGAGCCTCTTAGAGAGTGGCACCCATGGAGTCTTCCAGGTGAGGAAAGTTTCTGTCTCTGAATGCCCTGCTTTCTCTGTCCCCAGTTTTTAGCATGCTCTGCTCAAAATTATGGTTGAAGTATAGAAATATACCCTTCACTATGAGGGTTTGGGTTCCTCAGAATGTCCAGAAGGTGTTGTTCATTTTCTGTCACTGAAGTAGCATTAAACAGTGGGGGGTGAATTAAAGTATCACACACCATGGTTTCTGCAAAGCTATGTTCTTTCCTAGAGACTCTGCATAAACTCTTAGGTTCTCGTGTTTCCATTTTCTAGAGAATGCACACACTCTAGCTCCTAGTTATTTCCTATCTCCAAAGCCAGCAAATCAAACCTTTCTCACCTCATTATCACTGAGATCCCAACTCTTGTGACTCTCCTGTCTTCCTCCTCATCCTAGAGAGAGCTATGATTGCATTGATCCACCTATAATCTCCCAGTGATTTTGTTCAGCTGAAAGTTGGCCCAGGCATAGCAAGGACTCCTTTTTTTTTTTTAAGTTTTATTAATCATTCCACTTGTTTACATTTCAAATGATATTTCACTTCCTAGTTACCCCCTCTACCAAGCCCCCATCCCATGATATCTCACTTCTTGGTTACCCCTCTTTCACCCTCTGCCATCCCACATCTGCCCTCCTCCTCCCTTTTGCCTGTATGAGATCCCTCCCCTCATCCACCCACACTGTCTCGCCCCACTGTTTCAGAATCCCCCCCTACTCTGGGGCATCAAAGCTCCCTGGGACCAAGGGCCTCCCCTCTCGTTGCTGTCAGGCAAGGACATTCTCTGCTACATATGTATCTGAAGTCAAAGATCCCTTTCAGTACACTCCTTGGTCGGTGGTCTAGTCTCTGGGAGAACTGGGTGATCAGGCCAGCCCATGTTGTTCTTCCAATGTGGGTTGAAATACACCTCTGCTCCTCCAGTTCTTCTGCCAGCTTCTCTACCAGGTACCCTGATTTTAGCCTGATGGTTGGCTCCAAGCATCTACTTCTGTATTGGTTGGTTGCAGGCTGGACCTCCCTAGGAACTGCCACACTTGGTTCCTGTCTGCAAGTGCCTCTTGTCCACGGCAACGGTGTTGGGTTTGGTGTCTGCAGACATGATGTATCCTCAGGTCAGGCCGTTCCCAAGTTGACTCTTCCTTCAGTCTCTGTTCCATTTTTTTTGTCCCTGTTCTTCCTTTGGACAGAAATATTTCTGGGTTTAAAAAAAACAAAACACTTTAATGGGGGGCCTTGCCTATCTACTGTAGGTGAACTCCACAGGTTCTATCTCTCCCTTTTCTGTGCATTACAGCTAAAGTCAACCTACTAACAGGCTTTGGGTGAGAGAAGCTGCAAGCTCAGAATGTCAAAATCTTTGGGAGTCCATGCCCCTGCCTCCCACAAGTGGAACAGGAACCTCAGGCACTCAAACCACCTGAAGCAGTCAGCCACCTGCTTTTGCAGACGGTTTTACAGGACACAGTCACACATCTGTGTGTTACTTGTGGGGATTTCACACGAACACAGCAGCTGAGAATTTGCCAGAGACCAGCAGCTACCCCAAAAGCCTAAAAATGAAGGTCCCCAACCTCTCTTTTGTGGCACTGTATACACCAATGGTTCTGACTTTAACTCTTGACAACATCAGGTAATATAAATGACTTCTTCATGTTTGCTTTAGTTCACAACTTCCTGCCCCCCTTTGTAAATCCCAGTGGAATTCTGCCTCCCTCTCCAGCTATTCTATCATCATCTTCAGTTGCCCCAAGACTATTCAACCCTTGCAGCAACTCTAAGCACCACTGAGTGTCCATCTTTCGTCCTTGCCACACACGCAGAACCTGCCAAGGTGCACCATCCTCCAGGACAATCATTCCACTTAGCAAAGCAATCAGTCCTTCTGAAAGGGTTCCTAGGGACTACAAGTACCTCAGTGGTAGTAACTGCCACGTTTACTTTTAGTATATGCAAGTCTGGATAGAGAAACTGGTTTCTTCTACACTGTAGACAGAATGGTTGTAATTTTGGCAGATGTTAGGTCTCTTCTCTGGGTCTGAGTATTGCCATCTGGGAAGCAAAGGGTTAAGATAAAATATGGTTGGCCTCTAAGTGCCATTTGGTTTTAATAATCTTTTCCACCAGGGAGGACCTAGTGTGGTTGCTTATGGATCCAGAGGAGAGAGGAACCTCCCACATTAAGTGTGTGCCCTGAAGAGCTGGAAATCACCACACACGTTATCACTCATAGCTTTGCTCTCAGTGTGCGGCCACAGGAGACTGATGAAATGCAGAGAGAGCAAGAGGTGCTGAGATCATCTGTAAATACTTGTTGCTGACGTTTCTCCAGGAGCCAATCAGAAGGCAGTGAATGTGTCTGGGCGTGCAGTACTCCCCTGTGGCAATCCACTCCCGAGTTCTGTCTATTCCCTGAAGACTCACCCTCAACCCTGTGGTTACATGGGAATCAGGCCAGGTCACATGGTCCAGGCATCTTTCCACTGGTCACTCACCTCCCTGTCTCATCTCTTGTGTTCCCCATCTCTTATAAAGGTCATTTTCCCCCTTCCAGACATGGCTTTGAACATAGCTATTTTCTTTTTTTCCTGGAATCAGCACCTCTACTACCCACCTGTCTCTCATCCTGGGCCTTGGCAGGAGGGTCTTGTGGAACTGCTAAAACCTACTACTTCCCAGTCAGAGGCCCTTAACTATGTTCACTGCTCTAATTGCCCCTGGCTCTCCTTCTCCTCACACCTCCCTTTATTCAGGAGCATGTAGGCACCAAATCCAGTCAGCTCTGCTCACTTCAGACTCTGATCCTGCCCAGTTTTTCTTCAACACTAAGTCCTGTGTGAAATCCGTCTGCTCCCTGCTTTTCATTCCATGTGGGCCCTGCCCTTCTGCCTGTGGGTACCTCTACCTGGCTTGTTATTATGCCCTGACTATTTATGTTCTGTGCTCCCTTTTGGGCCCCTCCCAGGCCACATAATCCTTGAGGGCAGCCAGGACTGAGTTCTTTGCCCACTAAAGCATTTGCTCTCCCCATTGTAATCCACTGTGAGGTCCTTATACCCAGGTCATCCTTTCCTGTCCCATTCATCATTTCTTCTCCACCTACCTGTCATTCACAAAATAATGACAAGAAATCTACCTTACCAGATTGTTTTACACATTATTTCATTACCACCTCAGCTGACGGTTGTAATGGTAAAGTCACCCTTTTTTCGTACTTCAGTGTACCTCAGACTTTGACTTATAGGCTTTTTGACATTTGGAATTAGAGGAAGCAACAGGCAGATTTATTACCAGTAAACATAGACACACTGATTTTGCCCATAAAGCTGGAAAATCCTACAAATTACATAAGGTTAATGCATCTCTTCGCATCTATCCATATACGAGGAAAACGTTTATTTAGTGCCTGTTATTTAGCAGACACTCCTCAAGGCCCTAGCAATTTCAGTGGCCTTTCTTACAGATGAATCATTCATTCATCTCCAGCTCAAATCCATATTCCCTCCCCCAGGAGAGGTGCAGTATGGGAACCATGACGGTCACAGTGTAAGAAGAGTGCTAGGCTGGGACGCTCCCTCCATCTCATCCTTCTGTGATCTTCTGGGCTATGAGGTATCAGCTAGGGCTTTCTATTTGGCTGGCTGGCTAGGCTAGGTAGTTCCTAATCGACACTACAACTCCTTACAATTCATTCAGAGTGTAGCCACAGCTCATTCATTCAATAAAGCCAGCCAATGAAGAAACTGAATCAAGTAAAAGTTTGCAAAAATGAAGCTGTAACTCAGAAAAGCTGTCTCAACCTCCAAATGTCCATTCTGTTTCTGTGGAGTGTCTGACACTGGAGTGTGAGCTATGTAAAACATAATTAGCATTCTAAGTTTACTACTGTGTCACATAACTCAATTTGTTCCTCATTCAAGGGAGCCTTTTCAATCAGATAATGTGACAGTGTTTGACAAGTGCCAGAAGAAACACCATGGAAAATAATAAACTTCTAACACTGGCCAATGAAGAAAAAACTACTTTTAAAACAATTTAGCATTGCATTATCTAGATTTTCTGTTTCAAGTTTGTTTTAAAACAGTGTTCAGTTGCAATATGTGTGAAGCTGACCAAAAAAAAAAAAAAAAAAAAAAATGGCAGAAGTGGTCTGCCAAAATCCAAAATACCCACGAAGTCCTTGTCTATCTGTCAGTCTGTGTTCCGGGGAGATTGATTTAAGCCAGTATTTTCTACCTAGCCTGCACATTTACATTGGCAAGGTTTTACTGGTAAATATTGGTTTAAAGCAAACACTGAAATCTTTAATCACATTGAAACAGACCCTGCATTATTCTGACGCAGACCCTGCATTAGAACGGAGGAAACAGAGAAGGAGCAGGCTCAGCTGACTGCTACAGACTCCAAGAGTCAACTGGGAAAACCAGAATGAAATTTCTTTGGAAGAAGAAAGGCCAGGAAAACCACTGCTGAGATACAAAATTTTGTTTTTCTTAAAGTCTGGAGCTGTGTTCAGTGAAGTGACGTTGCTTACGGACCAGGGGAACTAAGGGCAGGAACGGAAGCACTGCTAAATAAGGAAGCACTGGCCTAAGGAGAGTCAGCTAGCTGTGACATACCCAGCGTTGGCTTCCTCTGACTCTCAAACTATTCTTGTTTGCTATTGTGTCAAGTTGGGTTGCCATGAAACCTGGGCCCTAATTTTACATCTCCTCGCAAGTTCTGAATCTGTCACAAAGCAACTGTTTGTCTACGCACAGGCTGCAAAAGTCATACTGTTAACTTTTCCCCAATACACAGTCATACAAAACTCCTGTTTGTGCTTGGCTTGTCCTGTCTACATTCGCATCTGGGACTTCTACAAGCTCATCTAGAATACCATTCCCACCCACCCCACCCCCTAAACACTTTGAGAGTCCATATTTCCTGCTGGGTGTTCCTTCTTTGCTTCTACCACCTCGGAGCCCCACCTCCACCCCCCACATAGACACAAATCCCAGGTGCTTAGATGTTAGCTGAGGAAGTTTTCAAGAGGACTGTTTAATCTCTAAAATCTATGATTACCTCTGCCTAATGGAAACATTACACACCCCGTGCTGGGGTGGATGATGAGATCTGAGGGCAGGGATGTGGGGAAGATGAATAGCCAGCTCTTACTGAAACTACTAGACACAAATAGTGGGGGTTTTGGTTGATTTGTTGGCTTGGCTTATTTGAGACAGGGTCTCCCTATGTATTGTTAGCTGGTCTGGGCCTCGTTGAGTAGAACAGACTGGAACCAACTCACATAGATCTGCCTGCCTCTTAAGTGTTGGGACACAAGGTGTGTGCCACCATGCCCAGCTTCTTTTTTGTTGTTAAGAAATAGAATTAAATTTCATGACGCCCCCCTTACAAGAGAAGTCCCAGGAAAACGGTGTCTAAAATGGAATGGGATGCTTAGCACCAAGCTTGGGTTCAGATGAAACTCTTACAGTAATTTTGAAGAAACCAGTCTGAGAGAAGAGTCACTCACTGGAATTTAGCCCCAGGATGACCCCAAAGGGGTTGTCATGGAATTCGTAAACTGGTACAGTACTAAGCATCAGTTTTGAATCCAGACTGGACTAGAAACTGGATTCCAGCCTGTACATACGTAGCCTTTCTAAGCTACAGTTTGTTTGCTCAGTATGAAAGATGGGTAATTACTATTGACTCTGGTTGTCACAGATATTAGGTTAGTTGATATACACAATTTCTCAAGCTTTGCTTGACTTACGATAGGAAAAACAAGATCTCCTTGGGATTTGCCTAGCACTGAGCCATGAGAACCTCTGTGATTCCTCTGGGGCAGACTTAGTAAGTTGGAAAGTCCAGCTCCACTATGTCTGTAACCTTGTGAAAGTTGCTGAATTCCCCTATATCTTGTCTATAAAATAAAATTATCTGTTGCATATATATGATACTATCCAGCTCATCAGATTATGATAAAGATTAAATTGGCTAATGGCTATAAAGTGCCTAGAAACTGACTGACTGGTGTAAGCTACAATCCCTATTGCTATTAACACTAATTTGAAAGTATCTATGGTGGGATGAATAGAGGCCTTGAAATATTCTGGTTTTAGCTACTGTCTTAGGCTCTGGAACAGTATAGCCCAATAGAAAGATAGTAAAAGCCCCACAAATAATCTAAAAATTCTTAGCAAACTCACGAAAGAAACAAGTATATGTTTTTAAAGATTTACTTTAACTTTATGTCTGAGTGCTTTCCTGGATGTATGTTTATCTATCTTATGCATCCCTGGCACTTTCAGAGGTCAAAGTGGAGAATTAGATCCCCTGGAGTTGAAGTTACAGACTGTGAGCCACCCAGGTGGGTGCTAGCAACTGATCCCAGGTATTCTACAACAACATCAAGTGCTCTTAAGCACTGAGCCATCTCTCAAGCTTTCAGAAACAATTTTAATATTTGACTTGTTATATTAAAATACTATTGTTTCAACCTGTGATAAAATCTAACCAGCTACTGTCTTTAATTTTTTTATACAAAATGAAATGTTATATCTGCAACACGTCTCATATCAGACTGGCCACATTTCAGTAACCCAGTGGCTACCCCTGGCTGCTAGCTCATACTGGATGGCACAGGAGTCCCAGATCCTAAGCAATATGAGAACATTTCTTCCCTTTGTGGCACATGGACAGAAAAATGCAAAGCCATTCTCAGGTGACCTGCCTAAAGTCTGTGTACAGACTCTTTCCTAGAGCCAGATGAAAGATTTTAGTCAATAATATTTTGTGAGATCAGAAAACTACTGGTTTCCTCTCTACTAACCACCTTTGAACTCAACAAGACACACCTGGTTTCTTTTATCTATTGCTCCTTGATATTTCTTTTCTTCTAAAAATAAAGTCTGGGGCCTGGAGAGATGGCTCAGGGGATAAGAACATGTACTACAAGGATTGTAGTTTGGTTCCCAGAGCCCATAATGGGAGGCTCACAATCACTTGTAACCCCAGCTCCATGCAATCACATATCCTCTTCTGGATTCTAAGGGTACCGACACACATACAAGTGCACACAAGTGTATAAGTACACACACACACACACACACACACACACACACACACTCACAAAATTAAGAATAAAATAAATCTTTGAAAAAACAAAAATAAAGCTAAAATTAAGATATAAATAGCCTTCACATTCCATATGGAACACCATGACTTCAGGCTGCAGTATTTCTGAAGCACCTGTCTTTTGCTTCCAATAGTAATCTCTGATAACAGTCTACCTTATGTCTATCCTTGCATAACTCTTACAACTTGCTGCAATCAAGGTAACAATTCCTCTTCTTATAGGTGCATTACCATATAGAAAACCAGAAGACTTAGGAGCCAGACAGCCTAGAATTAAGCCTCTGGGTTCTATTCTTACTGTTTATGGGGTTTGGGAAGAAACGCTGAAACCCTCCAAGCTTTAGTCTCTTTCTTTATGATATAGGGACAACCAGAGCACTCTCCTAAGGTGTGATGAGGATTAAAAAGATGACGCATAGACAGTAATCCATAATGGCAAACACTAGGCAGCTATAAAGTGGATTAAGAGATTTATAAAACACGTTCACACACCATTCTTTTTGTTGCACACATTTCGATGGCTCCACATTGCCAGCCAAATAAACACAGATTCCTTAGTCTAGCGTAATACATTCTCCTGAGCAAGTTTGGTCTGCGACTATATTACCCCTGCAACTTTGTCCAAAGCCAAATGTCCTAGTGAAGGAACACTGGCCTCTCTGCTGTTCCGAATGAGCCACAGTGGGGTGGCTCACTTCTAACACCATATCCTTCTTCACGTGCTCCCTTACTTTCTTCAATGTTCCCGCTCTCCAAATCCCACCCATTATTCACCATCTTCAAATCTATCCCCCACCTTTCTGTCTTGGTCCTGGAGCTCTAACTCTGCTCCTTCCAAATTTTGCTCACATTTTTTAATGAAGATTAAAAATGCCACCTGGGATTCTAGTAACATTTGGTGCATGGAAATTTACAAATAATTTGCTGAACATAACTTTGAGAGAGTTAAAAATCTCCAGGCGATTTAGTAGAAGTCCTGTGGACAGACAGAATGCCCCACAGTTATAACCTAGCCACTTCTAGAAACCTAGGCAAGAATGCAAAAGAAACTCAGAGCTCATCACTTTTAGTAACATTGAATAGATCACTGAGGAAGAACATGGCTTATTTGTAGATTAGTTTTATTTAAAAAAAAAAGACGAGAAAGAAGAATTATTAATGGTGTGTCTTTGGTACTATTCATTAACAAAGCCCTTCTCCCTATAGCAATGGATATCCTAATATTTTCATATTTTGGGCATGTCAACAAGTCCACCAATGTACTTTGCTCTTAAGGGTTAGTGTTTAGAGGGATGATATAAGCAGAAACATTTGGGTAAAATATGACCAGTTGAGAACAGTGGCCAGCATAAATTGTAAGAACTTAAAGGAAGGGATTTTAATTCAATCTAGAATGATTAGAAAATCGAGAAGAGGTGGCTTCAGGCCAAATCTCAAAAGATAAATATGCACTAGCCAGGTAGACAAGGCTGGGAAAGCCACTGCAGGCAGCTGCAAAAGCTGGAGCATAGACAGCTACAATATCTCTCAGCAGTGAGGCTGAAGGCATCAAGCTCGAAGAAAGTCTTTCAAAGCACTTACCTTTCTGCTCTCAGTTTTATGCTTACCAAGTGATGTTATGAATATGATTTGGAGATGAGATAGATGACTCAGAAGGTATTAAAGGCCTTTCATAAAATGATTTCTCTACATATATTAATGCAGTAACCTCTGACTTGTCACTAGATTCTTATGTATAAGACTAGTTTTGGATTGAGGGAATCCAGAACATTTTGATAAAAGTCATGTTTCTGGGTCTGAAAATCTGAAGAGATGTTGTATTTTGAACATCAACCAAACATTGCCGCACTGGAGGTCAAGAGGTTTGCTCTCTTAGGTGTCTCAAATCCACCTATCTCTATCACCAATGCTGTTCCACAGTGCTAGCCACCACCACCCCTTCCATAAGCAGCTGCAATTAAAAAGTGGGGATATTTTAGTTTGTACCAGTTGCTAGAACCAAATATTTGGACTGGGTAATAGACCTTTATTTCTCCCAATTTGGGAGGTTGAAGTCCATGATCAATGTCCCAGCAGGTTTATTGTCTAGGAAGAGATATTCTCTGCTTTAATGTAACACCTTATAGCAACAAAGTCCTCTGCAGGCATCAACAAATGTGTCCTCCCTTTCCTGTGATGCAGTTCCTTCAGTCCTTTAGTGAGGTCGCCCAGTTCAGGAGAGCTTTACACATATAACATATTTAAGTCCTACAGGTCCCACCTCTCAGTTCTACTGCACATAGTTAAGATTCATCATATAAACAGGTGCTATTGTTCTTACTGTGTGGGAGAGGAAACCAAGTGGGCATACAGACCTCAAGAAATGTTTCCAAGGTTAACTGACAGTATGAGATGAGTCTAGACCATAACGCTAGAACAGTATAGCTCCAAGAACCAAGTTATAAACCACGACCCATGATTAAGTTCCTTTGGTGTTCTTTAACTTCAGAGGTCCATGTTTGTTTGTTTGTCTGTTGGCTGACTGGACAAATACAAATGTTCATTAGCAATCAAATGCCCAAGTCAGACTCACCCCAAGAGCAGATTTGTCAGTTAGGATAGTGGCTGTAAAGGGGGTGGGGTGGGGTGAAGAAAGAACCAAGAAGTGCAGAGCTACCGACTGGCATAGCAGAGACCTAGCTTTCCATTCTCTGTGGCCTCCAAGGAAGACTAATGGTGGAGATCTTGTGTTTATAATAGGGCTTGTGGTATATTAAAAAAAAAAAATCACAGACCTTTAAGGTAGAGAACTGAGGTTCTCTCTCTCCATCTCCTCCCTCTACTCTTCTCTCTCATTTTAATGCTTGGCGTGAACTGTAGAACCAGCCTCAGTTTTCTCATGTGCATCACGTAAACTGCACATCGTCATCATTATGCTGTCCCATGGGGTTTATTTTTCAAGGAAAAAATGAGGCATGCAAGAGAAAGTGTCTGGTAAACTGTCAAGTTCTATACACAAAAGCTAGTTGCGATTGGAAATTTGTAACTTGGCGTCTTGAAGAGTTGCTAAAGACAGCGGCATCAAAATGACCTACTTTCTCCTGTTATTTCACTTGAGGGCTGTGAAGCTCTTCAGCGAATCCACCCAGGGCGAAGTCCCTGTCATAAGCAATTGTGATATTCCATATTTATAAAGACACGGGAACAAAATCCAGCCTACAGAAAGTCCACCCAGGGCTTATAAACTGTGCCTTTGGAAGAGTTGCATTGCAGACTATGTAAGTGTTCTCTTGTGGCTGCACTTTGTTCACAGAGTGTTCTGCTTAAGGTTCAAAACACATGCTTTCCTGAGATGTTGCATTCCAACGTGAGTGAGTTTCATCAGCTATTTATCAAAACTAAGTACACAGCTTTGGGCACCACAGCTTGATAGGGGGGAAAAAAAGGTACTGCTAATTGCAGTGGACAAAATCATAAAGACGGATGAGTACCAAATAAATAGGACAATAGCATCAACGAATTTAAATGACAAACCTTATCTTCATGTGGATAGAGCTACATTACATATTAACAAATATTTATTACACTATGGAGAGGATCATGAAAATGAAATAAGCATGCTCATTTTGAGGTACTTAGCATCTTTGAAGGCACCCAGACGAAGGACATCAACAGGGCTAGAAGCTTGAGCATAAAATTAAGGTCATAAGCTGAATGCAAAGAATCTAACAAATATATACATCTCACTTCTTTGGAACTGTGGAAAACATGCTGGGAAGGCATCTAGGTTCAGACACTTGCCATTAGGAGATTAGCAAGGAGTTTTTTTTATCATTCAACACCAAGCAAGGAGTTTGGTTCCTGAGTAAAGGGAGCTTACTCAGTGTTATAGTCCTCATGGCACCCAGCAGCAGGCCTGGCACATAGTAGGCATTCAGTGTACTTCTGATGAATGAATGAATGAATGAATGAATGAATGAATGAGTTAATGAGCAGTTTCATGTTTAATTCTCAGTCTCTCTTAGGCCATTGCTATGGTATGTGGTAGGATTTGGTGGAAAGCCAATAAAGAGAATACCAAGAAGGCATTTTCCTGAAGTAGGCCAACACAAAGGGGCATTTGTGGCCCCTCTAACCTGTGTTCCTTTCCCTAGAGCCAAACTGTTTTTCTACATGATTTAGCTATGAAACATGTCAATGTATCCTCAGGAAAGTGAAGAGCAAAAAGAAGGAAAAAACAGAAAAAGTCCTCAAGATGCGTTTGGCATATGTTGTTTGCTTAGTCCTCACAACTGGTTGAAGCCCCCAAATAAGGCGGAAAAAAATGGAGATGCTGTAGGGGGAGGGTAGTCTTTTGTCTCAGAACACATGGCTTGCAAGTGGTTCAGGCAGGATTCAGACGAGGCACACTCAGTCTCCCATGAGAACTGCTAGTTACTAAGAGCATCCCAGTGTTCCACAGAAAAGCACACTGCTTGGCTGACGTCACTCAGCTGGGTGAGACCTCCAGAAGCCCCAGTTCAGATGCTTCCTTTTAAGAAATCCTGCTCTTGTTTTTTATCGGGTGGGGTGGTTATGTTTGTTTTAGAGTAGACTTTCTCTAAATGGGACTTTGTTGAAAGAAAACTTACACAAAATGTCAAAAAGAAACAAATCATAAAAGAAGACAAACTTTCCTAAAATGATCAGATTCATGGAGCCAGGACACAGACATGCTTGAGTTCATTATGGCAGCACAACCCCATAATAGAAGCCGTTTCTGGTCACCGACACCCCCCTCACCTCCAAGATTATTTACCTCTTGAATTATAGGTTCATGTTTTGCTCCTTGCTTTAGCATTTTATGTAAGTTGGATCATATTTTATTTCAGATCTTTTAGTAATTGTTTTTAAAAAAAAAAAAAAACATATGTATACTTAGAAAATTTATCCTCCATGTCACATGCGATCATTGCTCTAATTGATCTGACCCATAACAATAATTATGCAAACAGTGACTACCTTTTCATGAGAAGACAATTCAGTTACATGAACCTTACAAGGGAAAAGATATTTACACTTCTTTTCTATGTGTTGTACATGGCGAGCAGGGAGGGACTTAGACGAGTTCCTGATATAAATGAAACTGTGCTACAGCAGCATTTGGATAACATTTAATTTGAAGGGAAGTTTATATCTGAGGTATCCTGTGATGTTTTCACTTCCCAATCATATGTATTTACGGGGGCAGAACACACCTCGGTGAACTCCAACTTCCTCATTAGTATCCAGCAGAAAGTCTCAATTTAGAAAGCATCTAGCTTGTTGGGGGAGCTTCTGTCCCCTCCTCCATGAAGCCAGGAGGTAAAAAGATCACACTGAGATTTGTACATTATAGCACCAGATTTTAGGGAGCTGAGGTCTGCTGCCAGCCAGGTCACCAACTTCGTAAGTCTTCGTATTATTACGTGCGTTCTGACTGGGAGGAGCTGGCTCTAAGAGAAAACCCAGAGCTTTCTAATTACCCTTTCCCACCAGGATCCTTCTCTGGATCATCCTTCTAGACTCATCCCCTCAATACACCTCCCCCACACCACACGTTGCTTCTGGCTAAGAATGAAAAGACTGGGGAATTTAGACTACAATCCCAAATAATAAACAAGCTGAAAACTTATGAAAACAGGGGAAAAGGAGGAAGAGCATTGGCTGAACAAAAGAGGGTTATTCAGAAGTCTACACATTGTATACATTGTGATTTTATTTAATTTATATACATTTGTATGTAAGCACCAATACATAAATGAAAAGGTTTGGATTATGGTGTTAATAATGAGGGTCTACTACCGAGACCTGTATCATGTCAAGTTTTCCTCCTCTATCATTTCCTAATTTTCTATAATGATCCTGCATCCCATCTGTAATAAGGAGATATTTGTAAAACATATATGCTAATTAAAGGTATATTACCTATTTTTGCATGCATTCTCCCGTTCTACATTCCCATCAAGAGCAGAGTAACTCACTTGACCTCACTTTACATGTGAAGAAATTCAGTTTCACAGACCTTGGGTAATTGGCCTGAGGTCAACCACTGCAGCAAGATGAATGTGAGCATCATACCAGGCCTTCTGAGGAAGTGTTGCACAGCCTCCTTCTGCTAAGAGCTGCGTTAGATGGACCAAAAAGGGAAGAGGAGACTCAGGACTGACAACATTTAGGAAAGCACTTATGCAATTTTAAGGAGAAAAGACCTGGTCAGCTGTTACTTTAAATGCAGCGTTTTCAGGCATAAGGCTGCTTCTCATCTCTAGCTGACTCCTCTTTAGTATAGAGAGAATACAATCCTTTCAGGAATCTGAAAGGTACTATTGTCTCTGATGATTTAACCTCTGACTTCTTCCTTGTCTCGAGCCTTAAAAAAATCAATCATACCCTCTTGTCTGTCTGTCACAGAGAGGTGTTGCAAGGACTAATGAACACTGTGGAGCTCCATTGAGAAAAGAGCTATTTGAATACAATATATCATTACAAGATTAATATTAATTATAATTTTTGTCCATTCATCAAATGCAATGCCTGCCTTCCAATTAAAGGAAGGAAAGCTTCCTCAGCCACTCTTGCAGGAATGATAAGAAGGTGGCCTTTCCCTGTGCCTTCTCTTTGTATGCTAGGCTTTATGATACCACCATTCATGCTTGCATTCCCTGTTCTTAGCCACGTTCCCCAGACTTGTTTCTGTAGTGGTAGCATTACTTCCTTCAGGACCATCTTATGCATGACAAGAACAGAGACAGCTTTGTGTAAATATAACCTGTGTAGTTTCATAGAGCCCTGAGCACAGAAGAGCCCATATTTGCTACCTCAAAGCTCATAGTTCATCTTGGAACTTGTGTTTTGCAAATGAAGTTGGCTATTGGCCTGTCCCTTACTCTTTGCAGTGCTGAGAATTAAATATGGAACCATGTCGTTAACCACACATGCTATCGCTGAGTTACAGCACCAGCCCTATTTTCTCAGCCACTCTCTTTCTCTGATCCCTGGCATCCCATAAACCATCCAACACCCTACTTCCTCTCATCACCTATGACTACTGCTTCCCACCATCTCCAACAAAGGCTGGGTGCAGGCACAAGAAAGATCTGAGTTGAGTGAGTGTGCTGTGCAAAGTCTTATGGTTGGGTACAGTTAAGAGCTGTCCTTGCTATGGGGAGACAAGGGTATGATGTGGAAAACAGAGCCAGTGTCTCCATATGACAAACTTCTTGCTTATCACTGTTCTTGTAGGCCTCCTATTGCTATGATAAAGGCTGTGAGCAAAAGCTACTTGGGAAGGTAAGGGTTTATTTGGCTTCAAGTGATCACAGTCCATCACCGAGGAACTCTAAGACAAGAATTCAAGCACGGCAGGAACCTTGATGCTCTCCTCAAACAGAGCATAATAAAATGCTGCTGACAACCTTGCTTCCCATGGCTCTCTCAGCTTTCTTTTTAGGACCACCTACCATAACTGGGTGGGACCTACAACGTCAGCCATTAATCAAGAAAATACACACACAGACTTGCCTACCGGCAATCTGATGGATGCATTTTCTCAATGAAGGCTCCTTCTTTCCAAAGGACTAGTTTGTGTCAACCAGCATAACCTTTGACCTTAGTACCTAGCAGGTCTCAGGAGGGATAGCAGTACTCTTAGGACTCTGTCTGTAAACCAAAGATTCCTGTGCAATGAGAAAATGCTTGCCTTGCCTTTCCCAGGTCAGGCATAGCACAACAACCTGCAGTAGGAACGGTTGCCAGTAGCTGGTGAGCTGTGTGCACTCCTTCAGTCATAGGAAGCATCATCTCAAGTCTCTTGAAGGGTCTGTCCTCCCTTCTGGTATTTCTATGCCTGAAAGAACATGTCGTTATGTGACACTCACCAAGCCATTTGCTAATTGAGGCAAAGGTATCAAAATAATGCAAAATGTTAGCAATGAGGAAAGTAAGATGCAAGAACGTCGGCGCTCTACGATCTTTGAAACTTTTCTGTTCCTCTGAAAGTATTTTAAAATAAGAACTTCGTGGGTGAGAGGACAGAGAATGCAGAAGGAAGGAAAACACCATGCTCTACCCCTTTGCTGGGTTTTAATCCAAATCCTTACACTTCCGTTTTGCCTCAAGCCCTACAGTGTTGCAGATCTTTATTGAAAACACTGTCACTGAAAGTACAGTTCTGCTCTCTTCCTCTTCCTCCTCCCAGCATTGTCCTCCATGCTGGGTCTTTGGATTTCTTTGTTTGCCAGTACTAACTGCTGCTCCTTCCTGCTCACCTCCACACTGAGCACCGGCCTCTTTAATAAGCACCATCTCCCATCCTCTCATCTTTTCTCTTAATAACTTGAATACTCATGTCTTCCTTTTACATTTGTAGGACATGGAAGTCTAGTATCCCACGGTAGGCGTTCAGAGAAAAAGCTGGTCTGCCTGGTTCTTACTGCAGCAATGGTGTTTCCTCACCACACTGCATGTAAGCTGTCCTGCCTTCAGGTGCCAAGGCTCTTCAAACAGCTTGAGCAGGCATTTTTGTTTTCATTTGTAAAGGTGTCATCTGAGTGTCTCCTGGGGTCTCACCACTGGCTATTATGGTTCCAGGGCTACAAAGCTACAAGGTGGAGGCCAGTGCCTTGCTAGTTATAACCCTCAGTAGCAAGTGTTAGTGCTGAGCTAGCTACAACCCTGAGTAACAAGTGTGAGGCCATCCCTCCCTCCCACTTGTATCTGTGCCCTCTGCCTTAGTTGTGACAAGCAGGGCCTGGAGTCTTGACTGCAGGATAAGAATTTGGAAAATATATGTACGGAGACAATGGTGTGAAGTTGCAAAAGGATTAATAAAAATATTTTAATAAAAAATAAACAGCTGTTATGAGGAAAAAAGAATTTGGGAAGTGACCAGTTTAACAGAATTTTAAGTGGAACAGTCTGCTTAAAAAAAAAATATTGTGGTTGGCCTGGGCCTGAAGAGAAAAAGACAAAGACTCAAGGTGCCACAGGGTCTGTTTGTTAGGCAGGCACAAGCATCCCAGGATGCACCTACCACAGTACCAACACTGCACACACTTGCAGAAATCAGGTACTGTGGTGTATCTCTGAGGAGGCTGGCTTTTTGAAGTGCTTTTGCTGGCACAATTGTGTAGTTCCTATGTGAAGTTGGAATGGAAATCAGATCTCTTCTTCCTCTTCATGGAGAAATGAGCCTTGTTCTATTTTATCTTACAGTCGTTTTGCATATCTGCTGATTCCAACAGCTTTGAGCAAACTCCTCCCCTTCTGGCTGGCCCTTTGAAAATCTGGTCCCAGTTACAGAGGCTGCAGGTGGTGATGGTGAAAGGCACCAAGGCAGTGAAGCCCAAGCAGCTGGGAAGTGGTTGGACTTTTTCTTTTATTAGAGGCAGAGAGTGGGGTGGGAGGGTTTTGTCCCTTCAGGCAAAGCTTTCTTGAAGAAGTGTTTTTAGGAAACAGGGGAGGAAGGGGTACACTGGGGAGGGGGAGAAGAGAGAGAGAGAGAGAGAGAGAGAGAGAGAGAGAGAGAGAGAGAGA
>JANHMN010000004.1:44995047-45029452 GCA_030674055.1 Rhabdomys pumilio | reverse complement strand
AGAGAGAGAGAGAGAGAGAGAGAGAGAGAGAGAGAGAGAGAGAGAGAGAGAGAATGAATCTTGGAGTTTAAACAGCACTGCAAAGGTGAAGAGGAAGAGAGGAGAGGCAAGGTATGTGCAAGTCTGGCTTGAAATGAGTTCTATTGAAAACACCTAAATTTATGTTTGTGCGTTAAGGAGTGTGGAAAAGAAGGCAGAGGAAGCCACCTCCGGTGGTTTTGTGGGTTTTCAAGTATGACATACAGGATGTTGAGTTTTAACCCCTCTTTTACCATGAAGTGTGCACATACTGCAGGAATAAACAAATTCCTGACTCTGTGAACTGTGCATCTGTGGACAGGCCACTCTGTTTCCCTGGAATCACACTTCATTTCTTCCTCCTTCTGCGTCAGGCCTTTGATGCCACACACACAGAAGTGTGACAAGCAACGCTGTGTGGCCTTACTGAGGCTTCTCTGTAAACATGTTTGAAACCACTGTACAAGCATGCTAAAGCCAGCAGGACTGCTGAATCTTATCAGCGACTGTTGTGTGCTTATGTTCTGGAATGTGTGGTAATTAGTTGCTGTTCCTTAGTCTATGTGGGGAATCTGTCTGCTTTGTATATCTGAAGCTTCATTAATTCACCTAAAATTACAACATGAATTCAGTGTTTATTAACTTAGGTCTTAAGTCAATACCCTGAGGTATTTATTGAGACCCACAAAGGTTGGCTATGGAATGACATGTCCCGGGAAGGGAAAAATAGTGTTCTAGTCACAGCCAGATATATGATCTTGAATGCACTGGGGTGTTTTTTTTGGGGGGAAAGGGGGTTTGTTTGTTTATTTATTTGGTTGGGTTTTGTGGGGAGTTTTGTTTTGTATGAAATGTTTTGAGAATTTCCCAGAAAGCGATAAATGAAGGAGACCCCCTAACATCAGTGAAAAGTCTCACATCTGGCTCCACCTGAAAGTCCGGTTCAGAGTTTCCCTGTGACCCTGGCACAACCAGAAGGGAAGTCTTGGCTTTGTTTATTATAACAAGAGCCACAAGTCTCCCAGGCCAATAAACATGTTCACGTAAAACTCCAGACAGCTTCTCTAGACTGGAGTCTTATCATCAGGAGACCTCATTTTACCTCTAGGTTAAGACAGAGAATCCATGAAGAGAAAGGAATAATCTATGCCTTGGACTTGTCCGGGTCAGTGTTGCTGAGAGTTCACAGTGACCCACCTAAAGCATTTCCCCCCAGAATGAATGAATGCCCTGCCTGGGAACAGAACAGCCAAACAGTTGCCCCCACATGGCCATAGTGAGCCGGTTTCATTTAGAAGAAAAGCAAAGAGAGGGGAAAACCTCCCTCATTTCTCCTCCGGACTGCAAACACTCAGAAATGACATCACACACCCCACAGAGCCCCGGGATGACTAAGGCAGAAGTAGCCTGAGAAAACTCTGCTCTGCCCTGAGTTTTAGGGCACAGTTATGCAGATGAGCGTCTGGGCGCAGGTTCCCGCCTTCTTCCTCTGAGGAAGTTTCTTGGTAGATCACTGACACCTCATCCCGGCGAGGGGGTGAAAACTTGGCACCAGCCACCCCACCCCCCTCCCGGGCAGAGCACCAGAAAGAGCTTGGAAGCAAGGAGCCGGCAAGCAAACAATGAAGGAGCAAGGGGGCACCGTCAGCGGCGCCGGGAGCAGTCGAGGCGGAGGAGACTCTGCTATGGCCAGCCTGCAGCCGCTGCAGCCTAACTACCTGTCTGTGTGTTTGTTTGCAGAAGAATCATATCAGAAACTAGCAATGGAGACACTGGAGGAACTAGACTGGTGCCTAGACCAGCTAGAGACCATCCAGACCTACCGCTCTGTCAGCGAGATGGCTTCAAACAAGGTAAGGACACCCCTTTCTCTAACTACAACTGGAGCGCCAGGCAGCAGCTTGTCTATTGACTTGGTCGAAGTGCGGCACTTTCTTTGCTTCTACCTTGCTACCACACAGTAAGCTGAAATTTCTTAGTCCGTGTTAATGTCTAGAAACAAATTTCCGAATTTGTGCATTATCGAATATAAGTTGGAGGTATCTGAGTTGCTTTCAGATTGTTCTACAAATGAAAGTGCCTTTAAAAAAAAAATAATAATGGTTTGTAGAAAACTAAAATCTGCCTGAGTCTTGCCACATTTTAATAGGTTCAATAGACACGTGTTCGACGAGAAAGTAGGTCCATTACTTTTTTTTATGAGAGCACAATTTCCTTAAAGACTGAAAATTTCTTGCTGGGAATAAGGGCATTTTGGGGATTTACAACACTTCGTTTGTGATGCTGACATGGTCTGAGACTTAAAAAGAAGAAAACAATATACTTTGCCTTCTGCTACAGAAAGTTGGGTTTTGTTTTGTTTTGTTTTTTCCTAATTTTAAAGGTGAAAATCATTTAAAATTAAAATCCACCTATACCAAAGAGGAAAAACCAAACCCCCAACCCCCTGATTTTACTTACAATATCCAGAAAAACAAAACAAAACTTGGTGTTGGGGAGCTTTAATTAACTGTCATTATCTCATTTGTTTAATTAACATCTGGACAGGGTGCTAATTTATATAGTGAGGGTTGTTGCTAGTTGTTTTCTGCTTGTTTACACGTTTTCATGCAGATTTTAACTGTATGGATGTGTGTGTGCACAGGTGTGTGTGTGTGTGTGTGTGTGTAGTTGTGAAGTTACATATGTATCAACGTAGGTGTACTTTAAGGGAAAGCCTTGCTTCTACTGTACCCCACAGAGTATACTTTCAAGGCTCCCTACAACTGTAGTTTGAGGGATTGTCTTATGTTTCTGAGGCTGGAAGGGACTTTGTACCCTACCTACCCTTTCAGGCCAAGGTGCATTCCTGATTAAACTTTCCCCCTTCTTTCCTGGGGGAAAAGCATCAGTTTGGAGCAGAGTTTGCTGGCTCCTCTTCAAAGCACCATGGCAGAGGAAACAGGGCATCCTTAGATGCTGGTGCGTGTGTGGTGGTTGTAGGGTCCTTCTTACTCTGAAACTCTTTTATGGACTGATCAGTAACAGAGTAGAAATGAGCCCTGTCTGAAATGTTAGCTCAGAGTTCAGCTCGGTGGGGAACATAGAAAGAGGACACACTGGGGTTTTAACTAGTATTTTCTGACTTCTCTCAAGCTGGGACTTTCCAGGTTGATGTAAAACCCATCCGCTTCCCCATGTTGGGGGCTTCACTGTGTAACTTCTCCAAATCACTCTGGGATTTACATAGAATGTTTTGCAGTGGCTTTGCCTGCCTCACAGCGTCAGCAGCTGTGCTGTTGCATTGTCTCTTACTTTGCGATGATATTTGATGCAACCTGTGGTGATATTTTCACTATGAAGGACATGAATCTCTGGAGTCACCAAGATAAAGCAAGGGACTAACCAGAGAAGAACCAGAACAGACATTCTTCACATTGCCATTAATTTGTATGCTACGTGTGTCTAGAGTGCTGGCCTTGTCCACTGCCTATTTTGCAAAGTTACTAAAAATGTTTCACTAAACATGAAAGGAGGCATGTATTAAGACCAAAGATTCTCAGTCCTTCAAGCTTCCACTCCTTCCTGACGATTGTCCAAGACAGGAAGCAGTGAAAGGTGAATAGAGCTAACACTGAAGAGATGCCATGCAGTTACCCGAAGCAGGAGCATGCTGCCTCACCTGTTAGCAAGGTCCCCGGTGGGAAGGGGACAGGGCAGAGCAGTTATGCAGTGGGCGCATAAGAGAATACCGATTTTAAGATGTCCCATTGAGCTTCTTCCTTCACTGTTGGTCAGATAATTGTCTTGGGCTATGCTGAGCACAGTGGCAAGGGAGTGAAGTATAATATGACAACACAATGAGAATATATTGTGACCACCAGAGAAAAGTTCACCAGTATCTTCTGGCAAAGTGAGACTAAGTTATGCGCAATAAAATTTTTACCCTATATTAAAATTCAAATGTTGAAGTTATCTGAGAGTTGTGTGTAGTTGGAAAGGTCCTCTTTGCTATCACTAAGTAGCCAAATTTGGTTGTGTCTTGCTTACTCTTACTGAACAAAGGAGCCTCAGCAAAACTCAATTACAGAGCTGAAAGGGAGCATAAATATAATGCTTTACAGAAGGTGGAAGACTGTGAAGAGCATTGGAACTGGAGATGCATGGTTTAAATTCTGCCGGTCTCGCTTGCTAACCATTTTGTATGAACTTACTTAACAGCCCAGAGATTCTGTTTTACAGGATCAAAGCGGGTCTCACCTCACAAGGTTTAGTGCACCCAAGCACTTAGTAAAGTGCCTGCCAGGAAGTAGGAATCCAGTGAGTACTCCCTTACTAATACCTACCTCATTGTTGCAAAACCAAATCTGTGTCCCTACTTGTGTTTCAGAGCTGACCCAAAGGCTATTGTTTACAAAGTCTGAACTTAACTTCAGTGGGCAGATGGCAGAGCCTCTGTCCTGTGAAGGGAGTGCAACTTGGTAACTTGGGTGCCAGTCTGTGGAAAAGGTGAAGAGTTACCTGCATGGTAGGGGGAAAGCAAACTGCCTTTAGGATTTCTTACACCTGGACCGGGCAGCGCTTCCTTGTTTATTTATGAATTTCCTTGACCCATCTGTGGCCTAAAAAAAAATGGAGGGATTCAAAGGTATAGCTGATTTTCCCTATGCTTCTTCAGTCAGGTGGACAGGGACTATGCCTGTATCTAACAAAACAGTCTTTGTCTTTGCCTTCGTTTTCTTGATCCTTAAATATTAGGAATAGGCCAAATGGAATTTCAGACTTTTAGAGTCACTTGCAGCCAGATGAATTACTGTTAAAGAATATCTTCTTTTTCAAACAAACAAACAAACAAACAAAAACCAAAAAAAAAAGAAAAAAAACAAAAATAAGCATGGCAAGAAAATGAAACAGGTGAGCAGGAGCTTGAAAGACATGGGTGTGGTTTCTGGTGCTGGGAAGAAGGCCTGGACCCCTCAGTGAGCACTCTAAGTGAGAGGTTAGGCCTGTCAGCCGTCCCCTCTTAGATTTGTACATTAATTGTTTCGAGTTTCGTCAGCTCTCCTCACCTGGAAGAATTGTCTTCCCCTTCAGCAAAATGCGTTAGAGCGTGAGTTCATCTGCCAAAAAAACAGCCTGCTGTTTCGAAAACAGGATGCCTGAGCTCTGCCCTCCAAAAAAAAGAGGAACGGAAAGAGAAACAGTATAGAAAGGAAGAAAGCAAACTGCCCCACAGGGATCCCCAGGCCAAGTGCAGTGACCTCTCTTTCCGACCTTCACTATGGCTCAGTTCCTGAGCTCCTGTCACCAAAGCCAACCCACGTCATCAGAGGAGGATAGGAGGAATGGCACAGCTGCTGTGAGAGTGACTAGAATTTCCTGACGCCTTCCTGACCGACACAGTCAGAGAAGTACAGGGTTGCAGCAACAGTGGCTGAGGAAGGATGGGCCCAGAACAATCAATCCTAGGGAGGTAGGGCAGGGCGGGACTGGGAAGAGATGGGAGGTGTTCCTTCCCACTTTGGACAGAGAAGCATAGTCTCTCATCCAGTATTTTCAGGTGAAAAGCATCCAAAGGCTTATTAGTACCTGGTATAGTGAATGTAGATAGATAAGTATATTGTTATTTCAACTGCAGCTATAATCAAATGATTAGTCACAGCCCCTGATACCCTCCAAACATCCTGCGGGGGGACATTTTTCTTTCTCATCAGCTTTGCCTGGGACAGATTTGGACCCAGATGATGAAACTGGATGTTCTGGAATTGGAAAGTACAGTCTCAGATACCAAATCTTCCTATGGACTAACGAGCTGGAATAGAGCACTTGAGTAAATGTCTGCTGAGGAAGCTCACCAGCTGGGAGTGGGAGATAAATGGTACTCTCTTGAGGCATCCTGAAATCACATACAGATACCATCACTGGAGAAGTGAGTCCTCCTAGCTGCACAGGCTTATTTCTCCAGCTCCAGTCTGAGAACCTGTACCAGCTAATTGCCTAGGCTCTTGGAAGGGAGGGGCTCAAGTCGCTCAATTCTAGCAGCCTGGAGGCACTGGTAAACCTGAGTGTGTGGTACTGGAAGACAGTCATGACCGAGGCAAGGCAAGTGCTCTAAAGTTGAGGGAAGTCACTCTCTGTACCCCTGAACAATCAGTCAGTAACTTTGGGAAACACTGGGCCTAAGAGAATTGAAAGGAAATAGATCTTATTGGCTACGAGATGCATCTTGGAGCCCTATCAGAAAGGAAGCAAGTTGTTGAAGAATTAATCAATGATAATAGTAAGAGAGGGGTTTCCCTTAACAAAGGAGCCTTTTACAGGTCCCCAGGCTTGAAGGGAGCCTTAGTATGGTTTCCTCCAGCTATGCAGAAGGGCTTCATCAGACCAAAGAGATACATGTGTTCCCTACTAGACCTCACTGTGCCTCTGGCCAGACTCCTCATTCTCTGTATGTATGTGTGTGGGGGTGGGGGTGGGGTGGAGGGTCATGGACATGCAGGCTGCGGCAGAGGCTCGCACAAGCTTGCCTGTGAGGTCCTGAGTGCTAGAACTAGGAGAGGGTAGGATATCATCCAAGTTGATGGAGGCTCAGCTCTAGTCGACCTTCTAGACTGTGATAGACTATCTGTCAAGTTAGCACTTTAAGAGATAGCTTATGTTGCACTCTTAAGCATTTAGGCTTGTAGTATGTCCCCTGGCAAATGTTAGCGGTGATCTTGCTCTAAAGCATAAAGTGAACATTGGTTCTGACCAGCAGGAAGGGCAATGTGCATTCTTTGACCCAGTTTTCTCTCTTTACTAGCTCAGCCTAAAGCGAAAAAACCTGAATATAAGCCACAAGTTTAAGTTCTAGCTCTCCCTTTACTGGGAATATTTGCCAGAGCAATGGAATCATTTAAAAATCTTTTCATTTCCTTATTGTAAAATAAAGTAGTTGGAATAGATTATTTTTGTGGTTTACTTTAGGTCTCAAATTTATGTTGGTAGACAGCCAGTGTCTCACACAGGGGTAGATGGCTGCATGCAGATATTTGGCTAAGTCCTTTACCCATATTCTTCATGAATATGGAAATAGGCACTATCTCTGGGTTGTTAAAGTGGAATTTAGCAGAAATAACTTGATTAGCTTGAATAAAATCACCATGCCTGGAGATGTAGCTCATTAGGAGAGTGCTTGCAACCATTCGTGGAGCTATAAGATTCGACCCTAATCATAACCCACTAATCATAACCCAAATAACACACACACACACACACACACACACACACACAAAGTTTTAATTCTTGTTGCTGAGGATATGATCCAGGGGTAGTAAGCTTGCCTAATACACACGAGGCTTTAGACTTGATGGAGCTGGGAGAGGATCATGGTCAGGATCCCAATGAGACAAATAAATGGACTAGAAGGTGCTTAGTGATTCTTCACCATGAACTTTGTAGCGTTTGATTGGAAGTTTTATTCTTATTGGTTAGGTCTGGTTCAGATTTCTAATGTTCAGTTATGCTGTTCTTGTAGCCTAGCCATTAATTTCAGACTCAGTTTGGGCTGGGAAGTAATCCTTCTAACACAGGTTAAGGGAGGAAACGGTCAGAGTTCTAGAAAACGGTGGATGAATGGAATTGTCTGGTTTGCCTGTCAATGTCAGACACATCCTTTGCATCTTGTGGATTAGTGTGCAAAATTGTAGTTTTCTTTGTTTTCCCTAACTTAGCTTAAGATAAGACAGTAAAAAGTTCTTTGAAGCTGTGGTCCACTTCCTCACTTCTTTCTACACTGACTAGCCACCTTCTCCCTCGCTCCCCCAAATGAAAGATTTTGATTTTATTGTCATTCAGGAGGATGTCCTTCCCAATGCATGTAAAATGACCATAAAGCAGAACATTCATCTCTCTGCAGCAGAGCTACCTGGACTGAGGAAAGCCCAGTTTCAGAGGGCTTTCTTAAATCATTGTCTTCAGAGATGAAAGAGAGTATTTAACTCATCAGTCTTTATTTATTGTTGTTTAAAACATTCTTTCTGTAACAGAATATAGCTGTATTCTTGGATGTGACTCAGTATTTGAAATGCTACTCTTATAAAAGCGTAGCACATGAAAGAGTTTGGGGGCTAGCACTTTGTAATAAATGTGATTAGTAATGTTTTTGTTTAATCTAAATATTTCTACATTGGTATGTATATATAGGAGCCAGTTCCTTTACTGAATTCTGACCCAGTTTACCCAGGCTTTTGATTAACTCACTTGCAATTTCCATAAGTGAGCAAATATCTCAAACAGGATTTCACTACGGTGACACTCTGGCCAGCGATAGGAGATCACTATAGCTGGGAAGTCAACTATAAACCTAAAATGGCAGTTTTGAAATACTGTATTACAGCAAGTTAATGAACTTAGCATTTGGTTTCCACGTTTTATACTTCCCTGCCTTTGCCTGTTTGATCTTTGAGAATAACTCCCAGACTCCCCGCCCCACCAAGTTCCTTGCCATTGTTATCTATAGAAGTAAAGCCAGGGGTGAGGCTCCTTCTTACGCAATTCTTCCAAAATATTTAACTTCTAAGTGAAATGGATTCAGCGGGCAAGAATCATTCACTGTTATAAAAACCAAAATACCCTACCAGAAGACGCCAGGGTGCACCCATGCTGGTCGGTGGGGGTGCACTACTGTTGGAAGCATGCCAATTCTCACTGTGCTGTCCTGTACAGACTCGCTTTAGCTCTTTTCGGGGACCTACCAGCCTCTTTCTGTCTTGCCCTCTGGCCCGTGATGTTTCCTTCAGCCGTTGCCAAACCATTTAGTCTTTAGGAGATTCTGCTGTAACTTTCTTTGATTCACTTTAAAGTAGCCAAATGCTCCACAAAGAAAGGACAGTTAAGTCACTTAAAAGTGAGGAAGATGGTGAATCTTCTGTTCTTGTGTGCCCGTTTTGGAGAGCACTGATAATCTCTTCTTTACGGAGTAGGGGGTAGCATTTAAAGCTAGAAGCCATGCATGTCTTCTCAGCAATCATAATGCGTTCCTTTCCAAAAACAATCAGTTAGGACGGAGGGCTGTGGAAGCCTCAAGCCCTCCCTGATTGAAGTGTAGCAAGTTTATTAAGGTAAAAGTCACCTTCAAGGTAGACTTATTTTAATCTTCTAACTTTTTAATTTAAAACATAGTAAATTTAAATTTTGCTGTTAAGAACCTTACAAGACCGCATTGCCCTTTCATTGCAGTAGACTGTATACCATTCTAACCTTGAACAAAGTGGAAATCAGAGTCCAGCTACTTAGAAGTTTTTAAAAGAAGATCAAACCAGTATTTTTTAAAAATTAGATTTCAGACAAGAAGTATTGGCAAAAAAAATCACTAAATCAAACTATCTTTCCAATTGAATTAGATTGGCTGTGCTACACAGAGAAGCAAGTAAACTAAGTGTTGACCTGTCAACTAATGTCCTTGGTCACTACAGATGGTGGCATTTGATAGATCATTTCCAATTATAGTTTCACACAGTTGCACTAGGCACAATCTTGCAACTTTCAGGCAAGAGGGGAACTTTAAAAGTCCTATTTGTGTATTTACCTGACAGGGGAGATGCTATGGTCACGGTGGTGCTCTCAGGATGGAGACTCATTTATTGCACTCTGAATGTACAGACCCTTGCGATTCCCCAAAGTGTAGGAAACCTGATATGTAATTTGTGGTAGTGGAAGGATTGTGTTTATGTGTTCCTGTTACTTTCAGGAAAAAAAAACTAATTTAATTAAATATTATATATTTAAAGTTATTTTATAGACGAGAAAACATTTTATAAATAAGACCTATTTTTTAATCAATACAAAGTGAAGATTAAATATTTAATATAATTTTTAAAACCTTTAAAAATACAAGGTATAATCTCACTGAAAAGTAGTTTTTTTGTGGCATGACTTCTCAGAGTCAGAGGATCATGAGAAGATTATGGTACTAAGATAGAGGTCTCATTTCAAATCCTATGGTAATCCTCCTTATGTCTTCCTCTGTTGGGAACTGAAGATGGCAAATTAGAGAGTTTACATACTGGTAAAATAGTCACCAGGCTGTGGATTCTTCCAGCTACTTAGCAGAATGGCTAGCCCAGCAAATTGATATGAAGGTGGGAATCCCAGGTTAACCTCTACTACCCCTGCAATGTCTCTTTCCAATGAATGTCTCATTATGAAATTCTCATGGCTTAACTGAATTGCCCATTCTTGGGTCCTATTACCTAAACCACAGTAGCGTTAGTTCAATGCTACTGGTGGCTGCTCACTGATAAACAGTGCCAATGCTTGTAAGCATGTTGAGTCAGATCAATCTCACTCAGAAAATATAGGCTTATTTTTGTTGTAAACTACCGACTCTGGCTCAAGATGAGTTTATTTATTTATTAAAATTTAGAATAGTGATGTAAATACTTTAAATACTTTGTAACAGATGTAAATAAGCAATTATTATCTATTGTTCAAATTTTTTAGAATGTAGAAGTAGTTGTGGAAAGTAAAGTGACTTAGAGAACTAATTGTGTCAGTGTAATGTTTCTTAAGGAGAGGTATTCCATGTTTGAAAGATCCTGACATGCTAATTTCGGCTCTTTTGGTATCTATCCATTTCCAGGCATTATTTACATTATATAATGGGACAGAGTAAGGTGAAACTTGTTAGCATATAGTATGTAAGAAATGAAAAGAAAAATCACAAAGCCTCAAGCGAATAAAAACGTTTGATGTTTAGGTTGCTGGGGGAAAAAAAGGAAGACTTGAACGAAAAGCTAAAATACTTAAAAGGAGATTACACTGGAAGGAAACATGATAAAGAAGCGGAATACTCAGTTTAGTATAGGAGAAAAATAGAGACAATTACAGAAGACATACGAAAATGTTACTAAGTCCGATTGGTCAACGGGGTGGCTTTCAAACTTCCTTTTTACCAGTAACATCAGAACATTTGTTAAAATTGTGGCTTCAGAGCAGCAGGGCTTTATCATCACTTGCAGATGAGTAAACACGTTCTGTTAGCTTCTCTCGTCTTTCATTACCCAGAAGGCCCCGCTTCCGTTCTCACACAGTCAAGGCCCTGTGCTATGAACCTCTCCTGTTATGCACAGCCTTGCCTGTATTTCTGCAGACCAGCCTCTTACCCTCCTGTCAGTTAATATCACAGCTAGCCTTTGAGAGACCTGGCATTTGATATATTTCCAGTGTAGTTTCACATGTCCACTTGATTATGTGGCGTTAGGAACCTTCTGATAGTCCACTAGTAACGTAAGTGTAAGCCTCTACTCTGGATAACTTGGTTAACATGTAATCTGAAACTTAACAGGCCTGACACGCCACAAAAGAACCCTCTACCCAGCCAGCTACAAGCCCCTCCTCTGCCCACTGTGATGACTGCTGCTGGCTCCATTCTAACTCAGATGACTGACATCCAGCCATGGTGACTGATGCACTGGCTATATTTTTCTTGGCCAGGCGAATACATTATTTGTGTTCTTGACAGGATGAGCACCACTGACTTTTTCCCTGCTGTGTTTTAACACTCAGGATCTGATTGCACAAACCTTATTTGAATCTTTCTTAGCATTAGATGACTGTGTCCTTGAGATGGTTTCCACAAGGGCTACCAGTATTATATCTTAAATGTTTAATAGTCGGACTCATTTAATTTCTGAGAATTTGTTTTTTTTTAACTTGTTAAAGAAATTTTTGTACTAAGAGTCTATATAATTAAAATATTTTTATATGATTAAAATCTAGATAGGTATATTGTCTAGAGTTACGTTATATGACTAACAGAGTACATTTTCAAACTGAAAAGGTCATATGTTACTTTTCAAGGAAAACTCCAGAGAGTGTATGGCGTCTGTGTAACCTGATATATTTGGGTGTGCTCAATACTAAGTGTGTACATGGAGTCTAGAAGTCAATACCAAATGTTTATCTTTATTGTTTAAACCATATTTTTTGTTTTGTTTTGTTTTTAAAAAAACAAAACAAAACAAAACAAAACAACAACAACAAAAAAAACCCAAAAAACACAGGCTCTCTCATTGAACCAAAGTGGCAAGTTATTTTGGCTAGAACGGCTAGCCAATCAGTCCCAGGATTCATCCTATACCTTTCCCCTCACCCCATGCTAGTGCTACACTTGCACTGCCACACCTGGCTTTTCTGCAGGGAATCCAAAGTCTGGTCCTCAGGTTTGGACAGAAAGAAGTCTACACACTAAGCCATCTCTTTAGTCCAGTGAAAGCTCTTAACACAGAAAACCAAGATGCTAAAATAGGACAACCTAGCAGAAGAATATGGACCTCCTGGAGAGAAATGGATCATCTTTTTTTTCTTTTTCAGTATGGTAAATGTATTTGGTTAAAACGAACAATGCCTGAGTCCTTCGCACGTAGACATTTGATAGGAGTAACTCAGAAAACAGACTTGTCTTCCATGCTTTTGATATCTGATCTCATGACCCAGGACTATGATGCCGAGAAACTCTGAATCTGCCTCAGGGAACACTGTCTATAGGATAGCTTAGGTTTCCAAAGCACATTTCTTCTCTTAAGGTTTATATACTCTCAGAATTAAGGTTCCACAGTACAGGAGTAAATGTGAGATGTGGTGTGTGGGGATGTATACATACACTTTTCCTGTGAGCAGAATTGGGAAGTTTGGTGTGGGTCATTTGGAAGCTGGCTGGCTGGTTTGGCATTATTTGGTTTACCATTCTCTCAAATGGACTGTATCCATCTGGACATGAATCTAAGCCTTCAGAGACTTGTGATGGCTGCTGTTTCAAACCTACTTGTATCTGGGGTGGTGGTATGTCAGTCAGCACCGCTTTCTCTCTGTTGCATGGCACCAGACAGCTTTGCCATTATTGGGCCATAATCTTCATGCTGGCATTTTGTTGATGCTAGTAATATATCCTTACTCCAGTAGCATATTAAACTAATTCATATGTAACTAGATTGACTTCAACTCTCAATTCTGAGCAGATACATACACAGCACAGATATCCTTAACAGGCAGTCTGTGGTTATGCCAAGCTTTGGTCAATACCTGGAGAAGTCTGAAATCTCCTAATTAGAAGAAATTGCCTGAATTAAAGAAGCATCAATCCACACTGGTACTAACATCCTGACTTTTCCAAATAGGCTTTTCTTTCTTTCTTTCTTTCTTTCTGTCTGTCTGTCTTTCTTTCTTTCTTTCTTTCTTTCTTTCTTTCCTTTTTTATGTTATAGCCTCAATATATGCCCATTTCTAATTATGGTTTTCATAATATATAAGAAGATAAATGCTTCATTTACCTTTCTGGCAATTCTGGTTACACTTCTTAGCCTGGTAAATGTTCTAAATGTCAGTGAGCAAGCCTGCACCTGTATGAGTAACTCATGTATCACGTGACCTGCATGACATGGCACTGCATCACACATGTTGTGGGAATTTTGTAGTTAGTTATGCAAGCTACTCTCAACAACAAAAAGGGTTTAGTTGCTAAAGAGCTACAAGAAACTTCCATGCAGCTGTGAACCCAAAGCTTGAGATTAAATTTAGAAATAAAACCTAGCTTCAAGCATAAATTCCATGGCACAGAGCACCCACTAGGTCACAGATATATGCCCTTTCTAGCTGTTCCACTTTATAGGTGGAAATCCTTGGTCTCTCACAGGCTCAATAACTTGCACAGTTTCCTAGACTAGGATACAGCATAGGAGTTTATTTCCAAATTTGAGAGAACACTAAGCTGTCTCTGTATCACATATTGTAGAGGCTACTGACTTCTCTCGTCAGGCTTCCTTTGTGTTATTGAAGTCCAGTAGCAGGGCAAGCCTAAAATGAAAACTCCCTCCTTTCCATGTAAAAGCTAGGTGTCCATTTCTGAAATTGTCTCTATCCCAATAGTCCTATACATCTTAGGGATACATTGTGGGGAAAGTGTATATCCATCTGGTCTAAAGTATTGTAGCTAACACAGGAGAGCAATATGCAGAATATAGCTATCTCTTCTAAAGGGATAAAAATTACCCAAGACACTTGTTTTTATCCTTTAGACTCTACAAATTTGTCTAAACCTTGTGGCAGATTTTTCTCAATTTGAATGTATATAGTTTAACATGAGGCATGGCAAAATACTAAAAGGGACATGATATATGCTTTCAGGAGAGAAAAGGATAAACCTGTGTAGCTCAAGGTTTTGATTTACTTGATAGAGTTGACCTCAAAACTTGTCAAACTACTGGGCTGTCCCACCCCTGAGAAACGTTAATTCAGAAGAAGTGATTCTTAAACCAGCTTCGAAACCTCCCACTATCTAATGTATCAGGGAGTATAGGAGAGACATTAGCTGAAAACAATATAACTAATGTCAAATACATTATAGGCTCTATGGTGCCCTTTAGGAAAGTAGAGGAGTAATCTCAAAAATAAGTTATGGCAGATTTGCATAGCCACAGAAATAGTAGACATTTTGAGTCTGAAAGTGGGAATCCATTCTTAAAAGGAACTGTACTTCTGGGTGTAGCAGTACACAGAAGCCTTGAATTTGTGAGGTAGAGGCAAGAACTTCTTAGGCAATGTTGCAAAACCCTATCTTAAAAACCCAAGGTCTTCAGATGTAGTCTAGTGGTCAAATGTCTGTCATGATTCATATTTATGGACTAAGAATGTTTGGGTGATGTTCTCCTTGTTCTGTGTAGTTGTCTCCAGAGAGCTGGAGGTCGCCAACCATTGATTTTGTTTTCCACTGGAGAGGATTCAAGACTTAATGTTCCATGCATCTGATTCAGCGTTTCTATTTTTTTTTTTTTAATGTTAGAAGATGTAGAGTTTCTAGCTGAGAAACCTTTTTAAAAGGTTTTAGTCACCAGCTTTAGAATCATATGAAAATCTTGTGACCTTGGGAGCATAGAAGAGTAACTCAATTCTCAGCTGTGATTCCTTAATTCTTGTTCTCAGTTGTTGCAATGATTTTGGTCATCGGTTGATTGATGAGGTCAGCTGTCTTTCATTTTAGGCCAGCACTCAAAATATGTCAAAAGAGTCTTGCAAATTAATAGCAAGAAGGTAGTACGTAAGATGGCATCTTAAAGTTCCAAGAGTGGCTAGTGTAGTTAGTGGTCTTTTATTTCTCCAAAGAAGGAAAGATCTTTATCTAAAAACTACGATTTGGATATTAGCTAAAAATAGGCATAGGCTTTCACCCTGATGTTATAACAAAGGTATAACTTCGAATCTTCTTGTGAGATATTTGGATATGTAATATCTGAACTATGCATATACTTAAAAGAGTTGTTATATTTAAAAGAATATCTTGAATTTTTATCCACCAAACCTAGCAATTCTCTGAAGCATACATATATAGAAGCATCATATAATATAATAAACATTATATGTAATTTAGAAATAGCATATTGTCTAAAATGCTGGGACTTGTTAGCTCTGAGAAATAGTTGCAGTATTTTTTTGTCTATTTAATCATGTCACTGTAGCAATTTAGAAGGAAATGTGGGTCATGAGAAGTTTCTATAAAGGTTCTTATGGGAATCACTGCAGTGTTAGGAAGGGTCACTTCTCAGCATTCAAATAATGTGTGTCATATTTTCTCTTGAAACGATTTCAGAATCTATAAAAAGAAAAATACATGGATAGTGAAGGGACTAAGTAAAGAGAAACACCTAGAAATTCAGAGAGCTACACAAAGCCTAGTGTCAACGCGTGAAACAACTGTATACTGAAGTCCCTCTTCTCCCTTTCCAGTTCTCTGAACGCATGCACTAACGTGCTGTCCCTACATGGCCTTTCATATGTCACTTGAGCAAACACTCATCATCTGGCTGATGAATAGAACTGGCTTTGTTCATCAGAAATGCCAGCATTTTGTTGCAAAATCATGGTGACAAGATTCACACTTGCTTTTCCTCGGATTCCTACCTACCTCATATCACTACATCCCTGGGCATGTAGGAAGAGAAATGACTCCATCATCAAGTCCTTGTAGAAGAAAGTCACTCTAATGTGACCCTTGAGTGGTGAATATTACCTAATCCTGTGCCCCTAGTCCAGAATTTGCTTCGAGCAGAACCTGTTAGCAGTCATGACCCACCCTGGAACTGTGTTCTCTGGCTCAGCTACTCTGGCAAAGGGGGTATGGCCATGGGCTCAGCTCCTTCTTCCATTCAGTTATTAATTCACCCAGTGCTATTCCACTTGCCTTTCAAATAAGACAAACATGCCATTAAAGAAACAGGGCTTGGTGTTTTACAGGAATGATGGAAGGACCTGAGGGAGGCTGCACAGTGCCTAAGCTATTAAGAACAGTGGAAATTGTGAGCTTCACAAAAGGGTTTTTACAGAACTACAGCATATCCTTGCTCCAGATTTTTTTCTACTTTATTTAAAAAAAAATAGGGATTTTAAAATTAGCCATCTTGTTCAACTAAAGGAACAGAAACCCAAGAAGTCAATTCATTTTATCAGAGATTACATATTGCTGTAGTACTCTCTCACTAACCTGTGTCACCGCTTCTCCCTCTCTGCCACCATGAGCGATTCCTGTGTGATCTCAAGAGGGATTTTCAGCCCCTTCGCTTTCCTGATTCTTGGGAATTCTCATAACATTATGACTAACAAGAGTATAAAATATGAGTCAAAAGTCAGTCCCCAAAAGTCATTGTGACTTTAATGAGTTCGGCAGTTGTTTCAAACTGCAAAAACAGGAAAATCCTACACAATAAGGCGCCTGTCTCACAGCTGGACTCCTACGTAGATGGCCACCCACAGGAGCAATGACTGGGACTGCCTTCCTCTCTTTGGCACCTTTCCCCCCCTCCACCCCCCCTCCACCACCACCCCTTCCCCCATCCTTAAAATTTTCTCTAACTGATTTCACCAGGTTATCATTGAGAAAAAAGTATCTTTTCAATTCAAAACTTTTCAATTAAAAAGCTTTCAATGATTTTAATGATATTTTTAATCATATAGAATCCAGATTAGTTTAAAAGTAACTCTTTCACATGCCTGATGATAGTCCTTGTGTCGGCTGCCTTCTGGCTTTTTTTTTTTCTTTCTGAGAAACATAATGCTACCAAGATCCTTCCAGTTCACCCTTCTATGTGAAGTCACTAAGAGCTCAGGGCAGTATCTGGAGATCTTTGAACAAACCTTAAGTTCATCTTTTGACAAAGAATAGAAAACGAGGACATGTTCTCATCACTTTAGAAAGAGTGGCTCAGAAACTGACAATAAAAAGAAAAAATTGAACTTATCTGACAAAATTTAACATCAAATATTTGCTAAGTAGCCTCTCACTATTAAAAGAAGTCTGTGTTAGATTTTGGTGCACAGTAAACAACATCACACACAGCCTTATCATTTGTAATACTTGGGAACATAAAAATTAAAAATATAAAATTAAATATAAAATTAAATTAAATAAAAAATTAAAAATAAAAAAACACAGATTTTTTTTAAAGAAAGAATATTCTAGAAAAATAGTATTAAGTAATTTTTAAAGTAATAGCTCTTCTTTTTCTAAAACCTAAATGTAATTTTTCAGTAGTGTTTGTAGATCTCATGTTGGACAGACCCAGCTTTAGGGAGGTGTGGGGAAGTTTGTGTTCTAAGGGTTCATTCACAAACTTTGTTTGTCTGTGTTGAAAAGGGAATTTGGCCATTTCCTCTGGGGACATTATTTCTAGGTAGACTCTAACAGGGCTTTCTTGTGAGGACAGATTATTAAAGAAAAATAGGATATGTGTACAGGAGACACGGGAACACATTTATCTTTGAAATAGCACCTTCCAATTTGTGGATTCTCCACTGCATTTGATGAAGTAAATAAATTCATTCCTTTCAGCTCTGTAAGTCCTTGGGTCCTGGTTTCATTCTGGGTCCATTTTACCTGCATATTGAGACAACTAACTGGGTAAATCAGCAGGAAGGCTCCAAGAGTCTCAGGCTATGGAGGTCTGAGATACAACGAATCCAGTGGCTTATTCTTGCACACAGAAGCATCACCATTTCCCTCTCTGCTTACCTCAGCAATGTAGAAAGTTTTATTTTCCAAGAGCTGCTAGTTGCTAGTAAATACTGTGCTCAAACTGTAGGAGGCTGCCCTAGAATCTACCACACAATCTTGAGAGGTTTGGGCAGAGAGGTGGGTTGGAAGTCTTACGTCTCATTCCTGTTTCACAGAAGAGAGATGTGGTAATGTCACCAGATGTAAAGACTGAGAATCAGTGTTGATGCTTGATTGCTGTGTCATGGCTACCTATAGTTTTCCAGAAGCAACTCTCATGTGGGATTCAGATACTGAAAAAATGTCCATCCACTGACACCTCAACATACCAATTTCAGTCCTTGGCTTGTCCAGGCACTAGGGCAAGCCTTACCTTTACTAATCAGATTTTGTCTTGCTAGAAGGCCACATTTGCCTTTCTTAGTCTTTCAGAGCCCCAAACAAGTGGGCCCTTCATAAGTATTTTTTGATGAGAGCAATGATTGCCTTAGTCAGTGTGGTGGGGCCCTCCCTTGCTGAGGAAAACCAGTGGTGGTTGCTAAGCAACATTTAAAAGGTCTAGATTGGTTTCTGATCCTGGATGACCTTCATTTGTATACTTCGTCATGTGTATTTTATGGTTACCTTAGGATGACTTTGGAAAACTTTGGGTTTGGTATGCATTGGCCTGCCCATGGTAAAAGGATCATAGGAGAATTCATTTAGGCACGGAAAGAAGGGAGATGGTATTCCTCTGTTTATTTGCATGAGTCCACTGACCCCTTCTGTAAAGACACAGAAGGTGTGTAGTTTACTTAGCCCCATGGCTAAAAACCACCATCCTTTACCACACAGACTGATGGACCACGAATCCCAACAGGGTCCTATAACAAAGAGAAGCTATACGGAGGAAGGGAAAGGAAAGAAGGATCTTGCCGTATATGATTCGGTTTTGGCCTGCTCTCATCTCCTGAACAGAGCAGCCAACCAAACCACGAAGGAGTCCTTACCCTCTTCAGACTGTTAACTAAGGATTAGTCAATGTATCCCAATAGATCTGGCTCATCTACTAGAAGGAAAGTTGATTAAAACCCTAAGAGGACTTTTTGTTTGCTCTTTTCCTTGCTTTTTCCCCAACTGCTTTGCCCAGCCATTTCAGATGTCCCTTTGGTGTTGGTTGAAAACATGACAGAATAGATTGAGGTAGGACAGTCCTAGTTGGCTCCAAAATGTTTGCAAGTATTTCAGAGATATCAAAGGAACCGAACTGCCTGGCTATTATATTTGGCTAAATCTTGTTCAGGGAAGCAGATGTATGTGTGTGTGTGTGTGTGTGGGGTGTTGTGAGAGAACTAGAGACAAGATCATCAGTCTCTAAGTTTTTATGTAAGATATTTTTACTACACTTTAAAGTTGGCTACTTTGCTAAAGGCCAGCAGAACAATCAGCACTTATAAAGCAGTCTTTTCCAGTTTCCCAGTCTTCAGATAAGTGCTGGTTTTATGGCTTGGAGAGGCCATCGTGACAGGGTTGTATCTTAACATATAACTAGGAATTTATGCAATTCACCTGGAGTTCAAAATTGCACCGAGGTTCAATATGTAGTCTCCAAAGCAGAAATGATTGACCCAGAGATGTCAGGTTACTCTGGAAAACATACACACGTATACAAGCAGGGCTACCCAGAAAGAGAGTGGTTGTGTCTCTGAGGACAGTGTGTGGTACAGTGAGCCAACAGGCAGAGACTCACTCAGGTTTGGTCTGGCTTCACCTCAAAAGGCTGCTCTCCGGGGAAGCAACGGTTTGACCTGAGTCTTAGATGCCTGAAGTGAAGCTATTGTCAGATGCAGGATGCTCATTTGGAAAGGGAATGCCTCACAGGAAAGAGAGCCAATTACAAGTTCAGGCTGTTGCCATGGTGCTTTGCTGATCCTTCAACATGCAATACAGGAACTCCCAGGAAGGCTAGCAATAAGATGTAGGGGAGGTGGGGAGAAATTAAGCTAGCTTGGGCAAGGCATCCATCCCACTGCCTGTACTGTAATGCTGACAAGAAGGGAACGGTAAAGAAGCCAGGAAAAGAATGTCATTTTTAGCGTGTTCTGGGTTGCTAAAATGAAACTAAAATAATTTAACTCTGAGACATTTCTAACATGAATTATAAGATGTACCAGCAGTAAAATATCAAATAAGCATAACGCCAGATTAATCGTCGTTCATACAGCAAACGCTATCTCAGATTTCCTAGCGTACACGGGACCCTACAAGGAAAGGTTATGAATTTAATCCATTTGCAGAATATGATGTAATAAGCATATTAATGAAATGACTGAGTGCAGAAAATTGCACACTGCATATGAAGTACTTTTTGAACCAAATAAATTAATTCCATCCCTACTCGTTCCACTGAGAAAAGAGGGTAAATGCATCAGCACCCAGTTGGTGGGCAAATAATGTTCCAAACGCTAGTTTAAAAGAAATTCTCCTATACTGGGAGCCAAGACAGAAAGCAGCCACAGTCCTAACCTTTTCCAATGGGGGAAAAAAAAGAAACTCAGCGTCAATTAATCAAATGTACCACCATCACTTGGAAGCAATTAGAAGAGCCGAGCGCTGTGTCAGGCTGCATCTGCAGAGGGCTGTCTGCAGAGGAAGAGAGGGTTAAAGAACACCTAACTGGAACGGGGGAGGGTAGGACCTCAGGTTTACTTAAATATTCATGGGGCTTCCTCCATTTTAATCTTCTCCTTTTTAAAAGATGGCTGTTTCCCAGTCAGACAGCTCCCGGGGGAAAGAGATTCCCTGCTCCCTGGCAGAGTTGGACTAATCTAGGGTGGAAACCCCTCCAGGCACCAGGACGGTTCGTAACTGATGGAGTGCTTCAAGCCGGCCAGCTGAATACATTTGGACAGGCTCTCGCTCCTCCTTCATACAATCCTTGGTTTCATTACTCTCTTCTGCCTGGAAATAAGCAGGGAGCGCGTAGGCTTCTTGCAAGGATGGAGTGTGAATGAAGATGAGCTTGCGTGGATTAGGAAATACCACCCATCTGGAAGGCTTTGTCTTTCTAAGTTTTGGTTCTTTAACCACTGGAACTGCAGCGGTTTCCTGATCCCCTAGAGACCGCTCTCATAAAACTGAATTCTTTCAAAGGGATTTGTGGATTGTGGCAAGAAGAGCTTCCAAAATGCCCGAGGCAAACTATTTGCTGTCTGTTTCTTGGGGTTATATCAAGGTGGGTCAATTTGACTGTGTTATGTGTCTTTGATAGAATGTGATGTTTTTATGTCCCTCTATATTTCATGGAGTAGACAGCATTGAGCAGTGGTTTAATTTGTATATACGTTTAACCCACTGGGGCTTCTTATAATGAAATAAGACATGTTTTATTGCATTGTATTTTATGTACTGTAATGTGTTTCAAAATTCTGGTTCTTCTCAACTCTGAAAAATTTAAAAGGATGCTTTCTGCCTCTCTTTTTATTTTATCTTAAACTTTTCAATTAATCTGTTCTCACTGAATATGTTATCACTCCAAACTATATTTTTTGGGCATATTTCTAGTTTCTTAATTCAAGTGACATTATTTTAGCCTTTATTAATTTTTTTTTCTGATTTGCAACTTCAAAAGCAATCAGAAAACAATTTTAAGAAATTTTAAGAACTTTATATTTTTTCTACAGTGACATTGCAATGTTATCAAATTGGGGGGACATTGTGATTTCTATTGCAGCTCTCATTAACCTAATGAAATTGGCTGATCCAGACTCTTGGTTCCTAGAAAGTAAAGTCGAAATACAGCAATTGTTTGCTCTTTCTTAGACATTTAATACATTTTCTTTTCTTTATAAACAGTTCAAAAGGATGCTGAACCGGGAGCTGACACATCTCTCAGAGATGAGCAGATCTGGGAACCAGGTGTCTGAATACATTTCAAACACGTTCTTAGGTAAGATGTTAACAGGAAAACCCACTGAGCTTCTGCAGGGTGAATTTTTACAGTCTACCAAGGGCATCCCTGTGAATTTGGAGTGAGATTGAGCACAGAAAAAAGAAATCCATCCAAGATAAAAGCTAAAGTTGTTCGCTATAGGAAAACAGTAAGCAAAAAGATATTTCTGAAATGAAAATACCCTCTAAAAAGAGCAGGATACAATGGGTTGCTTGCATTTACATGGTTTCATATTATTGCTCCTGTCCCACAGGGACCTGCAGAGCAGCTGAAGGTCCAGTACCCTACCCAGCAACTCTCCTACCAGCATCTAAAAGCAAAAATATCATCTAGTAACTGGGCTTTAAGATAAAAATCTTTCCTTTTAGGTAGTTGGTAAGGGTCATGCCACCTCTACATGTAGAGTCCAGGAGAACATATTCTGGAAATAATTTGACTGTCGCTTTGGTGGGTTATTTCTAAAGGCTGAATGCATGTGTGTTTCAGGGGTTGGGTTCCTGTCTAAGAGGCCTTGTCTTCTCTAAGTAGTACCAATTGTGTTCTTTTTCTGATTTTTTTTTTCCTGCTCTCTGCAATTATGTGGACGGTGCTTAACACAGAGCACTGGCCGTGGATTTGCAGGGGCGGTCCTCAGTCATTCCTAGGGTCTTGTTTGACTCTTAGAAATTTCTTAAATTTTCTTAAGGTGAACATTTCTATTATGAGCCTATTCTGCCCATTTTAATGAGGACTGCAGAATTGTGTACATGTACTTCAAAATGCATGGTAAGCCCCGACATTTGGATTCTTCTCCTTTGAACTATTCTTGCTTATGCAGCTCCATACTGTTTTCCAGAGAAGTGACCCATCCTTACAGATGGGCACCGCAGCTTTCTTTTGGGGACAGCCCCTTAGTAAAGGAGCATTTGTCTTGGTGTCTTATGGAACACAGTCGGCCTGCAGCTATGTTTTAAAAATCAATCCTCTATCTTTCCCTCCAAAGCAGTTCCTCCTAACCAGTCAGCTTTCTCAGAAGCTGCCCATGCAGTAATGCTCAGCACAGCATTACTGTGCAGCCCTTGGTCATCCAGCAAATCAGCAAACTGCAGATTAGCAGGCAGAGACCATCTTCCCTGCTCTTGACACACGTGTGAGGGTCCTCCAGCACCTGCTACTCCCAGCTGCAGTTGCAACAATGTTTCCCAGAGAACAAAGGAGAAGAATTTTTACACATACTAGTCGTCCAGTGGTGGCTGGAATATAAACAAAGAGAAGGCATAATCACCCATCCTTTTCTTCTCGTGCCTTTCCCCTTTACCTCTGAACACAGGACTCTTCCTCACACTGTGTCAGATACATACCTTGATTCACAAAACATTTGATTATTTTTTCATTAGCTGGGAGCTGTTTTCAGGACACTTGACAGGAACTGACAACAGGAGTGAAATCAGCACTAACTTCCCTCAGTATTAGCATTAGAAGGGTGGTATGAGTATAGATGTGTGTATATGGCCTTGAATGTGTACATGGCAAAAAACAGGCTAGATCGGCAAACAGGAAGATTCTAAACAAAGGGGAAAAAAAGATGCAAACACACAAGAGGCACCAAGTGCTTCATTTGAAATATGGGAACCTCGGGAGAGATGTGGCCCTTCAGCTCTTTCAACTCCGACATTCTGTGAGTCTGTCACATTGTTCAGCAGCTTCCCTAAGACACCCTTGACCTCTCTGTCATAAGCAGACAGTCAAAGCTTGCTTCTGAACCACAAAATCAGAGCAGGGGACTCTTAGCCCTGTCTTAGGGGGGAAGGGGTGTCCCTAGAGGACCTCGAGGCCTCCTCATAAACTGTCATATCTATAGTGGACGTTCAGGACCTCGTGACACAATTTCCTCATTATACAAGAAACAGAACTGAAGTTGAGGCAATCTAAAGTCACTTGACTAATATTTTTCTAAGCCAGAACAATTAACTCTTTAGATTTTTAGAAATAAATACCAGATACCACCCTTTATGGAAAGTCGTAAGACTATAAGGAGCAGAATCCCCCTTTAAGGATATGATGTGGATACTATTTTGGAAATTTTTTTTCTGTAGAAATCAGGATGGTTGGAAATAAAAAGGAAGGGTTAACAATTTCTTGGTATGTAAAAGGCTTTGTTCTGAAAATAACAGTCATTGCAGAACATATGGAGATGACAATCTCAGTTGACATTATACTTAAAAACAGTATGTTAGCCAGAGTGGGAAAGTGCTAAAACCTGTCCTAGAGAAAGAAAGGGTATCTCCTAACCCAGTCATCTGTGAAACTTGTGGGTTTTCCCATCTGAAAGGACTATGTCTTAGGTGTGACACAGAGAGCCAGGCAATAAGCCATAGGCCAGGCTAGGCACTTACTAATGCTATTATATGATAGTGGGTTTCATGTTGCTGGGAAAAATGGACTTTGGAGTACCCAGTCTCAGGAGATGTAAAAAGGGTGCAGGTGCAGACCACAAATATAAAACAAGCTTTTTAAGTGTTATATTAAAAGCTAGTCAGTATTTTCACAGGTAAAGAAAATTTTCTTTTTAAATGTACTCAGTATCCTACCTTGAAAGCTAGAATTTTTAAGGTTTGAGGGAAAGAGACTTAGAATTGTCGCAATCATAGGATCTAGCAGGCAAAAACCTTCCAGCTGTGCCACTAAATGTGTTTGATTAAGACCAGTTCTCACATATGCTTTTTTGATTGTTTACATGCTTGCTTTGAAGTAGTCCATGATGTCTCCACTATATTCTGACAACTAGAAATGCTAACCCACTAAGGCTTTTTGTTTTTTTTTGTTTTTTTTTTTTTTGAGTCTGTGATTCAGGTTGTTTCCATAGGAATCTGGCTAATTGCTTACCAGAGGAAATTCCAAGTAGGGAAGCCTTGTGCTTGTTTCATCAATTGCGTAGGGGAACGCCCATGAATGTCGCCAATACCCCGGTGTATAATGCTCTTCTTCATTGCTGTGTTCCAGGCACAGCAGTTGTTCTGCTCAGTTACTCACTGGTGCAGGGAACCTTTAATTAAACCAAACCAGAAAAGCTGCCAGTCCCACCAGAGAGAGACACTTAAATCTGCAGAGGCACTGGGGAATCCGACAACCTTTTACACCAAATGTGAAGAACGGTAGCTGGGGAAAGGGCTTTCATTCTAGCAGAAAGTGGTAGTTATTAGCCATGAAGTGGCAGAAAAAAAAAGGGAATTTCAAAATTAAATAACATATACTTTGCATGCCAGAGACTGAAAAAAGATTTTTAATATGAGCCCTAAGGCCTGAGCTCCAGGCTATTAAATCACCATGTACAAAGTAATTGCAGAATAAATATCTGTTAACTAGGTAGTCCTTTTGAGTTTGGTAAATGGCTGACTTCATCTGAGAAATCAGGGTAGGATTGTTATTTGTTCCAAAATCTAGTCCTGATCATCCAGACAGGAGGGGGAATTTAAATAGATATATATATATATATATAGATATTTAGATAGATAGATAGATAGATAGATAGATAGATATTTAGATAGATAGATAGATAGATAGATAGATATTTAGATAGATAGATATTTAGATATATAGATATTTAGATAGATAGATATTTAGATAGATAGATAGATAGATAGATAGATAGATAGATAGATAGATATTTAGATAGATAGATAGATTTGGGTGTGGCCCATACATTTGTGGGTTGTTTTCTTTTTTAATTTTCTCAGTGCCATCTGACACCAAATACTTTTCAAAACCTCTAAATTAATTGAAGTGACTAAAATTCTCTAATCAAAAGTGATAGATTTGTGAGCTCCTAGAGCCCTTCCAGGGGTGCCGGGGACAGAAAGTGCTAGACTCCCCCCAACAGCCAGTAGGTAGGCTGAGCATGAAGCTGGCCCTGTCTTGCTGTACTTGCTTTGCTGTGACAGAATGTCTCCAGGGCTTGTGAGCAGGCAGATGTCCCCGAGGAGGACACATGAGTATGCCATCATCTGCAGGAGTCTGAAAGCAGATGAGCCCTGTCCCAGCATGTCATCTGGAAGCATGCCATTCTCACATGGGGGTGTTGTTGCTGCGCTGATTTTCACAGTGACAAGCAAAGATAATTGAGGGCACTTCTGAGAGACACATTAACTATTTCAACCATGGGTGTCATTTAGTCCAAAGAAGGATTGGGTCAGCAATGGAACCAATCACTACCTTTGTGCCCCCACAGGTGCTCCTGTAGCAAGACAGCGGTAATACACCATCACAAGCACTCAGAGTTCCCTGCAAAGGGAAATACAATTTTTAATAGTTAATAGGTGATAGTAATACACAGGAAAGACTTTACATGCACCTAGATATTCATTTATACTAATACTAGCTCTGCTGTTACCTTGTAAATTTAAAAGAAAAATAACTGAGATTACCAATAGCTAATAACCACAAACATATTAGGAACTAAAATGCCTACTATGAATAAGAGACCTTATTATTTATTAGAGAATTAATAGGCACAAAACATGAGGAAAAGCAAATTATAATCTTCCCCTAAACTTCAAATGGTAATGAACCAAAGAAAATTAAAAATAATTATTTGAAGGTTATGAAACCATTTATTTTTCTAACATATATTCTTATTTAAACTGAGCCTAATTAAATTCATATGAATTGTTACATAAAAAAAATAAAAATATAATAAAATGAGCATAACATAGTTTGCTTTTGTTAAACTGGTCCTGTCTTTTACAATGAACTTTTTCTTGCTGTTTGCTTTAAGATGAGTCCCATGTAGCTTAGGCTAGCCTCAAATTCATTATGTAGGTCTGTGAACCTTTGTCCTCCTGCCTCTGCCTCCCCAGTATGGGACTACAGACCCATGTCACTGTGTCCACTAATGAACATTGTATACACAAACATATGTCACTCACTTTAACAAAAATTTTCTATATAAATATAGATATTCCACTTTGAAAATATGATTACAATTCTGATTACACTAAAAATGAAAGATGGAGTTTGGGTCTTACCTCTGCCACTTCTTATTTCCGTTCCTTGCTCCTCTGAGCCTCAGTTTACTTTGGCAGTAATGTGGAACAATCCATGTCTTCACAGGCCCATCTGCAGACCCAGCAAGGTCATGCTACAAGAGTTCTTTATGAAATTTAAAGCCCATCACACAGGGTTCAAACTGTTCTGAATACTATTGCATGCACACTGGCACACATGTGCTCAAAAGCATGTTCACTGTTCTATTGCAGACAAGCAGAACGATGTGGAAATCCCATCTCCCACACAGAAGGACAGGGAGAAGAAGAAGAAGCAGCAGCTCATGACCCAGATAAGTGGAGTGAAGAAACTGATGCATAGCTCAAGCCTGAATAACACAAGCATCTCACGCTTCGGAGTCAACACAGAAAATGAGGATCATCTAGCCAAGGTGAGTGTGAGCTGGGCAAATGTGTGTGCAGCGCTCCACTGCACACTCACACATACACACACTCACACATGCACACACACAGGTGTACGCACTCACCCAAGCGTGCGCGCGCGCGCACACACACACACACACACACACACACACACACACACACACACAGGTGCACGCACTCACACACTCACACATGCACACACAGACTCATACGCAGGCACACATTCACACACAGGCACACATACACACTCACATGCACACACACTCACACACAAGCACATACACATACAGACTCACACATGCACATACTCACACACAGGTGCACACTCACACACAGGTGCACACACTCACACATATGCACACATTAACACGCAGGCACACACACACACATTCACACACAAGCACATACACACAGACTCTCACACACAGGTGCACACACACTCACACACATGCACACGCACACAAACAGGTGCATACATGAGCACACACGTATACACACCATCCAAGATTTAGAAAAGAAGAGGGATAACATTTGCTTTGCCATTGAGTTTTATGATGCAGAAGCTGATGTAGCCTCTTTGTTAACTGCTGGAGCACCTGACCAAAGTCCTTCTATACCAAAAGACTGTTTCTTTGTCCTGAATATAGGCTCAGTTCTCAGTAATGCAGAGGCTCTTTATGGATAGAACGTCCTGCTGGGGAGAATACAGAGAAAGCTTGCAGGCTGGACTGCATTATCTCAGAGGACAAAGGGGGAAAGTATGCCTGGCACCAGGAAGAAAGTCTGCCCTGATAGGCAGGGGCAGGGCTAACATGAAGAGCCTGTGACAGTGCTGACCACTGAGCCCAAACCCAGTAGTGGAGGAAGAGACTGAAAAGGTTCATTACTTCTGCAGGAGGCTGCACAGACACTGCTGCTAAGGCCTTTGCAGCCTGGGCAAGGATGAAGTGAACTTCCTTGGAGCAAAACTTCTCCTATGAGGCCTTCTGAATACTACCATCAGAGAAAAGTTCATTAATGACTGAGCCAAGCCTCTGGCCAGTTATTCAAATTGAAATAAGTTACTCCCCTCAGCAGATGATTTTTGGAATAATCCCACAGCAAAGGTCTGAACGATGTTCCTTCCATGTCTGTGGGCAGCCCATCAACTCTAAGCTATTACCCATACCAGGCAGTCTTCAGCAGCTGGTGCTGATGGGCCAGCGAGTAGCAAGGGAGAAACAGGGGAACAGGACCAGAAGCCTGTGCTCATTTGAGGTGTCTTTGAAAGCAGCATCAGGGGTTTGTCAAGTACAGGTCACAGCAACTCAAGTTATAAATGCAAACATACTGGGCTGTTTACGACAAAAGGATGTGCAGAAACCTGTAGTTACCACGAAGAAGATATCCAGCCAGCCCACCATTCTCAGACTCTTATGCAACCAGAACTTAAACAAACGCATGAAAGACTCAGCAGCTAATTTCTCCCAAGTAAAATCTTATAAAATATTTTACAACATTAAAAATACTATTATTCTTAAATTGCTCTCACTTTGACTTGCAGGAGCTGGAAGACCTGAACAAATGGGGCCTTAACATCTTCAATGTAGCTGGGTACTCACATAATCGGCCCCTCACATGCATCATGTATGCCATATTCCAGGTGAGACAGACGGAGCAAACACCAACTGTCTGGGAACAGAGCTCTTTATATTTTACACTTTATATTACCTGTATGACAACCTTTTCTCCAGTTTTGGATATCTACTTATTCATGCCCTAATCCATTTTCCTAAACAGGAAAGAGACCTTCTAAAGACGTTTAAAATCTCATCTGACACCTTTGTAACCTACATGATGACTTTAGAAGACCATTACCATTCTGATGTGGCATATCACAACAGCCTGCATGCTGCTGATGTGGCCCAGTCAACTCACGTTCTCCTTTCTACGCCAGCCCTGGATGTGAGTAGTTACAGTCTGTTTTGCCTACCCACCCCCTCCCCATTTTTAAAAGTATCATAAATGCACAATACCTTTATAGAAATGATGCAATTGAATGACCCTGGGTACTTGAACTACTTCTTTGGTAGCTATGGCATTCAGCAATTTGGGTTGCTTATGAAAATAGATTACCCTTCTGCTTTCCTCATTTTCCAGTATCAGTGTAAAGTTCCTTTTTTCATCTTTGCCATCTGAAAGTTATTTAATTATCAGACAATGAATTAGACCCATGATTTATTTTCATCATATTCCTAGTTAGGGATACACTGTATCTCAAGGCATCTTCTTTAGTGTCTGTCATACAGTACATATACACTGTACGTAATCATCTGAATTGCCCAATATGTACTCATTCCAGGCCCTTATTTTCCTAGAAATTCAAAGTAACTGAAAATCAACAGCAGACAGGTTAATAAATAAGAAAAACTAAACTAAAATGCTAAGAAAATCTGCTCCCTAAAACGTTGGTGGAGGTGTCTATGACTCCCTTGTAGTTCAATCTTTTTCATTACTAATTATGAACTACCATAATTAGTAATGTGTCCAGCCATGCCACCACTGGCAGATGGCAATAGTGAGTAACTAGGTTCATCCAAAGTGTACTGCCTGCTGCCAGGAAAAGATTGGCCAGGCCTTATCCAGCCATATTGGAAAATCGAGTTTGGTAGTTAAAGAAAGACTAAATTCTTTGCCTGATTTTCATATGATCTGAGACAAGCTATCTAAGACAACTTGCTAAACTGAGATGGAGGTAAGGGTATTTAATCCCCCTAAGGGAAAAAAACTGTATTGCTTTTACACCCATGAAGTCAAGTAGCAGTACTTATCTAGCGTTATACATAGCTATTGTTTGGTTCTAAATTGGCTATGAGTGTTACAAACTTAGAAAAGGGAGTGTAGAATGTTTGATGTGTAATAGGATTGGTCTTTCGGGGGAAGAGGTAGACAGTCAGCTCACATTTGAATGAACAGAAGAGTTATGTCTTCAAGGAGGCTTAAGAACCAGCAGCCTTGTGTGCCTAACAAGAACAAGATTGAAATCACTGTACATGGGAGAGGAAGAGGACAGAGAAGGAGGTCTTCGTGACAGTGTGAGGGAGGGAAGCAGTATGGCATTAGGCTTCGTTTGTTAGAAATGTTCTCAACTCTAGCCTACAGCAAACATGCAGTGGGTATGCAGATGAATTACTAAACATATGACAGCCTGTGACCTCACTATAAAATAAACTTTGGCAAACATTTTATCATTTGCCTCCCAAGGCTGGAGTTTAGCCTTTTCCATCCCTCGTTACGTAGCCTGGCTGTGTATGAAGGTTACTGTCTGCCATGTTCCCAGAGCAGTATGACTTGCTTCTTTGGCTGACATAAGGCTGCATTATATAAGCATCATACTGCCATAACTCCAAGACACCAACTACAGGCATCCACACGCACCAGCAGCATTGACTTACCAAAACCTCAGCCTATGGACTCAATAAGAGATGAACTCTGGCCATTATCCTTCTCATATCAAAGATTTTACAGTGGTAAACAGAGTCTTATGTTTAATTTAACCAACATCCCAAGCTCTCATAAAAATCAAGAGTGCCTCTCCCAACAAGAGTAAAATGTGGTAATTGAACAAGATGAAACTGAAGAGTCAGACAGGTGCATTGGATATGGAGTTAATGGGCTCCTTTGAACCCACAGGCTGTCTTCACAGACCTGGAGATCCTGGCTGCCATTTTTGCAGCTGCCATCCATGATGTCGATCATCCTGGAGTCTCCAATCAGTTTCTCATCAATACAAGTGAGTTCACCACTGCACAGTTATTCCAGATCATTCTGTGATTCACTGCAGCCTTTTCCTCCTAATGTTTTCATTGTGGGTAATAACAAGGGCAAAAATGAGGTAATTCTTCCATTCCATGGAAATTGCTCAGGCCTTTCCTGGATACTGTGTCCAGCTTGTCAACACAGTGTTTGAGGTGCATGGAGAACTTGGAGAGGGTCAGGGGCAAGCCATAAAAACAAAGCTCCAAAGTTTGGAAAAAATACAATATGGAAAAAAAGAATAAAAGATTTGTAGTGGCCTGGCAAAACTAGAAAAGCTTGGGTATGTATTAGTGACTCTCAGTCTTTTGTGAAACTAACATACATAACATAGTAAACCATGAGTGTCCCTCTATCCTAGATAATAGGCAGAGGTGCTAGGCCTGAGCATTCCAGCCTTCATATAGAAGTAACATTCCTCGAGGAACACTGGAGTAGGTACCTACAGTTCAAGAGCAAGGGTCATTAAAGGTCTACACATTTTCTTTCAACTGCCTGGCTTTGACTACAGACTGTGGAGAAGCAAGGAAAGGATCTAGTTTGACCAACCTCGGGATCTGAAGCTATCCCCAGGGCTTTATCTACTCAAACCATTTGATTTTCACGTTATTCAGAATTCATTCATTGTCTCAGTTAGTGCTCCATCTCTATGTACATTTTCTTTTGATAATATTGGTTGTCTCATTATGATCATTATTGACATCTAGTACTGGCAGTTTTATAAAAGTACTGTCTGAGCCTCCTGCTAGAAAAAGCCTTCTGTTGTTTCTCCTTGTCTTTATCTTCAAAATACCGCCTGTCCTAAGCTTGGGCAACACTGGTTTTCTTCTTTAAATTTAATATCTTGTTCTTGTCTTTTAAAAATATCATCAAGATAAACTTTGGGTACCTGCCTCTTTGCATGGGTTGGTTTAGTCAATTTAACGTGCTGATAGTTTGTTTCTCAAGGGAAATATAACTACTTATAATACTGAGACATATAAAGCATGTTTGTAAATCTGTACCCTTGACTACAAGGTTATCAGAACAAGAGGGCTTAAATTACTTCAGTGAGAGTTATGGCTTATGAGAGAGAGAAAGAGAGAGAGAGAGAGAGAGAGAGACAGAGAGGAGAGAGAAAGAGAGAGAGACAGAGAGGAGAGAGAGAGAAAGAGAGAGAGAGAGAGAGAGAGAGAGAGAGAGAGGACTATTGTATTGTAGTCACATACTACATCAGTTGGTTACTACTCTTAGTTACGATAGAACATGTCTTAATGAGTTTGATGACCATACACTTGGGTAGAAAGATGTGTCAGCAAAATATAGATAAAGCAGAGTGGAGTTGTAGTTTGGGTGTCTAGCTATTGCAATTTCTAGTATAGAAAACCAGAGAAAGGAAAATCTAATATCATCATTATTTTTAAAAAAACTTATGCTCAGTTGTCATATTTACAGAATCCTCCAAAAGCTACATTATGGAGTCAAAATAAAATTTTATACCAACACATCATCCTTTTTGAAGATCTAAACTCACAATTGTCAGAGTTTGGGAATTGTATATGAAAGTGAGCATAGTTTGAAAATCTTAATACATTTGATAACGCATCTGTGTTTTCATTTCATTCCTTTTCAAAACACAAAATTCACGAATACTTAAAGGAAATTGTAAGCTGAGATGAAAATATAGTTTATCTAATGTTAAATTCTTCATCTCCTGTGAAAAAGAAAAGTCGATTGTGATATCTCCAGGAATTATCTTTTCCTCTGCTTTCCTAGTATGTAATGACTTATGGATGATGACTCTCGAAATAATTTAAAATGAGCTAGATCAAATTTCACATTGAAGTGATGCCAGTGTCTGCATTATACAATTTTATTACATTCTTATGGTCATCATTTTTCTTTATTAGATTCTGAACTTGCTTTGATGTATAATGATGAATCTGTGCTGGAAAACCATCACCTCGCTGTGGGATTCAAACTGCTACAAGAGGAACACTGCGACATCTTCCAGAATCTTACCAAGAAGCAACGTCAGACACTCAGGAAAATGGTGATTGACATGGTAAGATGTCAGCCTGCATTCCTCACCTACATTCGCCATTTTCTTGTATAGACTGACTTGATTGAGAGTTTTAATTCTGTCTTTCCCCAAGGTGTTAGCAACTGATATGTCCAAACACATGAGCCTCCTGGCAGACCTTAAAACAATGGTAGAAACCAAGAAGGTGACGAGCTCCGGTGTTCTCCTCCTGGACAACTATACTGATCGAATACAGGTATCTAACGTTTAACACAAAGCCAAACTAAACAAAAGCAAGCAGTATTTAGAAAACAAAAATGAAAATTTGGTTAATTGCATTACCTATGTTACTACTAAACCTTTGGGCATATTTTTAAAACAAGTTAAGAAAAATAGAGTTTACTATTTCATTTATGAAGTAAGCAATCCTATCCTGCACTCATTGAATTGCTTAGTTCTAAAATTGAGTTGCAATATCTATTTGTAATAGAATGTATGTGAATATTGGTCCTCAAAGCTCACATTTGCATACAAATCCCACCAACTGCAACTTGGTTAGGTCTGATTTTGCTAAACAAATTGCCATCAGCTGTTCTTTTTTCCACCCATGGAAAATCTAGAAGTAACTACTTTGGGTCATTTTTTGCATTCTTTACAAACTATGGGAAAAAGTGCTAGCAGAATTTGACTTCTAATACCACTTCCAGTTTTTAAATTAAAAAACTATCAGTCTAGGAAAATATACACACTTCATTTTTGAGGCTCTAATGGTAAATAACCAACCCTGGCCAGCACCGTTGAAATACTGCTCTTTTGATGGGTGTATCGTAATTATATTCAACTAAAATGTTCTTGGTACGGAGTGTACTGGAATGAGAAGGATAAGATGTTCTGGTGGTATTTATGCTTAGTTTTATGGGATTTTTCCAAAATTTGATCATTTCAGGTTCTTCGAAACATGGTACACTGTGCAGACCTGAGCAATCCTACCAAGTCCTTGGAATTGTATCGGCAATGGACTGACCGTATCATGGAGGAGTTTTTCCAACAGGGAGACAAAGAACGGGAAAGGGGGATGGAGATTAGCCCAATGTGTGATAAACACACAGCTTCTGTGGAAAAATCCCAGGTATCTACACTGAGATATTTTTTCAATGTTTTTATGAGCTTTACCAATAGTAGAACTGGAGAGGTCCTTTCTTTTAGCCAGTGTGTGTGTGTGTGTGTGTGTGTGTGTGTGTGTGTGTGTGTGTGTG
>JANHMN010000004.1:44962895-44995037 GCA_030674055.1 Rhabdomys pumilio | reverse complement strand
TGTGTGTGTGTGTGTGTGTGTGTGTGTGTGTGTGTGTGTGTGTGTGTTTGTGTGTATGTTTTCAACCATGTGAGTATCTGTGAAGTGATAAAGAAGCATCCATACATTTAATTCCATCACATTCATCATTCCTTTGCTTTCTCCATGCATGGTTTCTCAGGAGGGGAATTAAGCAAAGTTTTCAGTTGTCCAATATCTTATCAGATGTGGTGGACACATGAGCACCTGTACCCTCCATCCCCCTGCCTAGATTTCTCCTCATCCCTTCTCCATCCAAGAGCTCAACTTCTTATCTGTGTTCTCCACATATCTGTTGCTCTCCTCAGTCAAGCCCGAAGTCACCATTACCAAAGATGAAAAAAAAAAATCTATCTTTGCAATATGGCCAAACTATCTTCCCAGTGTAAGGCAAAACAAGCAAGCAAGCAAGCAAGCAAGCAAGCAAACAAACAAACAGCTGTCCTCTTGGTCTAGTTTGCCAACTTCTTAGTGACCCAGTTGTCCTCTCTGTCATGTGGACAGGTATCCCCAAGTGCCATGATGTCTTCATCCACACTGCTGTTTAGTTCATGGGCTATGCTAAACATCATACGCTTGATCTGGAAAGAAAGCTTCTAACTAGAAGTTCTTAGCATTTGAGGTTTTCTCATCCCAGATCCCAGGGAACAAACAACTACCAATGATCTTCCGTGAAAGGCTGAAGTGTTTCTTAACTAAAAGCAAAGCAACTGAAGAAATTAAACGACAATGCTGTGTTATGTTACGCAAGTTTGTCTGTTGCTGTGAGCTTCTTTCTAGTCCCTGGAAAGCACTTTTTAAATGGCCTCTAAAATCCTTCAAACCATATATAGAGATAAGAGAAAAAAGTGAGTGGGTGGGAACAAAGTAATATCTGAATCATCCAGCCAAATTCTTGTGACTAGCACAGATTACAGCTGCCCTGACTTTAGTATAAGTCTTCCTCATTAAATTGGAAAGGAACCATTAAAAGGCATAATATAGACATGCATGGGCACAGAACCTACACACACACACAAACACACACACACACACACACACACACAAACACACACAACCACACACAAACACACAACCACATACACACATGTACACGCACATATGGGGGGAGGTAGGGCAGAATCTCACATATGACCAAAGTTCTTGTATATATAACTTGAATATATTAAATGACTGGCCATATACCAGAATATTGATAAAGAAAGGAAACATAATGTCCCCAAAAGACCTTAACTCATCTCCCAACTCAACATCTCTCCCTCCAGCCCCACCCATACTCTGACAGGGGAATTCCATTCCCTCATTTATTGGTGCCTATTCTCTTTACCTGCCCCAATCCCCAATGTTTCCTGTTTGTCTGACAGTGAGAAGGTCAGTTTAAGGTCACTTAGCTAGATCCTGCAGGATGCATAGCCCTTGTGGAAACCACACAGATCCACAGCTTTGATTTATGTTCTTGCACACAGGCAAAAGGAACTGCTTACTTGCTTTTATTTTCCATCTTTCTCCTGCTGCAAATAACTGCATGCACTATGGATCCAAAACAATTGCAGCCGTATCCATACTGTAGAGATTTGTTTGTTTAGGGTTCAAATTGTTTTCAAGTATTTTATTATTATTTAAATAGTCTCCAACAAGGCTAACTAAGGCTTGGGAAGTTCCAGAAGAGTGGATGGCCAGATCCTGTCATCTTGGCACGGTGACATATTTAATAGTTATCAGGGAGAGACTATTGAACCAGAACACTTCAGACTTGGGGCTTCCTTCAGAGAATGACTCACAGAATCCAAGTAGTGATTAAGTTATTCCCAGTTACTTCCAGTCCTAGCTGGCAGATGTGAAAGGAAAGACTTGCCGTGAGGTGAACACAGGCTTTGAAGCCAGACAAAGCAGAGAGTAAGGCCCATGTCTACCACTTCCAAGCTAACTTCTGTACCATGTTTGGTCTCCATGATTCTCAGTTTCCTCCTTTATAAACAGCAGGCAACAATACTTTGCAGGATTGAGAGGTATTTGTACATATTATATACTGTCCAGGGCCTACCATTTAGCAACCGATCTAATAAACAAATCTCTTACTATTGGTCTCCTTGGATCCCCTTCTCTCTTTAGATAGAAACCAAGACAGGGTGCTTGGTTTTCAAGGGCCCATGCAGTAACAGATGTGTGGTCCTCTTTTTATCCAGGTTGGTTTCATTGACTACATAGTCCATCCACTGTGGGAGACCTGGGCAGACCTGGTTCAGCCTGATGCTCAAGACATTCTGGATACACTAGAAGATAACAGGAACTGGTACCAGAGTATGATACCCCAGAGTCCCTCTCCACCACTGGACGAGAGAAGCAGGGACTGCCAAGGTCTTATGGAGAAGTTTCAGTTTGAACTGACCCTTGAAGAAGAGGATTCTGAAGGACCGGAAAAGGAGGGAGAAGGCCACAACTATTTCAGCAGCACAAAGACACTTTGTGTGATCGATCCAGAGAACAGGGATTCCCTGGAAGAGACTGACATAGATATTGCAACAGAAGACAAGTCTCCGATCGACACATAATCTCCCTGTGTGGAGACGAACATTCCACCCTTGACAAGCATGCCAGCTGAGTGGTAGGGCCAACCTACCATGGCCAAGGCCTGCACAGAACAAAGGCCACCTGGCCTTTCCAGTTACTTGAGTTTGGAGCCAGAATGCAAGGCCATGAAGCAAATAGCAGTTCCGTGCTGCCTTGCCTTGCCTGCAAGCTTGGCGGTGACCCGAGGCCGTACGTGGTAGTAGAGGCCAGTTCCCACCACAGCTAAATGGCTTGAAAACAGAGGAGACAAAGCTGAGAGATTGCGCTGCACTAGGTGTTGGGAGGCTGTCCTGACAGGTGACTGAACTCACTAGCAACTTCATCTATAAATCTCACTCATCCCGTTGTCGGCCAACCTGTGTGCCTTTTTTGTAAAATGTTTTCGTGTCTTTGAAATGCCTGTTGAGTATCTAGAGTTTAGTACCAACTTCTACAGACTTTTTTTGAGTCTTTCTGGAAAAAAAAAAGAAAAAGAAAAAGAAAGACAGCAGTTTCCCCTTCTTTCTTGGGCAATATCTTTGGCTTTCCTCCAGTTGACTTTTGCAAATAGGCAGGACAGATGCAGTTCTAACCACAGGCAGTTACTTCCTTCTTTTTGTCTAATATGACTCCTTAGTGGCCCCTGCATCTTAGCTGTTTGCCTGCTTTGAGCACTGTTTTCCCCAGGGAAGTGTCTCTGCTTCGCTTTAAACTCATGCTCAGCAAACCAGGTCTGTGGAAGAAGCTGGGCTATTTGCCATCCGTCTATGGAGTGCTCAGTCACACAAGGCCATGTGTGCGGCTGCCTCCCAGCCTCCAGGCCACTGGGAGCTGCACACCACCTGCCAGCTCTCCTCTCTCACCCCCCCCCTTCACTCAAGTATACTGTTTTCAGTTTAATGCTGCCATCTTTGTCTTGTACTGGCCCCTGCACTAACACTTCCCTCTCTTCCTGTTTATAACCATGTATTTATTACACAATGTACATATTGTAATGTTTTGTAAGTTATTAATTTATATATCTAACATTGCCTGCCAATGGTGGTGTTAAATTTGTGTAGAAAACTCTGCCTAAGAGTTGCAACCTTTTCTTGTAATGTTTTGTATTGTGTATTAAATATCCCAAACATTGTTTAAAAGAGACATCAAGCCCCGTTAGCAGTTAAGGACAGGAATGGCCGTTGTTCCAAAGGTCTGCTGCCCTTTCCTTGTCTGAGTCCCTAATTACACCCAACCCTTTGATGAGCTGGTTTTGCAAACAGGTTTATCATATTAGATACTAAATGGTTTATACTGAAGTTTTATTTTGTATAGTTTGATAGGGGCTAGGAGCACTGGGATGTCATTTTTTACCCGTGTTCTATCCAAGTCTCTTGGATGCATGAGTTGGGTTGTCACTGGGCTCTGCTCTAATTGTGGCTTTGGTTCTAAAAAATAAAAAAACAAAAAACAAAACAAAAAAAAAAAAACAACACTACATTTGATCACAGATGTTACTGAGTATTCCCAAACTACTGACTTGGAAGAGCTAGTCTCCATACTGCTCACAAGCAGAGGAGCCATGTTCAAATTCATCAAAGGCAACAAGAAGACAATGTGAATTTTTATCATAGAATGTGAACTGATGTCGTAAATTTCGCAAATGTGAAGTTTCTGATAACACTTGTTAGGCCTCTTCCTGGTGTCAGTTTCAGTTTGTAAAAATATGTGTCATGCTTCAGTTCAGCATTGTGACAAAAGTTAAAGAAAATGGCACAAAATGTGCATGACCAATGTGTTCGTACGTCTGTAACACTGCATTCATTGTTCCAGGTGGACGTTATATTGTTTTCAAAAGTTTCTCACAATGTATGTTATAATATTATTACTATTATATATTGTGCTCAAATGCATTCTTAAGAGACTTTTATATGAGCTGAATAAACAAAAGCATGAATAAATTAGATTGTAGCCCTATTCATTTTGTGGTCAGTATATTAAAGCAGGTTGTTTTTCGTCCTCCTCTTCACCACACGTCACAAAAAAGCAAGCCACTTTGCTCATCCAAATCACAACTGAGGTTTCATATTCTCTGTGTCTAAAAAGTCCCATGGCTCAGAACATTTCATTTTCTTCTCAGCAGATTATTCACTCAGCTCATTGGTACAGGAAGGAAGGTGGTGAAGACTAACAAACAAAACCACTTTGTTCATCTTGAACCATTTCCTTCTACCTCTTTAGAATTTTGAAGAGTTTAATCTCTTAGGTAAATAAAAGGCATCTTCAGCTGAACTGTGTCAGCTACCACAGTGACTCACAGAATCATAGTACATTAGCTCAATGTAGATAAACCTGTTGATTCATTTGACACATGAGGAATCTGAGACCTAAGAGAGTCACCTAGACCACAAACCTCAGAGCACGTAGAAATGCTCAGGAACACCCCAGCAATCTTCCTATGCCTTTGCTGGTAGGTTATGCTATTCTAGAAAGAACTGTTTAAATGTTATCAAGTCTTAAAGTCATCATTTTAAAATAAGTCATCCTGAGTGCGTGTGTGCATTCGTAGGAGGTGACAAATACTTAGTGAGTAGCTCTTACTAACTTAGCCACAGAGAAGTAAATGGCCCGTGGCCAGGAATGAGTCTGTTCTAGATGAATTCCTCAGTAAGAGGAAATTGCTGAATTTCTTTAGAAAATTAAAAGCTTGGTTCTAACCAGGACTGACTGGACATCATCATCCGGTACAATGTCAAAACTGAATTGGTTACAAAAGTTTGTATAAAAGTATAGCTGATGGTTATGCCTAGAAACACAGTCTGTTCTGTTTTCTACTGAAGTGTCCTTAGCGTGGAAAATTTATGTTTTTAATGCTGCTTGGGTTCCATTACCCTCCAGAGCCCTGACTGAATTGTGGCTTTTTCTAGATGCCTACACACAAGACTTTTATTTCTCCCCAGGTGACAGTAATATAGGGATAGAGCAGTAACCCACTGGCTCTGTCTCCAAGACATGTGAGCCTGAAGCCATCAGAGGTCACTGTGAACCCCATGACCTCAGCACACCGTGCTCTGTGTGATGGTTTTTCAGCAGTGAGTTTGGTCCTATCTTAGCTTTGCTTTTCCCACTGGTTTCTCACTTAATTTCTTCTCATTTTAAAACTTATTTAAACTTTATGAGTATGGGTGTTTTGTCTATGTATGGATGCCTGTGCTCTAGATGCTTATCTGGTGCCCACAGAGGCAAGAAGAGGGCAGGCATCAGGTAGTCTGGGATTGGAGATACAGACAGCTATGAGCCATCATGAATATATCCTAGTTTAATGTCTCCTGCTGATAAGACACTCTGACAAAAACAACTGAGGAGAAAAAAGGTTTAATTGGCACAAAATTCCAAGTTACAGTCTTCACCATGGGGAAATCAAGATAGCAAGACCTTGAAATAACTAGCTGCATTCACAGTCAAGAGCAAAAGGAAAATGCATGCATGCATGCTTGTATTCCATTCATTTCCCTCTTTTCATATTGTTTGGAATCCAAACCAAAGGACCGGTTACCTCCACTTTCCCACATCAATTAATGTAATCAAGACAAACGCACATGCCAGACAATCCCTCACCGAGGCTCTCTTCCCAGGTGATTCTACATGTGTCAAGTTGACAAGTAAAACTAAGCACCACAGTATGTAAGTCCTAATTCTAATTTTGAGTTCAAGCTGAAAATAAGAGCTATACTCTCAATGTCTGCCTAAGTCTTTGGGAACTGCTGTAGAATCTTGTGCCTCAGTATCCTCATCAGTAAAACAAGAGTTAATAATGCCTTTGTCATGTGATTATCAAGAGAATCAAGTGATAGAATGATGTCTGGTTCACTGTGTGCAGGAGTGAATGTCAATTTCAAGTAAGGAGAGGTAGCATATTTTCTATGTGGCAGTTTTTGCAACCATTTTTCATGTGACTTACCTTGACAATTCTGATCAAGTCATTGTAGGCTTATCCATACAGATAGGATCAGAGTTCCAGACCCAAGAGTGTAGTTTGTTCATTGAGGAATAGTAGTGTAACTCTTGCCCATCTTTGTTGCTAACACTGTCTCATGGCTGAGATTGTGTTCATTTGGGGGACCTTGATGACTCATCTGGGTGATTTACAAGGTGACACACAGACAAACAGCTTTCCACACCTTGTCCCATGGACTCAACCTCCTCTATCCTTCTGCAACTGAGTTTCTGAACCTTATTGCAAAATTTATACTTCCGTGCTACATTTCATCTAAAAATCCAAAATAAATTCTTGCTCTAGTATCACCTTTGAGAGGTTAGGAAATGTCCTTAGCTGGTAGGTATTCAGTTTTTTTTTCTATAAAAGTAAACCATGTAGTCTATAGCAAAGATTATTCAGAATAATGGTCTAATTTAGCATAACTTCTGACATATTCCAAGCATGCATAAAGAAAAACTAATATTAATAGCATATTGTCATGGCTAAATAAGATAACAGACATAAAATAACATCTTCATACTACAAATTGTTATTTGTTTTAGCCTAAAAATTATCTTGGATTGTGACTCTGAGAATTCAGATAACACACCCTCTTTGGCACTTTCAAGCTTCATCTTTAACAATTAAGTTAATATTTCCATATACATTGAGATTAAAAATGATGATCAGGACAGGACAAGGAATGAAGTTGTTGTTACCTCTGTCTTCCAGATCCACAATGATCTCTTAAGAAATGCTCTATAGGTAAGAGAATAGAGGGAAATGTAAGTTAAACCAGGTATACTATCACTAGGCTAATTTGATCAATAGCCTATTAGGAAATACTTTACTAAAATGCAGTAATACCATCTCTAGAGTACCCACTCCTTGGTGCTATCTACTAACCTAACATATAAAAGATCATATTGCACTCAAACTTCTGTTAGTGACCTTCCTCCCAAACTACATGTTTATAATGTGTTCAGAATATGCCATGTGGCTGATGTCATATTTGGCAATCTCTATTGGTTGGCTTTAGAGAATAGGGTCGTGTTTGCCTATCAAACACTCATAGGCTTGTAGTTTATAATGTATTCTCTCTCATTCTCAAAGCTCCCTAATTATAATTTTAAAAAAATTATTGGCAAATCCTTTTTTGTATCTGGGAAATCCTGCATCTGTAGACATGAAATCACTTATACAACAGAGGTGCTCTCCAAACACAATTTGCTCTGTTCAAATCATCTGACAGGTAAATACATTCTTAGGTAAGACCTTAGCTCCTTTGTTCTGAGGAAAATGTCCTCCTCCATCAAGTATGTAGCTTCACAGAAGATACAGTAAAGCAGAGAAGGAAGAGTCTCTACCAATTCTCACGGATCCTCATATAATATGCATATATCCTGCATATTCTATAGCATAGAATATATCAATGAACATAGACTTGGTCTACAAAGTCAGAAATGGGGATGAACTCTTTCCTATCATTATGAAAGATCATAAATGACACCATCTCACCAATGGTATGAGTTAATAATAACTGATCAGAAGAAACCCAGTCTGCTAGGGTTCTTCTTCAGCCAGTCTGTATGATTCCTTTTTTCTGAATCTAGGTTCCTATCTGGAGGTCATCTGTCCTACAGTCAAGCAAGGTAGATGAAAGAATGTTTTTACAGATTGCCACAACAGGTCAGGAAAAACAGAGTGATATATTTATTTTTATGGCTGGCTTTGGGAAAAGGTATTCTGGTTTTCATGGCCCACTGTGGCAAAAAAAAAAAAAATCTAGTTTCCAAGGAAGAGGTATTCGGAGCATGAAGTGGTAAACTAAGCTCAGATAGGAAGATTGTTTCTCAGGCCTTCACTTTGGAGTACGGTTTTCTGAGTCCAAACAGGCCCCTAACATTCTTTTTAGGTGCTATGCTGAGACACAGTGCCTCTTGTGCATCTTGTGCGCTGGAAGATGTGGAAAATTAGATGTGCAAGAAAAAAAAATTAGTGACAGTACAAGAAGTGTTAAAGTAGAGAACCATGTGAAAGCACCTAACTCTTTAGGGCTTGGGAGCCATGCTCAGGAGGTCATATGGAGCCTTCTCATTAGTGTGAGAAGGGACCAGAGAGATCACTCAGCAGATTAGCACAATAGTTGCTCATATTAAAGGACCCGTTTTCAATTCCTACACCCACATCATGGCTCACAACCATCAGTAACACCAGTTTTTGAAAATCTGAAGTTCTCTTCTGGCCTCCTCCAGCACCATTAGATGCTGATACAATTGAGGAGACAGATAGTAATATCATTTTTAAAAGTTAGTAGGTTCTTAGGCTTTGATACAAGTTCTATGAAAGAGAAGCAACCTTGGTCAAGCTGTATGAAAAGGGGAAAAAAAAGAAACATTTTATGGCCAAGTAAAACCAGCTGATAGCTAAAGTCCTGTAGGGGGAGGCAGCACAGCTCCAAGGAAGAGGAGAAAGAGGCCCTGTGTGACTTACAGTGTAGAGCAGTAAACAATGTCACTTTGTGAGGTATCACCAATCAACCTCATGTGACCCAATGGCACATGATAAGACTTTTGATCTTCTTTAAACACAGTGGGACTCCATCAACATTGCTAAGTAGAGAAGTATTATAACCACACTTTTATTTGGAATGACTCTCCTAATAGTATGCAGACACACTCGGAGAGGATAATAAAGAATGTGGAAGATGAGATTATAAGTCATAACCAAACTGTGACAAAATGGTAACTTAGACCAGGAAGAGGCTGTGGAGATAAAGAGAAATGAATGCATATGGTGTTATGTAGGAACTGCATCTGCAAGTCTTGAGGATGGGCTAAGTTAAGAAAGTAAATACTTAAGAATAAATGTCAGATTTTTTGACTTAGGAAAGGTGGTAAAGTCATTCTCAGAAACAAGAAATACAGGGGATGTTTCAATTTGCAGGAAGGTGTGTGTGTGTGTGTGTGTGTGTGTGTGTGTGTGTGTGTGTGTGTGTAATTTGGGGCTATGTTTGTGACAGGGAGTGAGTCATATGGATGAGGTAACTGAATATAGCAGTCTAAACACAAAGAATTTCAGTCTAGAATTTATCAGACATGCATTTACAACACTATACACACACACACACACACACACACACACACACACACATTACCTGAAGTCATTGACTATCCAAATAAAGGAGTGTATAATGAGGAAAAGAAGTAGGGGTAGGGAATAGGAATGACCAATGAGTTTTACTGGTATTTTGTGAACAAATACATTGTTGAAGTCTACTGATTTCTACCCATGGTACAACCCTTATGTCATATGAGATTCTCTGATTTCCTCTCCTCCAAAAAGAGGTGAGTGTTCTACTAGTGTGCTTCAACTGTGCCTTTCTACAGCCCTTCTTGTAACTTTACAAAGCATCCTTCGGTGATATCCTAGGGAAAGAGAGAGAGAGAGAGAGAGAGAGAGAGAGAGAGAGAGAGAGAAAGAGAGAGAGAGAGAAAGAGAGAATAGTAAGAAGATGGGTAAGGGACAGGGCTAATTTTTGAGGTATTCTGTAATCTGTAATATAATGTTTAATACAAAGGGATATACCTGCAATAGAGAGAGAAATCATGCTACTGAGAAATTTACATGAGAAATTTGTGTCTGAGGAGGCTGGGTAGCCTGGAACTCCCTCTGTAGACCAAGTTGGCCTTGAACACAGAGATCCTCCTACTTCTGCCTCCCAGGTGATAGGATTAAAGATGTGCACCCTTACTGATGGATGACTATTTTGAGAAGAAAATTGATCACAATGGTATACCTGAGTGCACAACAGAGGAAGGAAAATCTCCATGGAGATCTCTGGTGATGAGAGAACATTTTCAGTCAAGTGATGGCTTTAGTATCGAGTTCTTGGAGAGTAAAGAGATAAGTAGAGGTAAGCATCTAAGCACAGGGGAAAATGCACTAAGAAGAAAGTGGAATATAGAGATATCTAGAGGAGGCAACTTAACATGTAAGAACTATTTAATCATGTTCTAATAAAAGTGGACGTTGTCCTACCATTGCTAGAAGGAAACCAAAAATACCAGAGAGACCCCTGAACACCAATGACATAGGTCTAGAAAGGTGGAAAAGCAGTGGTAAGGTACACTGATGGAGAAACTAATCTTCAAGGTCATTCTGTAAGGAACAGAGAGAGTCTTTTTTGACGGTATAGACTCTGGTAGGTTAATCGCAGGGCAGTGGCTACCCTTACCCCCACCAAGGAGTATACATGGCCAGCAGACTATGGATTATGTTTTTTTTTTAAAATAGGACATGAAGTTGGGAAGGTTGGAAAAATGGATGCTGGAGGGAAACACAGGGGAGAGTGAGGTATGAACACAATACAGAATGTGAAATTCTCAAAGAATTATTAGAAATATGTATGTTTGGAAAGTCATTTTTTTTCAAATAGAAGACATCATCTCACACACACACACACACACACACACACACACACACACACTACCACCACCACCACCACCACCACCACCACCAAACAATTCTACTAATGTACAATTTGACAAAGCCGTGAGTTTCTTGGGGAGGCTTGCAGGATTATATAGGCCATAGGATCATGAACAATTCAAAGGCAGCTATATCACAGAAAAGCTCATACCAGCAGGAATCTGCAAGCCTGGAGCTCTCTGCATGCTTTGCAGGCAGCTCAACAGATGGGGAAACTATTCTCTAGGCCATTGTTTACTGAGTCTATAATTTTGGCTGGAGGCCTATGAATCTTGTTAGTTTGGACTTTCCTGGACTTGTGAGGTGCATTTCCCGAGTCTCATGAGCCTATACATCAGGGTCATAGTTGGTTTGTAGGTCCACTAGAGGGGACATAAAAGAGGGCCTTTCAACTGATAGCTTATGCAGTCCATCCTTTAAAAAGGAATATTGGTAAAATCTGCCCTGGGCAGAGCTGGCACTTCACACTCCCTCCCACACCCAGAGACAGCTTGACTACCAGGAAGTTCGTCACAATCTGGCTCACAGGCACACAGGAGGGACAGGATCTAGTCAGAGACAGCAAGACCAGTTAACACCTGAGATAACCAGATGGCTAGAGGCAAGAACAAGAACATAAACAACAGAAACCAATGCTACTTGGCACCATCAGAACCAAGTACTCCTACCACAACAAACCCTGAATGCCCTAACACACGTGAAAAGCAAAATTCCAACCAAAAATACCTGAAGGAGGACATAAATAATTCCCTTAAAGAAATGCAGGAAAACATAGGTAAACAGGTGGAAGCTCTTAAAGAGGAAACACATAAAACCCTTAAAGTAATACAGGAAAACACAATCAAACAGGTGAAGAAATTGAACAAAACCACCCAGGAGCTAAAAATGAAAATAGAAACAATAAAGAAAGCACAAAGGGAGACAACCCTGGAAATGGAAAACTTAGGAAAGAGATCAGGAGTTACCAACTCAAGCATCACTAACAGAATACAAAAGATAGAAAAGAGAATCTCAGGAATAGAAGATACCATAGAAGATATCAACACAAAAGAAAAAGAAAATACAAAGTGCAAAAATCTCCCAAAACATCCAGGAAATCCAGAATACAATGAGAATAACAAATCTAAGAATATAGGAATAGAAGACAGAGAAGATTCCCAATGAAAAGGGCCAGGAAGCATCTTCAACAAAATCATAGGAGAAAACTTCCCTAACCTTAAGAAAGAGATGGTCATAAATGTACAAAAAACCTACAGAATACCAAATAGATCTGACCAGAAAGGAAATTCCACCTGTCACATAAAAATCAAAACACTAAATGCACAAAAAAGAAAGAATACTAAAAGCAGTAAGAGAAAAAGGCCAAGTAATATATAAAGCAGATCTAGCAGAATTACACCCGACTTTTCAACAGAGACTCTAAAAGCCAGAAGATCTTGAACAAATGTCATGTAAACCCTAAGATAACACAAATGCCAGCCCTGGTTACTATACACACCAAAACTCAATCACCATAAATAAAGAAACCAAGATATTCCATGACAAAACAAAATTTTAACAATATCTTTCCACTATACCAGCCTAACAGAGGATAATAGAAAGAAAACTCCAACACAAAGAGGGAAACTACACCCAAGAAAACAGTCTTCTCACAACAAACACAAAAGAAGAGAACCACATAAACATAATACCACTACCAACAACAGAAATAACAGAAACCAACAATCATTGGTCTTTAATATATTTCAGCATGAGTGGATTTAATTATCCAATAAAAAGATATAAGCTAATAGACAAGATATGTAAACAGGACACAGTATTTTGTTGCATACAACTAAAAGGCTGGGAAAAAATTTTTCCAAGCAAATGGTCCCAAGAAACAAGCTGGAGTTGCCATTCTAATATCCAATAAAATGGACTTTCAACCAAAAGTTATCAAAAGAGATGAGAAAGGACACTTGATATTCATCAAAGAAAAAAATCTACCAAGGTGAACTCTTAATTCTGAACATCTCCACTCCAAATAACACAATTAAAAATTGGGATACAGAGCTTAACAAAGAATTCTCAGCTAAAGAATCTCGAATGGCCAAGAATGAACCTAAAGAAGTGTTTAACATCCTTAGTCATCATGGAAATGCAAATAAAAATGACCCTAAGATTCTATTTTGCATCAGTCAGAATGACTAGGATCAAAAGCTCAGATGACAGCAGATGCTGGCAAGGATGTGAAGAAAGGAACACTCCTTTCTTCTTCTGAACTCCTCCACTGCTGATAGGATTGCAAACTGGTACGACTACTTTGGAAAAGTGGCTCCTTAGAAAATTTGAAATAATTCTACCTGAAGACCCAGCTATACCACTACTGGGCATATACCCAAAAGATGCTCCAACATATAGAAGGATACATGCTCCCCTATTTTTATAGCAGCTTTTCTTATTTATAATAGCCAGAAGCTGGAAACAACCCTGATATCTCTCAACGGAAGAATGGATACAGAAAATGCGGTACATTTACACATGGAATACTACTCAGCTATTAAAAATGACGACTTCACAAACTTTGTAGGTAAACATATGGAACTAGAAAATATTATCCTGAGTGAGGTAACCCAGACCCAAAAGGACATATATGGTGTATACTCATTGATAAGTGAATATTAGCCCAGAAGCTCAGAATACCTACAATAAAACTCACAGACCATATGAAGCTTAACAAGAAGGAAGACCAAAGATGGATGCTTCAAACCAACTTAGAAGGGGAAAGAAAATAATTATGGGAGGCAGAGTGAGGGAGGGACCTGGGTGAGAGAGGGGAGGGGGAGGAAAAAAGAGGGGGGTAGGGCTGAGTATGGGGACAGACAAGAGAGAAGTCCACAGGGACTAATAGAAACAAGTAGGGGGGGGCGGATTTGGGCAACCACTAGAAAGTCCCCAAAGCCAGGGATGCAAGAGGCTCCCAGGACCCAGTGGAGATAACATTAGCCAAAATACCCAACAGCACGGAGATAGAACCTGAAGAGACCATCTCCAGCAGATAGACATGGCCACCAGCAGAGGAATGAGGCCACCCAACCATCTCAAAAATTTTAATCCAGAATTGTCCCTGTCTAAGGAAATGCAGGGACAAAAATGGAACAGAGGCTGAAGGAAAAGGCCATCCAGAGACTGCCCTACCCATATGATCCATCCCACCTGCAGACACCAAACCCCAACACTATTGCTGATGCCAAGGTATGCTTGCACACAGAAGCCTGGTATGACTGTCCTCTGAGAGGCTCTGCCAACACCTGACTAATACAGATGCAGATACTCACAGCCAAGTATTGGACTGAGCCAGGGGACCCCAATGGAAGAGTTAAAGACTGAAATAGCTAAAGGGGATTGCAACACCATAGGAAGAAAAACAGTATCAACTAACTGGACTTCCCACACCTCCCCTGCCCCCAGTTCCCAGGGACTAAATGACCAACCAAAGAGTAAAATACGTGAGCCAGTTCATGGCTCCAGCTTCGTATTTAACAGAGGGGTGCCTCATCTGGCATCAGTGGGTGGGGAGGTGCTTGGTCCTGTGAAGGCTTGATACCCCAGAGAAGGAGGATGCTAAAGGGGTGAGGTGGGAGTGAGTGGCAGGCGGGGGAGCACCTTTTTAGAAGCAAAGGGGAGGAGGAAGGGTGGGGGTGGGGTTCATGGAGGGTAGATCAGGAAGGGGGATAGTATTTAAAATGTAAACAAATAAAATGTTTAATAAATTACAAAGAAAAGAATATTGGCTTCCTTTTGCCATTTCTTTCAATCATGAGGGATACTATTAAAAATTAACTTTCTTTTTTTGTTGTTGTTGGCTGTTTCATTGTTTTGTTGTTGTTGTTGTTGTTGTTGTTTTCCCGAGACTGAGTTTCTCTGTGTAGACCTGGCTATTCTGGAACTCTCTCTGTAGATCAGGCTGGCCTCAAACTCACAGACATCTGACAGCCTCTGCCTCCCAAGTGCTGAGATTAAAGCTGTGTGGTAATACTACCAGACTTAAATCAACTTAAAATCTACTAGAGAATGCTAAGAAGACCAATGATTGGATTCCTGGAGAAAAATGAATCACACTGAAATGTGATAACTCCTCTTCCAATTGATGACGAACATGTCTGTCTGAAGAATGTTTGTGTTAGTCAGCCACAGAGACTTGACTGGACACAGAATAAAGACACAGTAGACTTTTCTTACTGTCCCATAATGTGCTAAGTTTTTTTGAGATGTGGTGAATTAGCCTCAGAAGGAGGCCTTTACTTCTTGAAGCAGACAGTAAAGGGGAAATTTTATCATGATAAGAAATTTTATCATGATAAGGTGTCTGGGAGTTTCTGCTGCTTTGATGGGTTTCTCCCTGTGAGATCATAAAGGTGTTGGTTCTTCAAAAAGTTCTTTCTTTCTGATCCACAAAAGACAACAAGAATTATGGCTAAGGGTTGGTCGGTGAATTATGTTATTATGTTTCCTCTCAGCTGTCAGCCTAAGTCACACAACTCCTCTTTCTTTGATTGTGCTTTCATTTGTGTTTGTGGGGGGAGGGGCTGACATATGGGAGGTGGTCCTTAACTTAGTCATCATCGAGAAGTTTGAATATCCTCTCAGGAAGCTTTCAGTTTGTCCAGTTTGTCCATACTTGTTATTTTTCTTTCACTATGCTTATCAAAAGGTGACCTTTGACTTTTTTCTGAGGGTTCTAAACTTTCATATTACTATCTGTCTCTCACAGTTTCTCTATGAGTTTAAAACCCAAATTCTTCAGAGATTATCATTATGTAGTCCCATGAGTTCTTAACATTTTTATTCCCCATGTCCTGGAACAATGGTCATTTCTATAGAACATAAAACTCTAGGAAACATTCACTCTTAGGGATCATGTGTGTTACCACCACAGACTCTGCAAATGCAAAGTATAAGCCCTAACCCCAGTGGCATCACCCAGACCATCTCAAATACCATAGGCATCCCCACCAGCTAAACTGAGAAGCATGATATCCACCGGAGTGACTAACAAAGTACCTGGATTCAGTCCACTGAGTGCTGAGCAGAGATTCTGCCTTGACAATGCTACTGCCTCAAGCTATTGAGCTATTGTCAGTCCCCAGTTGTTGCAGTGATTTTCTTCAAATCTGCCTGCTATTTCCCTCTCAAATTCTCTCTGGCTGTAATTATATGGGATTGTGTTTCCCTTAGCTACCTCCTCAACTGTTTTTTAAAAAAAGACACTTATTAAAACACTGAATAAACTTTCTGAGATGCTTTTCTACCAAGTTCTCCTGAATACTAGTGTTGTTTAGGTAGCTTGAACCAGCTCTTATTCAAAACAGCTTGCCTCTTTAAAGATCTGTACATCTAACTGATCCTTCTCAAAGACCCAGGAATTCCAGGCTTGATAGTACATGCAACCATTCCATTGAACATATATTTAAAGATGGAAAGATGGCTTACCAAGTATCCAAGGATCTAATACTTGCCGAGTACCATCTTGATCCTCAAGATACTATATATGTGTGTGTGTGTGTGTGTGTGTGTGTATGTAATTAGTTGTCTTTTTTAAAACTACTTTTTAAAAAGTTAGCGATGTTAATTTTTCTCTCTGGACTAGGATATGAGATTATTTTGTGGTATCTATCTTAGAAATTTATGTTTAATGCATTGTGACTTTTTCCATGGTGTACTTTGATCAACAGACTTGATCTATTCATGGGTACTTAAGATTTTTGAACTGGAAAAGAAGTTTGAAAGTAGCCAGTGTGGCATTACTTAAGTCTGGACATGCACACAAAACAAGAGAGGGTTTTGTTTTGTATTGTTTTGTTTTTGTTTTGCTTTTTTGTTTTGTTTTAAATGCAACTTTGGTGTTAGCAGTTGTGGGAAGACAGACATCCAAGATTCTAACATCACTGCTTTTGCTGCCACTAGCATACAACATATTCTTTTATAATGGTTAATCCTGGCTATTAATTTGACTACATTTAGAATGGCCTAGAACAATGGTTCTCAACCTGTTGGTTGTGACATAGATATTTAATTACAATTCATAGCAGAAGCAAAATTACAGTTATAGAGTAGCAACAGAAATAATTTTATGGTCAGGGTCACCACAACATGAGGAACAATATGAAAGGGTCACAACATTAGGAAGGTTGAGAACCACTGAACTAGAAGCTGGAGGAGATCTGTGAGGGCTTTTCTTTCAGAGATTAACTGAAGGAGAAATAACTACCCTGAATGTGGGTGCCACGGGCTACAGTGCTGATGGAATGAACAAAGGAAAGAGAAAACTGCAAACCAGTACCCAAATGTCACTTCCTTTTATCTGGTCCTTCATGATGTGAGTTGCTCAGCTGTCACCTCAATGAACTGAACCCTCTGCAAAACTAAGGCAGAATAAGTCTCTCTTCAATAAGTCTTCAGTTTCTCTATCATGTATCTTAGTCACAGTGACATCAAAATAACTAATACAAGTTTGAAGAACAAGCAGGGCGTTCTCTAGGTTGTAACTAAGACTACAATTCAGATTTTGAATGGAATTCTAGCTATGAACAGCTGCCTTGAACTTCTACTTCTAGCCATTGCAAAATAGTAACATCCAGACTTGTTAGCCTGCCTGAAACCAAAGAAATGAAACTTGGAAAACAATTCCTTTCATAATACCAGACTAAAGTCAATGAAGGAGGGTGACCCCTGAGACGTGAGCAACAAGTAAGTGAGCCTCATAATTCTCCCAGCTCACTGTCTGAAGAGTTTCATGACATGGTACACAAAGAGTGGTAACCCAAGTAGAGCCAAGGTGACTTGCTGAGTTGAAGAAACAGAGTTGAGGGAGTCTGGGGAGACCCATGTGGCCAGAGTTCTCACCACAGAGAGAATTGAACACAGAGAGAACTTATAAGGGCCTGTCTTAGGTAGGGTTTTACTGCTGGGAACAGGCACCATGGCCAAGGCAACTTTTATAATGACAATATTTAATTGGGGCTGGCTTACAGGTTCAGAGGTTCAATCCATTATCATCAAGGTGGGAGCTTGGTAGTGTCCAGGCAGACAAGGTGCAGGAGGAGTTGAGAGTTCTGCATCTTCATCTGAAGGCCACTAGGAGAAGACTGGCTCCTACGTGGTTAGGAGGAAGGTCTTATTGCCTACTCCCACAGTGATGCATTTCCTCCAACAAGGCCACACCTATTCTAACAAGGCCATATTGCCTAATAGTGCCACTACCTGGGCTAAGCATATTCAAACCACCACAGGGCTCAACCCTTTGAAGTTGAATGCCAATCACTATGTTAGTGTGAGGAGACTCCAACAGGCAAAAAAGAACTGCTAGAGAAGACAGAGATGTAGGGCCCAAACAGGACTGGTACCAATTACTACATGCACTAGTCAGACTAGAAAGCTTTATGATTGTAAAGCATAGGCTAGAGAACTCACGTAAGGAATGTTCAGTGCTGGCCTGTGCACCCCTACAATCCCACATGAGAAATCTTGAAAGCAAGACTCGGAAAGATGAACCTGTTCCCTAGTAACTTAACTCCAGGACAAAAATCAACCCTGGGGATTTATTGAAACTTAGAATCTGGCACCAAAGACAGTAAAACTCACAATAGAGACACAGGAGAAGTTAGCAGACTGGGAAGAAGAGAATACAACCCAACGAAGGAGGGAACTCAAGGAAGCAAAATGGACCCTGAACCCGGAAATGCTAGGAGGAGCAGGGAGTACAGATCATGCTGTAATCCATGGATTCAAAAACGTTAGAAATGAAAATGATGTAAAAAAAAAAAAAGATTAACAAAGGATTAGACATCAGAGGAAAGAAGATCAGTGATTTAAATTTAGTCACTTGTCTCCTTGAGGGAACAATATACCAATAAACTCATCTTCATGAAGAAATGGTTCATTTTGCCTGCTTGTCATTGTCTTAGTTATTGCTGTGAATAGACACCACGACCACAGGAACTCTTATAAAAGGAAATGTTTTATTGGGGCTGGCATACAGATTCAGAGGTTTAGTCCATTATCATCATGGTAGGAATCATGGCAGAGTCCAAGCATGCATGGTGCTGGAGAAGATGCTGGAAGTTCTAGATCTTGATCCACGGCAGCAAGTAGAGATCGTGAGCCACACTGAGCAGGACATGAGCGTAGGACACCTTAAAGCCCACCCTCACAGTGACATACTCCCTCCAACAAGGCCACACCTACTTAATCAAGGCCATGCCTACTTATTAGTGGTACTACTCTTGGACCCAGCATTCAAACACCTGAGTCCATGGGGGCCATACCTATTCAAACCATCAGAGTCATGATGGAGAAGTGATGGTATTAGGAATCTGAGATGACTGGTCACATTGTCAGCTTGCTTTCTTCTTTTTATTCAGTCATCATTTTCAACTCAAGAAATGGTACAACTCATAGTTTAGATGGGTCTACTCATCTCAATAAATTTAACATAGATAATCCCTTACTGGCAGATCTAGAGATTAACCTAATCTAGATAATATAATCCCTTATAGGCAGGCCCAAAAGCTATTATAACCTAGATAATCTCCTACAGACACACTGATAGGCTTGATTTCCAGCTGATTCTAGATCCTACCAAGTTGACAGTATCACTTACTATATATACAACAAAATTTAAAATAGAACCCCAAAGAAGAGAATTTTAAAAATAAAAACAAAAACAAACAAACACAACAAGCAGCCATTTTGGATCATTGTGTTCCAAGGTCTCACACAAGACATAGTTGGTGACTCTGAGGACAGCTTTACCTCACAACCTTCCTAAGGTCCAAGGACTACAACTATAAAGAGTCAGTGAATTCATGTTACATAGCCAGTACACTAGCATGCTACAAAAATAATATAACTTTATGAATGTGATAAAAAAAACCCATAAAACCACATATTGAAGCAGCTTAGTGAAGCCCAACTACAAGACACTTGAAGAAAAATCCGTAAAGTCCATCATCATCAAGTGACATAAGGCATAAAGGGAGAAAACACCCAAAGAGCCAGAGGAAGGAAAGCCTTGTGTTTATAGAGAACAGCAAAGATAAATATGTGAACAGACTTCTTGTCAGAAATAATGAATGGAAGCAGGAAGACCATGGAACAATGTCTTTAAAGGACTGGCATGTGCACGTGGGGGTGAGGGACTGTCAAATAAGACCTGCCAAATAAGTGAAAACACTTCTCAGAACTGACCGTGAAAGGATGGTTTTAAACCCAGGAAAAGTTAAAAGTGCACATGGCTGAAGGGCCCACACCACAGGAACTGTTAAAGAAACCAAACAAGAAGGAACCAGATGGAAACACCAAACATCAAGAAATGAAGAAAGCCAGACATGGTAGCAACACCATTAAATGTGTACGTTTTTTCTCATTTAAAAAATCTCTTTAAATGGTAATTGGCTCTTCAAATGGATGTAAAAATAGTACGGTATGGAATCTATAGCATATGTTAATGGAAAACCATGAGTGCCTGGAAAGGCAAGCATACTGTTGTGAGGCTGTGCATTATATGGGTGGGAAAGGACAAACACTCCAGAACAATGGCAGAAACAGCAGGTTACCTTTTGGGACCGGAAACTTTCAACACTTATACATCTTGAGGTTAATGAGTTCCTATTCTTCTTCATTTCTTTCTCTCTTTCTCCCAGCATATTTAGAAGATTACAAATGGATAGTCTATCATTTGGGGTTCTGTAATCAGAGAGTGATGATAATGGCTAATATTTTTTACTGGACTCTTCATAGAGTGGCCCATCTAAATCTTCCCTGCTCTGAGCCTGATTTTGCAGATTAGAATACTGTGATCCAAGCTAAAATAGAGTTATGTGGAGAGCCGCAGTAAGCGGTGACAGCATTCGCCATTGGAACATGGCGCTGGCACCTGGCACTCGTGGGTAAACAAGTAAAATTGTGCATGTGCAAGTGGTGAAAGCCCGCCAAGCCACCGCCCAACCCGGGGCATCATACGGGGTTTTGAGCAAGCAGCCAATCAAATATATCCACGCCACTCTAGGGTGTATATAAAGCAGCGCCATCTTGGGTCTCGCTCTCTTCCTCCTCACATGGTAATAAACGCTTGCTGCAGAAGGATCCTGGTGCCCGCGTGCGTTCTTGCCGGTGAGACAATTGCGTGGGTCACAGAGTTAGGGTACAAACCCATAGGTTCAGACCCAGAGTTCTTATGCCGAACATTGGCATGGTGTCCTGTCTGTATTTTGGGTTCTGTTTAGTTTGGTTTTGGTTTTCTTGGAATTTCTGCTTGTTGTATTATTGGAGTTATAATATCCATGAGTGTTCTCTCCATCTCAAAATTTAGAAACCTATGATTGTTTCTTTCAAAATGACATTTGGTTTCTCTTACATATATAAAAAATCGCTTAATTTATTCTTCTAACACATATATAATAAGTACTGGGCAAATTGACTTAGAAACCATGTCTTTGACTTCAAGATGTTTCAGTGAGTTTACTATGCTGGGACAAGGAGAAAGTAAGTAATAAAGTTTGCATTATAATTCAGTGGGTAAAGCACCTAGCTAGAGGTCAAGAGTATTGGGAAATCACAGGGGAGATAGTTTGTTATGTCTTCTTCAAGAGCTACAAGGGATAAAGCTAGTATTCTGTGTGCATCACATGTTGTGTAACAGGAGGTGGGGGTGTAAAAATACTTCATAACTGACAAGCCAACACACACACACACACACACACACACACACACACACACACACACAGAGAGAGAGAGAGAGAGAGAGAGAGAGAGAGAGAGAGAGTATCCAAAACTCTTTTTCACTTTTCCCTTGTTTCTTCTTTGAGTACATTTTGGAATACTTTTTAGCACTAACACAACAGCCTCCAGTGCTGTATTATGTAAATGGAAGTAGCCTAATAAATAATCTCTGTGGCTTACAGCAACAGAAACATACTCGTTCTGACACTGGAAACTAGAAACCTAAACTTAAGTTGTTCTCCCCGCAAGGCTCCAGAAGGAAGGCTGCACAACTCTCTCTCTCTCTCTCTCTCTCTCTCTCTCTCTCTGCATGTCTTTGTATATCTTTCTTTTTCGTGTGGGGCCTCTTCTCCTATTTGTGTCTATGATATTGTTTTTCCTCTTCTGCATCTATTTCAGATGCTTGCCATTGTATTTGGGGCTCATTTAGTTATTCAGAATGATCTAATCTTGAGATCCTTAACCATATCTGCAAAGAATATATATATATATATATATATATATATATATATATATATATATTACATTTAAAGACTTTAAAGTCTAGGATGTGGGCATAATTTTGGAGGTAGGGGTAAAACTCAATCTACTAGAAGGGCATTTCTAGCAGCATCTGAAAGACATTGGAAAAAGCAAAGTACTCTAATAGCAAATGCCAAAGATAAGGGAACATCCCGCAAATCAGTAATAAAGACAGTAGCTTAATACAATACATTAACTCAAAATTAATGCAAGAAGATAATGGTAAATAAAATCATTTTTTTAAGCTAAAGAAGGAATTCATATTGCTGTTTTTCCCCACTCTGGCTCCATATTGCACTGAATTCCAGCAAGAGCCGGAATTTCCAGTCCATGTTAAAGATGACCTCATCTGAGTTGCAATCCTTCCCCACCCCCACTGGCTTCTGACAGGCTTCTCAGAAACACTGCTCCAGGGAGCCAAACTCATGGTTTCAGGCTCCCCTGAGCATGGATTCTCCCTTCCACTGTAGGCTTATGTATATTATGAGTTGTGTAAATTCCTCCTGAGAAACCTAATTAAAATGGAAGTCATGCTGCCAAATTCAGAAAGTCTCCAAATGAGAACACTGGAGGCTGCCAGAAAAATACCATTAGCAAACACACACCCACCCACACACACACACACACACACACACACACACACACATGTCCCTGGCTCAGGAGTGGTAGTGGGGTTGGTGGTAAAGGACTCTGAAGGACAGATTAATTCTGAAAGGTGAACAGAAAGTGAAATTTACAGAGGCCCACTGCCTAGCACATCCCGGGACACAGGAAAAGCAGGAGACAAGTGTATGAGTGACACCTGTGATAGAGTGGATGGCAATAGGACAGGGGTGCAGCTTGGGGACAGTACCAAGTTCCAAGAAGCAGGAACTGTGAATTACATAGTGTTGGTGTGCTCACTCCTATGTGAAATTGAATAAACAAGACAGATTGGGAAAATGAAATATAAAATTTGACATGCTTACTGAGTAAAAATAATAAAAAATAAAATAAAATTGCATCCATGGTAGTTCATCCAAAGTTTAGTAAAGAGCTTTGCCTAGGAGAAAAAAAATAGGAAGGGTCTATAAGAAAAAATTTGGAAAATATCTAAAGAATTTTTTTTGAAAGAGAAAGTACATAAAATTCCAGGTAACTAAAAAATTTATATGCTATAGTTTTCAGAAAATAGCTTGTATTTTAGGCTAAGAAACTGAACACATGAGACAGAACCACAAGTATATAAACTAAGCTCTCTATGCATAAAATTATAGTGTTTGAACCACTTTTGTAAGGAAGGCTTAGTAAATTTAATCAATCTAGGTCTGATAAGTTATTACAGAAAGTTCTCCCACATTCTGCATTACTCACATTTAACTTGGTTAAAAGTCTAAGGCACAAATGAATTATAAGACATAAATATCTTTTCTAAACTTAAGTATAAAGAGAGTAAGCATGATGGCCCAGCAGGTAAAGGTGTCTGCAACCAAGTCTGAGGGCCCAAGCTCAATCCTCAGGATGGAGATTACAGAAGAAGGGAATCATCTAAGCAAAGTGTCCTCTGTTCTTCATACACACGTTGTGTGCATGCGTGAACTCACACACACACACAGAGAGAATAAATAATTTTTTAAATCAAAAGACTACACCAGAAAAGAATAATCAATACTTTTCTCCATTGAAGTATTTTTGTTCAAAATTCACTATAAGCAACAAAAAGGACTCAATAGATTAAGAAAAACATGTCATGTATATAAAACTTAGGTGATTCTCAGCCTTGAATAATTTGCTTCTCAAAAAACTTATAATGGTTTGCTTTGATTAATAAAATAAATCAGTGTGAAGAAGATAATACGGATACTGAAAAACTGACGAAGCTAATGGACAGATGGTTCTTTTTAAATAAATACAAATTCCCAATGATTATGGAAACTATGAACCTTATAAAAATGAGCTGATACAAAAATAGAATTCCATTTCTCAAATTAACAAAGTTATTTTTAAAAAAGCATCCAATACCCTGGATGGGGAGGGGCATGGATGGCCAATGAGGATTTTCCAATATACTGTGAGAAAACTCAAGACACAAAGCACAGGTTCCAATATACTGTGAGAAAACTCAAGACACAAAGCCTGGGATTCACTCAGGCTCTTTTGTCCAAGATTTAACAGGCTCTATGCATGTATTTAAAGGGGAATCAGCAAATTCCATATGCCTCGTGTCACATATGAGGGCTCTTGGGTACACGTTCAGATCCTCCTACTTCTAAAGAGTAAGGTGGAAGAAAGGTTGGAGGTCGTTCAACAAGCACAGTGTGAATGACAGAGTCATGACACGTGGTAACACTGCTCTTGAAGGACAGGAAAGCATCTTCTTTCAAGAGCAGGGCAGAGGGGATGGTGAACAAAAGGTCTCAAAGTTTGGATATGATGTCATGAGATGTCTGTGAACAGAAGTATGGGATGCTAGGAAGTAGGAGACAGATGGAAAATGAGCACCAACAGAAATAAAGCTATCATCATTAAAAAGTGTGCAAATTGGTCCAGCAGAGGCGCCACTCAGACAGCAGGGCTCCCCAGCCCAAGATCAAGCTGTGCTAGTTGTCCCCAGAGGATGGTTGAGCCTGCTACTCCACACTTCCAGCCTTCGCTGCACATGTGACACTTCTGTGGCTCAAAGAAGGCCTCCTGCAGTTCCATTGTTGCAGAAGAAGGGATGAAACTATGGCAAGCCAGGAGGGGAAGTAGTAGGTTTGTTCAGAAGCATTTTCAACCATTATCAAACCTCCAGAAATACTGAGGCAAGCCTGGTCCACAGCTGTTCAGCTGAGAGTTGCCAACTCATGTCATAGACTACAGATAGAAGTGGGTGCCAACTGAGCATGGAAGGCAGAACCTATGTTTACATCTGGGCTGCAATGGTTATGGGAAAGTCACTGATTTTCCCTGAACATTAGTTTCCTTGCATGTGCAAGGTGGGTAGTAATAGCCTCTGTCGAGTAGGGATCCTGAGTAGGTAAGATGGCACTGTGCACAAATAATAATACTGAATTATTATTATGCTAATCCTAGAATATGTTTGCATTTTCTGAGACCTCAGAAACACTGTAAGAGAAAAGAGCTAGCTGTGTACTCCCTTATTCTTACTTGAACTATCGTCTCTACTTTCCCCAGCACCCATGAGGATCACATCAAGATCTCCTAGTTACTGAGAAGAAAATTCAACGGAGATGCCCAGTCTCTTGAATAAGTTCTCAAGATGATCTGATGCAGAAAAAGAATTCTATTTCCATCCCAAATCCCTTCTGAGTCCTTTTCTGTTCCACGAACCAGGCTTCCCCAGGCTACTGCCTTCCCCAGCATGAATAACTAGAAGCTGTTCATGCAAGTGCCCCTGTACACCTGCTGCCATGGGAACGGGGCTCCAGCCCCCTCAGTACGAAGCCCTGGAACACAGTCCTCCTTCAACTGGCCATGCTGACCCAGCCCTGGACATAACCAGATGTGCTATATCTGAGTTCCAGACAGATGCAGGTCACAGGCACCCTGTGACAATGATGTCTCATAGCCAGAGTCACTGCCTAGAAAATAGGGCACTCAGACTAAATCGTTGAGAAAAAGAAGCTGCATGTACCTGCCAAAGGGGAACTCTTGGGGTGATGTGGAGGAAGCTTCCAGGGTCCCTAAAACACAGTAGAGTGAGAAGGAGTATTGGGGAGAAACTTTATGCAGTGCTGGCTGGCACTTGACCCTGGGGTCTCATATATACTAGACCAACACTAACACCGAGCTATATTCCAAGCTCCTGGGAGGATTTATCTCACGACAGATCCTCCCATGCTCCCTTTCTGCACACACAACAGGAAACAAAGGTTCAAATATGGTGGATCCCAGAGATCTCTTTGTCTGGTGGCAATGTGCCTGAAAGTCCCTAGGCACTTTTTCACTTTTTCAGTTCTCTCTCTCTCTCTCTCTCTCTCTCTCTCTCTCTCTATCTCTCTCTCTCTCTCTCTCTCTCTTTTAATTTTGTGACTGTGTGGTCTTGGGCACATGTCCTGCTCCTGAACTAGTAGAGCCACTACCAACATGACTGTCATGCAAGAACGGCTTATTGAAGGCTGGCCTCATCCTAGGTGTTCCACATGTATTAGTGTGGTTCATCTCTGTAAAACAAAAGAAAGAAGCCGCTGTCTCTTGCTGAGGAGAATTGAGGCACAGGGTGGATAGGGCTTAGAGTGCTTAGCCAATGTCTTAAGGGCAACTTAACGTATACTTCTCCTTTTTAGAGTGACTCTGAGGATCAAAAGGACAGTGTCAGAGAATTTTTTATTTGAAAACTACCACACTGGGTGATGCCAAGTTGTCGGGTACAGTGGGCGTTCTTAGGTGGCATCCAGGAGGCAGGAGTCAATCCCATTCTCCAAGGTAGGCTCTGTTTTTAGTGAATAGACTGGCCTTCCTCGTGCTGGCCTCTGTTTCCGGAAGCTTGGCCTACTCTTAAAGAGCCTTGGGTGTGTTGAAACTCTGTAGAATTCAGGGGAAATCGCTGCTGGGTCAGAGCCTATGCAGCTGTCCCCCTGGGAGTTTCCAGGTTTGTGTGGGCGCAATATCAATCATTTTTGTTTGAGAAGAACTGGCCAAAAGCCAATGTTCTCTTTCCCCTGCCCAGGCTGTGGGTAAGAAAACTCAAAGATTACTTCAATAAAAGGAAGAGAAATTGCTTAAGCCTGATTGTCTTGCACAGAGGCTGGCATAGCGAGGGAAGGGCTTGCTCCATGCCCGTTATAGACAGGAGTTTTAAAGTCGTCACTACACTTGGCTCTCATCCTGATGGAACATACTGTCCCCATTGTACAGAAGTCAGAACCAAGTTGGCCAATATCACCCATGAATGTAGAACTAGGACTTTTCTCCTTTCAAAGCCAATGCTTTCTTCACTGCCTGAGATTCCTTGTGAGAAGACAACACTGGAGAGCCATATAGGGCACACTGTGAAGCTGATTGCTGTGTGACCTTAAGCAGAGTATTGAATCTCTCAGAACCTCTTTTTTCTGACAACAATAACCACAACAACAACAAAATAATAATAACCGTAATTCACCTAGTACGTGCACCGTGCACCATGGAGCACTGTGAGTGTTAAGTGGGTCAAAATGGAGAAGTTACTTAGAATAATATACCACCCCAAGGTCAGAGACTGATTATAAAACTTGATTCTAGAAATGTTCTGTTGTCCTGCTAGTGATGTGGTATGCTCAGAAGGAAGAAAAAGGAGAGTTCTTGAGCAGTAATTCAGACTCTGTGGTAGATGGATACTTGAGATTCATGGCCTCACATAGTTCTAACAAGGATTGAACCCCATTGTGGATAGGGCTGGGAGGGTTCAGCAGATGTCCTGAGGTCAACTTGGCAGATACTTCTCCTTTCTAGAGCAGCGTGACTCTGAGGATCAAAAGGACAACGTCAGAGCAGTTTTTCTTTGAGAGCTGCCAGTGCTCTTGCGAGTGAGGATTTTAAAGAACATGTGAGGAAACTGAAAAGCAGAGATGTACGGCCACATGATGACGCTGAGCAGAGATGGAGGACCAGAGTGTAAGCCTCATCCTGATGCCAGCACTCCCACTCGCTCCCTATCACACTGTAACAAGAGAACAGGCCAGCCTCGAAGGACTTATGCATCTGGGTACCTAGCTCGTGCTCGCCTGTGGTGAGGCATTCTCTAGGGGGAGGGCGGCTGCCATCCTATCTGTGCCACCTTCTTTGGCAAATATGTTGTTTCTTACCTATGTCTCCCATTTTAAATGTTCAAAGCATAAAGCAGGCTGGTAATTTAGTAGATTTCTATAGTAGTTCAGGTTTGTAAGACATGGATCTTTGTATTTGTTTACAGTCTGCCTGCCCACTGTGTGCTCAGACAAGGACGAGAAAATGACATTGAGGAACAATGGAATCAGTTAAATAGCCAATGAATGCCTATTCACAATGTAAGTTACCATTCAACAGTGTTCCATGGTGTTTAAAGTTCCATGGGGCTCTGATTTTAATAGACATTAACTAGCTAAAGAAAGGCAGGATGAAGAGCATGAGAACAGCAAAGCCCTGTGGGAGAAGGGGTACACACAATTTGAGGCGCTTATGGGGTCTCTGTGTGTTTAGAACAGGGCTTCTTAAACCCTTTACATTTTAACCCTAACTATACAGATTTATAACATACAATGTATATCTAGGTACATAGTATGCATGCATATATGCATATGTGTATATGTAAGCATGTAAGTTCACAGATCAATCATTTAGTAACAATAAATTGTGGGAAACTATTATCAAACAATTCTTTATTGTATATAATTGTTTTACCATTTATTAAAACTGAAAGCAAGTTTATATAATGAAATAGGTATGCTTGTTTATTTTCTTATATAAGGAATTAAATCTTACCTGAATATTTAATACTTCAGGACAAAGGGAATCTCCACTGCTTTCATAGTTGATTAATACTCTAATTTTAGAATAAATGATGAGAATGCCACTTTAAATCAATATGTCAAAGAAAATGGCAGAAGTCTGTTTTAGAACCACTTTAAACATTATTAGTAATTGTCATAATCCAAAGTCAAAAACATTATTGAAGGACTTTTTAGGGGACACATGTTAGACAGTAAATTTCAAACTCAAACATCCTAAGACAATTAAAGAAATACTAGTTTGACGCTTCCGTATTGAGAGATGATGGCAGCAAAATATTAAAAGTCTCTGTTTCCTTAACTAGTTCTTGGGTTTCTAGATGAGCAGAGAACTTTGTGTCTGAGCTCAAAACAGAACAATTCAAAATATTCAATACTGGGTTGTTTACGGCAGCCATCATTAACACTGTGTGGGATGACAGCATGCACTGAGCGAAGTGCTCATGTTACCTACTCAAAATCCTACAGTAAAGTCACACACTGCAGTGTTGGGTGGGAGGAGTTGCCAGGAACACTTCAAACTCATCATGTGCTTGATTTTAAGTTAATGTCTGGTCATTGCACCTCTGGAAATGTTTTACTATTACCTAAAATTTCAGGAACCCCACATTCAACTATATGTCCCCAGGTATGACCGGGAGCACAGAAAAATAACAGAGAGCCAAAAGAGGCAGAATATTAGTAAATTGTTCTTTCTTCTCAGAGAAGTGAAGATTTGTATCAAAAGAATGGAAATTTTTTTTTTTAATTCAAGCTATAAAAAATTTAAGCAATTTGTTTAGGCTATGGTTAATATAATTGTACCCATCCTCCTGTGGGTTGTCTTGATCAGTCTCCCACTCGTCAGCTGACCTTAAGTGCTAGCCAGTGATTGTTGGGAAGCTGCAGGTGCCATGCTGTGGGTCGACAGACATGAGCATTGCTGGTCATCTGTCGGACAGTCCTGAGCTATGCCGAAGCTGTCTGACTGGAGCTGTTGAAAGCCCTATGGGTATCAGTCTGACCACTTTGAGTTACAACTAGACCATTTGGTATCTGTAGGAACGTGAGCATTTTACTTAAGAATTTAGCATCTCAGCTTTCCAAAGCTGCAAAAGAGAACTATTAATCCCACCTTCAGGCATTTCATAGCAACTATAGAAACTCAGACATTTAACCATTTATCAAATAATAGGCTCCATAGTACGGCACTTCCTCAGTATGTAAAGGAAATGTCGGGACACAATCACAGAATATTTAACATTGGAAATATTTTAGAAGAAGCAGGAAGGAAAAAAGAGAAAGGCCAATTACTTCACCTTTCATAACAGATACTTTTCTTGTTTGTGTACTATAGAAACTCTTAATATGGGGACCTGCCAGGCAGCACGTAGGCTGTTGAATCAGGCTTCCAGGGCACTGAGCAATGTTTTGGAGAACACATGTTGGCTACGGCGCTTGGCTGCTATGTAGCAGATCTTTACAGCAACTAGGAGGGCAGGCTTGGGCTCCAAACTCATTTATCAGTTTTGACAAGTGGGTTGTCTGTCTGACTCTTCACTACATAAGATGATGTTGAGCTAGAGATGCAGAGACAAGCTCAAAATTAGACACAAATGTTTGAGCTGACCACCTGGGATTGCTGCAAAGGGAAGGAAGAGACCATCTTTCACACTGAGAGGTGGGGGGGGGCTTAGGACTGAGAGATTTCTTCAGAAAGAGAAAGAGAGAAAGAGAAAGAGAGAGAGAGAGAGAGAGAGCTAAAAATGAGCTCTTCAACCCAGCTACCCCCAGGGTTTGATTCTAAGTCAGAATTTCTCTGGTGGAGGGCTTGACATGGAGCTATGGAGCTGATATCCAGCAAGCATTTGTTAAAGAAAATGATTGAATCAATAATCCTGAATCTAAACTGGCATAAGTAATGGATGGGGGTGGGCGGCATTAAGATTCATCAGTTCACATTGAGTCCCAAAATATATGTAAAATACATCTCAGTGAATTCAAAAAGCTTATAGATCTGAGGAGTTTAATTTAAATAAAATATTCTTTGCAGAGTAGAGAGTAAGATTTGAGAAGACTGAAAAGAGACAGTTTTTCACTTTCCAAAAAAGCTGGGCTTCAGAAATGCTAATTTCATACTATTACACTGGGCCAAACCCTAGAGAATATTTTTCCAAGCATTTAGTCACGAAGAGAGTCATTACCGGGACTCTTGTCTGATAGGGTCACTAGACTGCCTTGAGCAGAAATCGGTTAAAAATAGTGTATTTAGATTTTTGCAGCACATTTTTCAGCTTTGACTTAAGGAAATTAGTTGGATGATAAGGCTTAGGAGTCATCATCAAACTCTTACCTGAATCTATTCATGGTGCATTAGTCAGACCAGGATCACAGGCTCACAGTACAACATAGTGATCCTCTGTCCTGACCAGTCATTAGAATAATCAGGGGGACTTTAAAACACACCATATTGTCCCGTCTCAGAGACTTAGACTTTTAGTTGGAACAGACACGGTCCATTCAAGTACTTAAAAAAAAAAACTCTCCAGTGTTCTAGTGTACGAAGGTTTATTACGTTTGTCTTCGTGTCCTGTTCTTACCCACAAGGAACTTTTACAATATATTTTTAAAGAAAAGATTGGAGACTAAGAAGTCTCCTGTGTTATATTTGTAACTGAACTCAGACTGGGAGTGATGGGATTAAGTTTATAATGAGCAAACATGAATGCTAGCAAGATGGCTCAGCAGTTGAGTAGGCTTGGTGTTCATGCAGAGGACCCAGATTTGGTTTTCAGTACTAACATGCTGACTCACAACCTTCTGTAACTTCAGTTCCAGAGACTCTGACACCCCTCTTCTGACTTCTACATACCTATGTTCAGGTTAAAAAAAAACTCATACAAATAAAATAAAATAGATAAATATTGAACTATCATTTAAAAGAAATGAACAAGAAACCTCCAAACTTCCAGAGAGAGAAGTGGGAAAAGGCTTCTGGGATCTCCTGGTAGAGCTAGTGTGCCAGTTAGATGAGTCAGCATGATGGCTTAGAGCTAAGGCACACAGCAAGGGTGCTCAGACCCAGGACTACATCTAACCCTCTTCACCGTGCTGGAAAAACAGAAATTTAGGGTAGCTTCTCTGGCCTACGATGGTGCTGAAGTGGGAAACATGAGCTTCAAGCTGTGTCGTGACTGACTCCGGTGGCTCAGGCTTTATCTACTATTGTGGTTATTAGTGTTAACTTCAATTTTACATTGAAAGGGAAAATGAAAGTCACTACAAACATTTTAGAGACAGAATTCGAATTCTAGAGATATTAAGCAGCTTGCCTAAACACACATAAATATCAGAGTGACAAATATATATATGTGTGTGTGTGTGTGTGTGTGTGTGTGTGTGTGTGTGTGTGTGTGT
>JANHMN010000004.1:44853446-44952354 GCA_030674055.1 Rhabdomys pumilio | reverse complement strand
AAAAAAAATCAGAGTTGGAGAGAGAGCTCAGCTGATAAAGGCAGCTAAAAACATGATGGCCTGAGTTCAGTCCCTGAAACTACATGGTGGTAAGAGGGAACTAACACACACAAATTATTCTTTGACCTTCACATGCCATGGTGCACACACACACACACACACACACACACACACACAGAGGAACACATACACACACATGTGTGTGAACAATCACATATGCACATGCACAAACACATATGCACAAACACACAAACATATACACACATGAACATGTATATACATATACATACATACATATACACATACACAGACAGACAGACACACACACACACACACACACACACAACTAAATAAAGGTAAAATAGTTCAGTTTCCTCACACCCTTTGGCAATGTTCACATCCTAAAGCCCAAACTATGAAGTCTTACTCCTGTTTCTGTATTTCTCAAAGATATAGTCCAGGTCCTCATTAAACTCAATCTAGTCAGTCTCCAAATCAAGCTGACTTACAATTATTTTGCTTTGGTACGCTCAACAGGCTGTCAACAAGATTTCCATTGCAAACTAGATTTTGGAAGCTGCTACAAAGTTCTTCCAGCTATGGGTCATTTTCACTGTGCATAGAGAGAGAATATGTGTTTGAAGTCATTTGATTTCTAAGACCATTGAGATTTAGCATTCTGCATAGAGCCTGAACTATGAGATTAGATGGTTCACAATAGAAAGCCCCCTGATGTTTCCTTTTATAAACCCTTACTCTTCTCTCTTCCTGCCTCCCCTCTCTCCACAAGCACACAGCCTCAAACTGCATCTATTTTTAAAGTTCCATTCTTACTTACTCAAAGCTTTAGAAACACTACCTTGCTTGGACGTGTTGCTGTTCAAGTCAATGTTCCTGACTGATAGGCGAGGTGCAGGAGGGGTCTGTGGTGAGTGTGTCAATGGGAGGAAGGAAGATGGGTAAGGAAAATAAAGACAAGACATGGAGGCTCCACAGGGTGTGGTACCAGGAGACACAGATGCAAAAGTTAGGTTTTGTCCCTAGCTCTGTCTCTAATTTACTGTGTGACCTGAGATAAGTCTCATGTTTCTCTAGACTACATGAAACTCACCCAGAGCTAGGCAGACCTTCCTATACACTAGGGTACTACAGATGGAAGGTATGTGTGCTATGAATTACTGGATCCCTTGGTATTTTGACTGTGATACTACCCATGGGGGTCCTCATTACAAACATCTTGGAGAGATACTGGGCAGTGTAGAAACTCAGAGACAACCTTGAAATCCTGTTTCAGGGCACATTACTCAAAGTTCTCCAGGGCAAAGCTCTGAGTGCAGACAAGGCTGAAGAATGCCTAACTGAATAGCCTAGGTAGGTCTGAAGATCAGTGGGACCAGTGTGACCAGCTCAGCCTAGGGCACAGCCATCTGGGGATGAGAGAGTGAAGAAACATGATGGGGGCCGTAGATCTAGAAGTGGGCAAAAGGCTAGTTGCTGGGCAACTGCTTTTGGAGATATGGAGCTTTCTATTGTGAGCCGTCTAGTCTCTTGATCCAGGTTCTATGCACAATGCTAAATCTCAATGGTCTTGAACAAGTGATAGAAACCAAATGACTACAAACATGTGAGAGTCTGATATGGAGTGAGATATGGAGATAGAATGTACACATTAGAGATCCATTATATTAAGACGCCATATGCAGAAGATTGCATATGTAACTATTTTCACTACGTTAACGTTGAACACAGAGAGCTGGAGAGATGACTGAGTGGTGGTGACCACTTGCTGCTCTTCTAGAGAAAACCAGCTCAGTTGCCAGCATGAGTTCTCTAGCATCTCACAGTCACCTGGAACTCCAAGTCTAGAGAATCTAACCCCTTCTGGAAGGCCAGCACATACATACATCTCTCTCTCTCTCTCTCTCACACACACACACACACACACACACACCTTTAATAAAAACAAGGAAATAAACATTGTTCGGGGCAGCCTCAGCAAAGGTTATACTATTAGCTTCTGCACCTTCAAATTCTGCAATCCTCACACTGGTTTTATACAATGACTTAGTTTTTAAATCATGTGCTCTGGCACATGAAGCTCCTTGCTGATCAGTTCCTCTAAGGATTTGGAGGGATCATCCTCAAAAGTCTTGTCTGGAATCGTAGGTAGCCACGTAAAGCATTATATTTGTTTGTAAAGACATCAGTGGTTGACATTTCACATTCTCATTTGCATTTAGAAGTGATTGTAGTTGGAACTTTGATATACATGTGCAGGTCACAATATTCTTGGATATTTTGTACTTTTCTTTCCCCTATAAGTACATAAAGTATAATAATTTTTTTTACTGAGCTTTATCTAATACTCATAAATTCTCTGCAATTTTCTTCCTGACCTTTATTTTTTTATGGATACAAGATGAAACTAGACAGTTGAATACCGTGTCCTAGGACAGTAGATCTCTTTCCCTCCCCCTTATCTTTCCCCCTTCTCTTCCCCCTTTTTTCCCTCCCCTCTCTCTTTTTCTGGGTATTTGATTGCTGTATACAGACATTTTGGATGCCATCTCAGAGAAACTGTTTACTTGTTTGCATTGGGAGGAGACCAGGAATGCTGGAAAACCGCTCACACTGCACAGGAAGCAGTTTCACAGAAAGCATCATTGGTCCCTAAAAGGCAATGGATGAATTCTTGTTTTAAGTCTCCTGTCAGTCTAATAATGTTCTGACTGAATTGTGAGTCTTCTTAGAGCTTCACGAAGGAGACACTGGCAGTTATGGACATCATGGGGTGGATGATTCTCACAGCAGCAAGTGAAACACAGGAAGGACTTCCTATGGCTGCTCAAGGTCATTCTTCAGTCAGAAGCTTTTTACACATTGCTGGGATGCTTTGATGACACCTTGATATCTATGTGACCATCTCTTCCTCCTCTACTGTCCCTGGTCTTTAAGTTCTGCATTCTACAGTGGGGCCTGGTGGCTTATGCCTGCAATCTTATCACAGGCTATACAACCTGTGGTCATAGCATGATTTTTCTATCTTAAAAAAGAAAGGAATCCATATCCAACAATTTCTGCTTCTGACTCGGGATCCTGTGATCTGTGACTAGCTTGGCTAATATGGGTCTCTCTTGCAATAACTGAACATCCTAACTTAGTCTTTTCTTCCTGCCCAAAAAATTTCCTTGGAAGTCAAAATCATCCTTCTTTTTGTCATTAATGTCTTATCTCTAATATTGAATAAGTGCTTCCTATCCTCTCTGACATACCTGTCCTTTTGGGTCTGTTGGCTTGGTATGTATGTACGTATGTATGTATGTATGTATGTATGTATGTATGTATGCATTTGAACTTCATAATGATTTGAGCAATTGAGGATTAAGCCATCCAGGCAGCCTTACTTCTTTCTCATTATGACTGCTATCCCTTCTCCAGTCAATTTTTATAACATATTCACATCTGTTACCTTATCTCAGTTGCAGGTTCAATAGAGCGTTAGATAATTTTACTTTTGTTGGGACTTAACCAAGGATGGTAAATTCTATTACTAGCAGTACTTGGATAGGAGAAAGATCAATATTGCCAGAGTTTGTTGGTTTAAATTTAAGGGAGCTGTTCTATTACATGGGTGTTTCTGTGTTCCAGAGTAAAAGAGCAGTAGCCACCAGACACCTTCTGGAATTCTTTCCAACTTTAAAAGGCAGGAAAAAAACAATTGAAAAACATCTTGTTGTCACTGATAGTGTGTCATTTCTATTGAAATGAGGAAGTTCGTTTTTTACAGTTCAAGTCAGGAAATATTTTACATCCTCTTAGTGTTTAGAGTCACTGCAAGATTATGGTCAATAATGTGATCTCTGAGAGCACTTTAGTGTTAGTGAAACCAAGTCATTCATTTATTTAGGGACTATATATTAAGTTTGAATGATGTTCTTTAATACAAAATCATGATTTCTGCTTTGAAGTCGAGTAACTGAGGCACTAGATGATAATATGAACATATTATGACATCTTAGTGATTTTAACCAAAGAAGAGGGCAGAGGGTAGAAGGGCATAAGAAGAGCAATAGCAGAAAAAAAATCCCAGTTTCAAGTTATACTAGTGGAGTTCTGAACGTGTGCTTTTGTGGATAAGGATCTAATTGCTTAAGTCAAATGTGGGACCATAATCTCCCTGGGTTACAGAATATTGGTCGAGAGAGCTTCAACTTGGATATCTCAAACATGACAATGGCAAGAATCGGTTATCTCGCCCTCCCAATCTGGTGCTATAAAGCCAACTTTCCTACCATCAATCCTAGCAGGAATGTATTACCCTAATACTTATTAGGCTTCACTTCTTGTTTGACCTTGTGAGGTCCGGCACACACACATCCTACAGCCCCTGAATATGTAGATAAAACATCTTCAACACCCTTGCCCTGGCCAATGGTACACAAACACACAAACCTTGCCCCAGAGACACTGACCACCTCCTTACGAACATAAATACCCTTCCCCCAAAAGGAATGAACCAATTCTCCAAAGCTGCTCTGGATGTGCTTATTGCCTGTGCATTCATCACCACCCAGTGAGTCCTGTGCTACACACACCCGCACCCAGCTAAGCTTTCCTCCCTCTAGGCCAGCTTGGTGCATGCATATCGGGTCTGGGTACCCAGAGGGAGAAAGAGACACAGGGCGATAATCAAACATTTATTGTTTGTTGCTTTCAAAAATTGTAGCATTGGTATTATAAGAAAAAGCTCAACATTTAATCATGGAGGAAAGAAGATTTTATAGGGTCCTATTTCTTGAGGATACATTGGCATTTAATGGTTCCTGGAGGGTGGGTGGTATAGCCAATTAAAAGTGGCCCACATTTCTATAAATAGCCTTCCCCACCTAGTATTCATACAAGTGACTCTAATGAACCCAGTGGAATACACACACACACACACACACACACACACACACACACACACATACACTAAAGCATGAAAGATGGAAGGGGACTTCTTGGGGAAGAAAGGGGGTTTCATAAAATCAGGATATAGGAGAGATGGGATACAAAAATGGTTTTAAATAATTTTGTTATGTAAAGACATACAACTATAGATCATACATTGAGCATATTTCACCCCATAATTTCTAAATCATTCTTCCTTCTTGTTAGTTTCCCTTGCTCCTCAAAATAATTTTACTTTTGTGAGATGTATATGTTTATGTTTATATGTGTGTGAGTATGTGTCTGTATAGATAGAAAGAAAGAAGATAGATAGATAGATAGATAGATAGATAGATAGATAGATCCATAATCTTATGCATTTATATAAAGTATAGAAACCAGATATGATAAGAAAATGTATGACAGTTATCTTTTTTAATACTGGCTTAATTTGTGTAATTTTATTATCTTCAGGTGCATCCATTTTCTTGCAAATGACAGAACTTCATTTTCTATTGCTGAAAAAGTTTCACTGTATGTATGTGCCTATGTGTGTGTGTGTCTATGTCTATGCATGCATGTATATGCCTGTCTTAACCACTCTTCTATTGCTATAAAGAGACACCATGACAATGGCAACTCTTATAAAAGAAAGCATTTAATTGGGTGATTGCTCACAGTTTCAGAGGCTTATAGTCCATTATCATCACGGCAGGAAGCATGGTAATAGCACTTATGGTGCTGGAGCAGCAGCTAACAGCTATGTCCTAATTCTTGGGTAGCAGGCAGCAAGAGAATGTGACCTGAAATGGGCTTTTGAAACCTCAAAGTCTACCCCAAATGACACACTTCCTCTAATGAGGTCATACCTCCTAATCCTTCTAATTCCTTCAAACAGTTCCACTGCCTGTTGATTAATCATCCAAATATATAAGGGCCATTCTCATTCAAACCTTCACATTATATACCACTTTAAAAAGTACATTCTACTTTTATTGAACATAGAAGATAATCTACAATCAAGTTACTGTGAATACTTCTGCATTAAGCATTTGTGTGCAATCGTCTCTTTGATGCATTGACTAGGAATTATTAGATCACTGCCCATAGGCAGTCACATAGTACATCTATTTTTTAATTTTTTTGAGGGACAACCAAACTGATTTCTATAGTGGCTAGACTAGTTTACAATGTCTGCAACGTCAAAACAAACCCTCTGCTCATAGTCTTTCTAGCAATTGTTTTCTGAATGACTATCATTGGACTTTCAATGTAGATTGAGTCTGCATTTCTCTAATGGCTAATGAGTCTGAACACTGTTTCATATGTTTATTAGTCATTAGTGCATCATCTTTAAAGAACTATCTGCTCGTGTCATGAGTTCTTTTGATATTCCAGATATTAGGCCTCTATCAGCTATATAATTATATAAAAATTTCTCCCATTCTGTTGGCTATTTATTCATCCAATTAGCTGTTTTCTTTGCTGTACAAAAATTTTACATTTAACTTTGTGAGATGTCGTTTGTCACCTTTTTGCCCTTCATTTTGAATACCTGAGACTTCAGAAGTTCTTGCCTATGCCTGTATTTTGAAGTGTTTTAATTTTTCCTCCAATAGTTCTTTTAAGATTTATTTATTCTATGTATGTGAGTACACTGTAGATATCTTCAGTTAGACCAGAAGAGGGCATCAGATCTCATTACAGATGGTTGTGAGGCACCATATGTTTGCTGGAAATTGAATTCAGGACCTATGCAAGAGCAGTCAATGCTCTTAATCACTGAACCATCTCTCTATCCCCCGCCTCCAATAGTAAAATCTTACAGTAAAGTCTTCAATCAATTTATAGTTGACTTATTTATTTAAGATTTATTTATGATTATGTTTAGGTGTAGGTATTGGTGGGGAGCTGACAGGAGGCAGCTATCATTCTTGCAGCCATCTTGAGCCATATACCCTGACAAGAGACTTGTTTTCAACAGCCTACAACAGCTGAGCACACTCTGATAACATCTTGTTTTATATACTCAGGATTTTCCCTTGGGTGTGAGTGACTTAAAGGTATGACTTAGAGATGAGACTTAAAGGCATGACTTAAAGGCATGACTTAAGAAGTGAGACTTATAAAAAGCAAGAGGCAGACAGAAGAGGGGACTAGAAACTTGGAACTTGGAGGCACTAGGGACTAGGGACTAAGAACTCGAGACTTGGAACTTGGACTAGAAACAAGGGACTTGGAAAGAGAGAAGAAGAGAGACTTGAGAATAAATGGGACTGAATTGTACTCTGTCTGGTCTCCATTCTTAGCCCGGACAATTTAACCCACAAAGCTTGGGGCAGTGTGGGCTCTAACAATTTTGGCCCCCAAGCTTTTGACAGTGCGGGTTCCAGCTTTTGGCAGAGAGGTCCCCAACAGGTATCTATGTGTATGCAGGCACACCTCACGTTACAGGCAAAATTTTGAACCACCTAACATGGAATCCAAACTCAGCTCCTCTGAAAGAGCAGAGCATGATCTGCAGCAGTGAACCAACAACTGGTTTCTATACAAGGAGAGAGATTGGGATCTAGTTTTCTTCTTTCTGTGCATGCCCAGTTTTCCTAACACACTTATTAAAAGAGCCTGTCTTTTGCTCATTGTGTATTTTTGGCAGCTAGAGATACATGGCTTTGTCTTTTTGTTCTATTTTGTTCCTTTATCTAAATGCCCTGTTTTGTTTCATTGTCATGCTGTTCTTATTAGTATAGCTCTGTAGAATAACTTGAAACCAGGCTTGACAAGATCTTTAATATTTTTTTTTTTTGCATTGGATTGATGGACATACCTATTGTCTTTGGTACTCTGATAAGAACTTTAAGATTTTTTTCCCCCTATTTCTATGAAGAATAGTGTGGTAAGTTTGTTTGTGATTACATTGAATCCTTATATTGTTTCTGGTAGAATGACTATTTTCCCAATATTAATTTTACAATCCTTGATTATGGAATGTCTTTCTATTTTATAGTGTCTTATTCAATTTCTTACTTCTGAGTTTTGAAGTTTTTATAGTAGAAGTGACTGACTTGTTTGGTTAGGTTTTATTCCAAAATACCTTTAAAAACAATTATGAATGGGATTATCTCTCTGCTACCATTATCACATTGTTTGTGGGCTCATTGAACAATGACAGGCATGGCTAGGGGAAAATGTTGACCACATCCACAGACTAGATCGTCTGTCTTATCTACTTGATTACTTAGCTCCTTCTCCACTGAGGTTAGCATTAATGAGCATTTACAAGGGAAACTATCTTTTTCACAACTGCCATTTGAAGACACCAGTCCATACATCTCTTCCACAAATGTCATTTTTACCAAATTTTCAATCATTCTACTTCCAAGTTCCTGACTTCCAAGTTCATTGACTATTGGCCATGAGTCAATCAGTATAAATCACACACATCACTAATTTTTTTTCAAAATGCATGATCATTTTCATTGTCCAGAGTTTTGCCCCCTGTGAAGATTTCCTTTCAACACTATCCTTATGGAATGCCCACTTATGGATTGTGTCTGTGTATCATTGTCTCAAGGTTTTACTGCTGTGATCAGTCACCATGACCAAGGCAACTTTTATAAGGACAACATTTAATTGGGGCTGGCTTACATGTTCAGAGGTTCAGTCCATTATCATCAATGCAGGAGCATGGCAGCATCCAGACAAGCATGGTGAAGGAGGAGCTGAGAGTTCCACATCTTTATCTTAAAGGTGCTAGGAGAAGACTGGCCTCAAGGCATCTAGGAGGAGGATCTCAAAGCCCAATCCCACAGTGAAACACTTCCTCCAACAAAGCCACACCTCCTAATAATACCATTCCCTGGGATAAGCATATTAATAAATAATATCTTAGCATTCTCTTTCTCAATCAGCTTATAGGGCACATCCCATAAGGCCATGCTTGGGATTAGAAGAGAAACTTCTCCATGTAATTTACTTGTGATGTTCCTGCACAGCAACTCAAGTTATAGAATATTTTGTTGGTCTATTGTCAAGCCTTTAGTATCCATCCATTAAGGCCCAGTAGCTGGACAAGAACTGTCTCTAAAATATAGAATAGTGGTCTTCAGATGACATCAGGGTCGTTCTCCAAAACAAGAGCTTTAATTTTGATTCATATACAGGAGTCTGCCAAAGCATCCACACAGTATCTTTGTCTACACTGACAGTTCAAGTACCACCGGGTCTGTTGGATCATATGATCCAAATGCCTAAGCATCCTGTATCATAGGATGAACCTGTTGACCAGCCTCCTGTTCTGAGCACACTTAGAACTAGTAGCTTTCTGAATCATGTAGTATATGAGCCAAAATAACACATTCAAGTGATCTATGTGTTGCCTCTAAAATGTAACTAGACCCACTAAGCAGTGAATATATTTCTTGGTGGTATCACAGACAAGAGTACAACATATCTATGTAATCACCCATATTACTGGACATTTAGAAATTTTAGTAAGGTAGAGGACTTCTGGATTTTGTCCAGAATTATTTCTCACCCTTCAATATACATGCTTTACCAAAAAGTCAAGTTACTAACTTCCACTAATTTGGTAGAGCAGATATAATGCCAACAGTACAATAGACTACTGTGATACTACGTAGAAAACAAAAGTACTCAAGATTCCTGTGAACCAAGTTATTATACTAGGCTGGAGAATTATTATCACCTCAAGGTAAAATAATAAAAATGTACTGTTGGCCTTTCTAAATGAAAGAAAATTGCTTGGCAGTCCTTATGGACAGGCATGGAGAAAAATACATTTGAAAGAGCACTAGTGTCATACCAGGAACCAGGAGAAGTAAGAAATAAGAAAACCACATCTGGAATAGCAGCTGTAATCAGAGTCATTACCTGATAATCAACTGTCATTCTCTATGACCTATCAGTATTCCACACAGGCCAAACAGGAGAGCTAAAAGAAGGTGCATTGGAAATCACCATTCCTCCATCTTTCAAGTACTTGCTGGGGGCATTAATCTCTAAAATTCTCCTAGGGATGTGATATTGGTTTGTGTTCATTCTCTTCCATGTAAGGGGAAGCTCTAATGGCTTCCATTGACTTTCAACCCTTATTCCACAAGTGGGTGAACCAATGTGTATTTTCTGGCAAATTCTATCACTTGTATGCAGTCTAGACTGGAGAAATAGCCACAGACTGAGTTTGAGGACCTACCACAACTCTGATTTTTGATGAAGCTCCCTTGAACTTTTTGACCTCTATAAGCCCTAACTGGAGGAGCACCATGGTGTTCCAGAATCAATGCCCATGCAGAGCTCATGTTTAACAGGTTCCCAAAATTCTTATTTTCTTTCCCACACACACAGTTACTCTAGAAAAATGACTGTATGGCTCTTTACTTTTAAAAGGGTTATAATAAAAATTTTAATAATTGTAGCAAGATCCCTCTTGAAAAAGATATGCCATGCTCTTTATTTGAATGGATCTGAGTCTGTAAACTTGTCCAAATCAGAAAATTTGTTGAGGGGCCATGATTTTTGCTATAATTCAGAATATAATTGTATAACTCAGGATAGACTTTGTTATTCACCCATTCTGGATTTTTTTTACTTATACAGATCAAGGAAGAACTAACTTAGTATGCTTCATATCTATTTCATTTCTCAGAACACTGTGACGAACTAGTGCCAAAGTATACATATGTCAGACCATTATGTACGTGACTTTGCTGTGCTATAATACTCAGACTGCCACTTGGCCCTTGCTCATCTAGGCTCTTAATTATCCCATGATATTTAAATTATCTAAATAAGCAGTTGCAGCCTCCACTAGAAAGTCTGGCATACACAGAAAAGTATTTAGTAGTAATGAGCTCATTAGATACAGCCCAGTGCTCATCTTATTAGTTTCTTTCTTTTATAAAATTTCAACACTGCTTGTATAATAACTTTATCAATTTCTTCTATTCTTTTTGGTGCGCGCTTGCGTGCATGCGTGCGTGCGTGTGTGTTGTGTAACATTCTCCTTCAAGATTGAAATATTCTATCCTGCAGGGGAGCTCCTTAGGCCAGAAGACAAACAACTAAATACAGTTTAGGAAGTCCCTAAAACTAACTTGATTCACTAGCCCTTCCTTCACATAGTAAGCAGTAAGAATTTTCGAAAGTCACTGTCAGACAAGTGAAGCTGCAACAAAGACTGTGAGACCAGACCAGATACCCAGAAGAAGCAGAAACTAGCCAAGCTGCCTGTAAGAGATTTAGACCAACCGAGTCACTTGGAAAGAACACTCTACAATCTGTTGAACTGTCTGTAGGCTGTGCAGTGTGATCCAGATTCCCAGCTTTCCTGAGCTCTCACTCATGCCGGGATAAGCTTTGGTGACACTACTGCCTTTGAGTTGTTAATGCTACTGTAAGTAGCCCCTCCTTCATATTCCAATAAGTAATCATAGTAAAAGTTGGTTTGCAAAGTTGAACTTTGGTGATATTCATTTTTTCTTTTTTGTCATAGGCTTCCTATCTGGCCTAGAACTCATCAGTTAGTATAGGCTGGCTGGTCTGGGATCTGGACTGGATCCCCAGTGCTAAGATTACAAATGCATGCCATGACACACTTAAATACAGTTTCTGGTGATTAAATATAGGTCTTAATGCTCTCATGCCAAGTGCTCTCCTGAGTGACCTGTCTCAGCCTACAAATCTATGCTATTATCAACAAGACATCTTTTGAAACCTTCAACTGTGAAAAATAGGCAAATTCACACAGCAAATCCACTCCATTGTTTTAAGGTTTCTGAGCTTTTGAATCCCATGATCAACCTCATGCCAAGACATGTCAGACATATTCAATTCTTTTGCAGTAGCCCATCTTTTGATGTAGTCTTTAAGCCAAATATATAAGCTCTTAGTTCCTCTTTAAACTGTGTGGGCTGCATCAGTAAAACCAGAACCTCTGATCAGCACTCATTATCAGTAAACTGATCCAGTTTGTGCTTCTTCCATCATTCCCCCACGTGATTGATACTCATTCTCACACATATTCTCCACATCTGTTTGTGTGAATTAGAAAAATCAAATTCTTTAGGGGTATAGTGCATCTCTCCATTGCTCACAGTCTGTACCTTACTTCTAGGGTCCCAATGAGCCCTAAGTCTGGTTATAGATCTAGAGGTAAGGGTGAATTGTGAAAATGAGCCCTTGATGGAGCATAAGCATTGTCAGGCAAGATACAAACAAGAGTGGCTCTCTAGTCTCTGGGTGGTGTTAGCACCAGGAAGCCTTTCAAACAAGCCAACATTAGGCTGCTTTTGAGTTGTCCTATCTTATCCCTTCTACTCTCAAAAGACTTGTGGATAAACTGGTAGCCTTCCAATTATACATCCGCCTATCATCTCCTGAGACTTTATTACAGTCCTCTCTATGTCCCCAGAGTCAGCACATACTGAACTCTCAGAACATACTTGATAGTTTCCCATCATCTTCTCACTTGCCCTCCGCCCCCTTCTCTGTGCATTTTGTTCCTGCCTCTGTGCACAGCCTGCCCTGGAGTGGTGTGCTCTCACTCAAGAGCCTTGACATTCAGGATCTGCATGCGGACTTCCTTTCACACACTCTAAGAAGACAGACAGTATTTCTCTTCTCTATAATTAACTTTAGTCCCATGTTATATCTGGGTCTCTACAGTCTTTCTCTAAAAACTCTTGCCTGGCCTGGTGACTTGATTTGTGTCAAGAAACCATAGCTAAGAGTAACAGCAAGAAGACAATATCAAAAAGATAAAAAAAAAAAAAAAAAAAAAATGAAGAGGGGTTTCAGGTGAGCAAGGATCTACAAAGTGTTGATTTTAAGCTGGTTTGAAACCCCACAGCCTCATGGTATGCGCATGAGCAGATATGAGACAAAAATTCAACCATGAAGCTAGGGAGCTTAGAACTACAAAAAGAAGAACAGGAAGGTGCACCAGGGAAACTGAGCTGTGTAGCTTGATTAAGTCTTCTTCTAATGAAGAATTACATTCCCAAGAAGAAAACTGGAACCCCAGCATGGAACTGAATTGTTTGAAATGATTGAAAGAGGTGGTCTTGCTTTCATTCCCCCTTCACAGACATGTCATCCAACCACTAACTCACATACCCATACCTCCACACACCCACACCATACATACCACACACATATACAGCACACACACACATGCCACACACATATAGTATACAGCCCATGTACACACATAGAGATATCCATACACTCACACCATAATCACATACCACACGCATATACACATATACGATACACACAGACACACAGACCTCTATACAGCCATACCATACTCATATAACACACACACAAGCACACACCATACACACATACCACACACATTCATATACACACACAGGCACACACTCACATACCACACACATATGCACATGTAACATACACACAGCACCACCATCACTACCGCTACACCTTGATTAGAATGATTTCTGAAGATTTCTTGGGTCATTGACAGTCAGGTTGAATATTTCTATTTATATTATGCATGAGTTTATTAAGAAGGGACCCAAATTATGCACCCCAAACTAACCTCTACCTGGCAATCCTCCTGCCTGGACCTCCCAATACTAAGATTATAGGCATGTAACATTATGTCTAATCCATATACTAATGTTTTCTAATTATACCACCACCCTGATTAAAATAGAGAAAGCTTGTTCTATAGATGTGTCTGCCTTCCTAGTGTTAGGCCTGCATAATCACCTGTGTGGTTCTAACTTTAGGAGAAATGTCACTGCAAAAATTTGAAAATGAATCTAGATTTTCTCAGAAAGAAGAAGCTGTATAGCATCCACACTGAGGTTGTTTGTAAAAACCGAGACTGAAGTGGGATGAACCTGCTTGGCAGGCCAGAAAGGAAGGCCGTGTTTCTGTGTGCATGAGTGGGTTTACAGTACCATCTAGTGGCAGAAAAGCAATATTGCCCCTAAAAGATGGTTCTTGTATTCTGTCTTTATTTTTAATTCAATCACCACATATTATTCAAGTGCCTTGATTGTGCTAGACATGAACTAGGAATTAGCAGTGTAGCAAACATTAATTTAAAAAGTCTTTGTGCCAAATTCATAGAAATCTTCTATGCTCTTTCTACAGGTATCCTACCAGGAAGCCAGCAACACTGTCTTCAACCAAGAAAGACAGATCCCTCTCATTCCCTCTTCTATGACCCACAGTGACATCATCATCTCTGAGTCTAAAAAGTACAGACTTAAGTCCTGGTGTCCCTATGTGGGTATTTCTGGGGAGGGAGAGAACTTTGAAATATCTTCCTGTATGATGAACACCCCTTTGACAGCATTTTGAGAAAGCTAATTCCTGAGTGCTAGCCCTGGGCCATCCCCACCTACTCTTCACTTTCCTTTTCTTTTGTTGTTATTTTTCTTTTGGTTTTCCTTTGTCTGGCAGTAGAGATTGGACCCAGAGCCTTGAACATGTGAGCCAAGTACTCTACTCACTGAGCTGCATCCTCAGATTGGAGTGTTCTGGGTAAGGTGTTGCTGTGTGGCTCAGTCTGGTGCTGACCTCATTATGTATCCCAAACTGTTCTCTACCTGGCAATCTTCTGCCTGGTCCTCCAAATACTAAGAATATAGGCATGTAACATTGTGTCTAACCCATGTACTCTTGGAGAAAACATCCTGTGATTAAAAAGTACATGCTGCGGGGCCTGAAGAGAAACCAATCTTATGTCCAAGTCTCAAAAACCACAAGAACAATAAGCCAATCTTCTTTACTTCCATTTATCATGATTTTATTTTCTAAGTTTCAACCAAACTTGAGTTGGATAAGATTATGTTTTGTACCTAAAATATGGAGAAGGCACCATTGTCTGTCACTCTGGGCAACCTATACAAGCCAAACAGCCAGCTGTTAAGTCAGCTTTCACTTTGATGTTGCCTTTAGATGTGTTTCTGACCCTAATTCACAAACTACCAGATTAAACTAAGAAATAAATGCCTCGCTTTTCAGTACAAAGTTCTAATCATCTCTTTGCTTTCTAGTTGCTGAAGTAATTTAGAGTAAGTATTTATAATTTATAATGTAAGCTTCATTTCACCCTTAACCTTCATTTCTCCTACTAGAAAAATAAAGTGTATAAAGATTGGCCATGGAGAACCAGGTGTGTTACCCTTCTAGCACATGGAGAAAAATTCCTTAGAATTCTAGACTACCAAAATCCTTAGCCTTTAACTTGTCAAAGGCGTATTTAGGTGTCAACTTCTGGATGAATAGTATATGAGGAAAAGAATTTACTTTACAGGACCCTCCAGATGAACTATCATCACATGGATAACTATGTTATTATAATAGACATGATTTTAATGAGTTGATGCATTTGTGGGAGTGAAGGAAAATACATAAATCTATGAACTAAATAGTGACAGTTACAGACTAATGCATGAAACAGTAAGGAGTGAGCCTGAGAAGGCTTGATTGCCTGGAATTAAGTACTAATGCCACTCTGCAATTGCCACCCCATCTAGGGTTTCAGATCATACAAATTATATTTAATAATGTAATCAACAGCTTAAATAAATAAGCACAAGGTATACAGAGAAAAAGAAATAAAAAGCTGGGCAATCTCAAAACCCACAGATATAAGAATGCCCTGATAAGGAGTTCGAAAGTCAAGTGTCAAAGAGTAAAAGAGATTTAAGAGAGAGAGAGAGAGAGAGAGAGAGAGAGAGAGAGAGAGAGAGAGAGAGAAGATAAAACTAGCAAAATAAAAGACAAGAGAATACAAAAAACATCCAAGGCAAATTCTAAAAAGATCTACATAAAACCTACAGATTACAAATACAAATAGATGAGTGAGCCAACAAAAACAGCACAGCTGAAGACACGGCTATGGAATTGGAAAACAGAACTTGAAGGAACTACCTCTCACAAAGCCTCAGTGGTATAGGGATGAGAAAGGCTCTCTCTGGGCTGTCCAAAAGCTCAAGTATAGAGTCTGTGAAATATATTGACTGAATTATGTGAGTTATGCATGAGTCTGAAGATTATAACAGTCAAAGAAGGACTTCACAGCACCATTGAAGTTTTTAAGACATTTCTAGCTACAAAAAGGGGTGGGGCTTGGGCATTCTAGGGGAGAAATAGCTACAAGTTATGCAAGTGCATGATGAGGAAGTGGGATTGCTGAAGATGGCCTTGCCATGTAAAAAAGAAGTCTCTTGGGCAATCAACTCTGTTTCGAAGAAGCCCTCAGATGTAACAATGTAGCACTGGCCTTCTTTTTTAAATTTATCTTCTTTTGTGGGTAGGATTCTAAAGAGGGATTATAGGGAGACCATACTCCTTTGCTGAGTGTTATCTTTGTACAGATCTTCAGAGAAAGCTCTTTCTTTTGATTCAGCCCCCTTTGAATGATAGACAAGAAAGTTAGAGAGTCAGAGAGACTATAATCATTCTTTACTCAAAGCACTTATTATGTCAAGGTGCATACTTTGAAGTATGCACTCAATACACTGGACATTCTAAGACCCAACAATTATATATAGATGAATATATGATTAAGAGACATAGATGGTGGGAACAAATCCGAGCATTGTTGGAGTCCCATCAGAGGAAGCTGGTAAACACGTGCAAAGGGATGCTATGTGGGGGGGTTAAGGAGGCAACTTCTCAACAATGATCTTGCATGGGGAATGCAAAGGCAACGACTCTGATTTTGACGGGCTAGGTCCTTATCTTTAAAGCAGATCCCATGAAACCTGGAACTAATCAAACAACAGAAGAATATAAGAAGCAAGGGAGATCTGTAGATGTGTTTAAAAGGTAGAAATTGTTAGACTGGCCTTTGGAGGGAGCAGAGGGAATGGAAAACCATAGTAGTCCATAGTGGTGGTCTCTGGAATGTAAGATTATGAGTTCCTGGTACATTTTTTCTTTTTGTTTGCAAAGCTCTACATAAACAGGTGATAGGGTACATTGTGTAGGATTATATAAGTTTTAACCTTCTTAAGACATTCAGCTGAGTTATAAATTAAGTAAAAATAAAATAGGTTGAAAAAACCTCAAAATTAATTACCTTCACAGGAATGCCATCTAAGCATCAGACTCAGTCTGGAGGTGGCAGGGTCAGGCTGCATATATATGTATTGAGTATATGTTTTGGATGAGCAAGTGTGTGGTGAATTAAGACTGACCTGTTAGCAGCTAAGAGTCTCTAGGGTGATTAACACTCTTTGAGGAGCAGTTCTTCCCAGCATAGGCACCTGTAGTTGGAAGAATCTTCTTTATAAATGTGAAGTGATCTTACTACCACTAACTACTTCTATAATTTCTGACAATAACTACCTACTAATATGTCAATGAATAATTTTAGGGGCAATAAATTCTGAGGTCCCACGGTTTCTTAAAAGAACTGTAGCAAAATGTCTCAAGCTGGATAGCTTAAAATGATAAAAAAAAATGTAAGGTATCACATTGAAGCTAGAAGTCACTTTATGAACAGATCATATTCTTCCCTGTAGGCTATAGGGAATAGTAAACTCTGTGTGCTTCTCCTGGTTTCTGACATTACTGGAAATCCCCATCACTCTGACCTTTGCACCAGCAATCATATGGCTTTTCCCCTGTGAGTATACCTCTGTGCCTCAGCTTCTCTTGAAGGGCAGGAGCCACATGGGGTGCATCTTACTCCTTTATATCTGTTATTTTAATAAATTACACATGCAACAACCCTTTTCCCAAATAAGGTTACACTCAAGCCTCAAGGAAATGTGTGGATTCTGAGACACTATCCAATCAAGGGCCTTGCATTTAGACCCTGACACAGCTGCCAGTTAGCTGTGTTCTCAAGAAAGCTGCTTACTCTGCCTGAGCCGTTCTTTTCTGTCAATCAATGAGGGCAAGAATATTAATTCTACAGGCCTTTTGTAAAGATTTGTGAAAGGGCTTAGTGTGTGCCTGGTACACACACTAAATTATTTCTACATAAAAAAATATTTCTATAAAAAAAGAGTAAATGTTGAGAAATATAAAGGGAGAGAAAAAGGTCATATAGGTCTGAAACAAAATATGCCATTTAAAGAGAGAAACCAAAGAGCACAGTGTCATTCTTTTGTCTCTCATGTTATATTCAGTACCTAGTGAAGCATTCAGCTCAGCTCAGGGACAGTGGCTTATTGTACCCTATTTCTTAGTGATACTAGCCACTTATTCCAGGTTTGTGCTAAAAGCTCAGAAGACACATATCATGTTTTCTAAAACTACCTGTCTAATCCAAAAGTATGCGTTGCTGTCTTTTCTGTTCCTTTTCCTCCATTGTGCGAGCCAGTTAGTTCTTCCTAGAAGAACTAACAGATCAATTTTCTCATTTTTGTGATCAAATATCTGACAAGAAGCAAACTAAGGGAGGGACAATGCACTTTGACTCATAATGTAGGGACTATAGTCTATCGTGGTAGGGAGGGGTGGCCGCAAGAGGCTGTATGCTCACATCTCAGTGGATCTGGAAACAGAGAGGAGAGAGTACCAGCATTCTTCTCTTTATTCAGTCAGGGTCATCCTATGGGTTAGTGCCATCCGTATTCAGAATGAGTCTCCCCACCTCAGTTAATTCTTTCTGGAGATCCATCCAAGACATCCCAAAAGTGTACTTGACAAATGTAAACAAGGGTAGTAATGCGTGTGGGCATTTCTAAATCCAATCAGCTGACAACCAGATTGGAGCGCCACCAACACCATCCATGGTTTAGAGTGTATTGTAAAGATTAAGACCTTCTGAGAGAGGTTGAGGACAAGGACACAGCCTGGCTCACACTACAGTATGACTTTTATTAGGAAAAGGAAACAAGGGATAGGAAGTTTGGAGTGAAAATATTTGTCACCCGAGGAAGAAAAAAATCCCAGAAGCAATATTTGCACTGTTTATACCTGCACAACATTCTAATGGTCCGATAGAAATGTCCTGTGGGTTGGTTTATGTATGCATATGTTTACAGAATGGCTAAGCAAGATGTAAACAGAGACACACGGATTCACACTGTCAATGCTCACAATCCAGCTTTTTCATTTCTTAGCTTTGTGGTTTGGGGCAAGAAGCATAGTCTTGGTGTGACCCAGGTAGAAATGATAGCAGGCTCTACTAGCTGCTGCAAAAGTTAAGGTTTTTGCTATATATCTGACGCCTAGAAAATTGCTTTACCCATAGATGATTTTAAAAACTATTCTAGTTCACCAATTTATAGTTTCTAGTCAGGACATACTGCTGTAGCTATATTGTCTCTTCAGCATCCCATTATAAATTTTACTTTGAAACAATTAACTATAACCACTCAAGGACTCTGTTTCAAACTGATTCTAAAATTGTGTTAATTCATTCCCAGCTGAAGGTGTGTCAAATAAAAGAAACACGTTTCAAAGGGTAGGTTGATGGGCACTTTATGCTACACAGCCTCTTTGAGCTTGTCCCCCATGTTGGGATTAAAGTTTTAAAGACAACTTTTGAACTCTCCCATGCTCCTGATCATTTTTCCAGAACAAGTTCATATAGAATCAGAACCAGAACAGAACAGCATAGAAGGATCTCATGAAAGTGAAGGTACAGGGTAATTGGCAGAGGCTAAGAAGGACATCTCCCTCAGTCTCTCATATCTTAGGGATGGATGATTGATTTTTCCTTTTTCTTGGACTTCTATGGAATACCATGGTCAAGACAAACAAAAAGTTAGATCCTTCTTCAGTCCACTGATGCTTCAGAAAGGAGGGGACAAAGGAATCAGGGGATTCTTAGTGAATGAAGACCTCTGAGGAATAAAGAGCCTCCAGTCTCCAAGATGGAATCACTACTCTTCTCTCCCTTGGTCCTGCACATGAAGATTATAGATTCCTTCATCTCAGTTTCTTTTTCTCCCAATGCTATGCCTATACTTCTACATTCTTCTTTACTTCAGATCTGTCTAAAAAAGAGCATTATTGTGACATCAGAGCAGGAGAGAGCAAGATGAGAAAGAGAATGCAGAGAGGAATAACTTAGAAAATATAGGTAATGTAAAAAGCTAAGACAGCAATGGGAAGAATGCAGAGGGAAAAAGGAAAAAAGAAGAAGCTTTAGGGAGAGCAGAAGTAGGCAGGCGTCTCCTTACCATGGGGCAGAACAGTTCTTTTCTTACAAACAAGGCAGGCTTAGTTGTATTAAAGGAACAAAGCTGTCTTCTTATGAACTTGGGTTTAAGTCATTTAGCATTAAAAGGGTAGAAGCTTTTTCTTTTTTTATGCAGTAAATATTGGAGCACACTTTTCATCCAGAATGTGTGACCTCTTTCTGCACTGGTGCTTATCTTTTGCTCCATATGCATATGTAAGTATGGATGTTCCTGTGTACGAATGACATTGTGAGAATGTATGCATGTGTGTGTGTGTGTGTGTATGTGTGTGTGTGTGTGTGTGTGTGTGCTTCTGTGTGTGTGTGTGTACACATGTAACTCTGAGAATGCATGCAAGCTGGGCCAACTGGTTTGAATGAAAATGAATAAATGTGCGTGTGTTAATCTGTACATGAATTTATGTGAGTTTATGCATATTTGCTCATGTAAAAGTTTCTCCTTCTGTGAATGTTATTCTTTTCTCCCAGTTCAATAGAAATTTATTGCTCCAAAATTTCCCCTAGCCAGACAAGAAAGAGGCATCTGGACAAAAGGAAAAAGGATCTAGCAATTAATCCTTTACTTAATCTCCTGCTGTTTTAGGATGAGGTGCTAAGTGCCAGAGACTTCAGTTTCTGGACTCAGAGGAACACAGAAGGCAGATCAGCTACAGTAACACAGTAACTTAAACTTAGATAAGTAAACTTTTTATTATCATATAGCAACCCTAAATATCTCTTATGACAAAGTCTTACACTCTGTTGATGTTCTTCCCTCTCCACTGCCTCAGGAAGAACCTACAAGAAAGAAGACCCCGCCAGGGCTAGCCCCCTGCAACTGTTAGGGCAGCTCCTAGTGGAGCCTTTCAGAAGTACAACAGAATATCATTAATAATGTTAGAAATTGGTGCTTAACAACTGGATGGGTCTCAAGCTTGAACAGTAATTTATTGGCCATTTCCCCAGTCTCTGCTACAACCCTCATGCCTGCATTTATTGTAGACAGAATTAACTATTAAAAAAAAAAAGAAAAAGAAAGGAAAAATATTTTTAAAAAGACTATACATCCCTAGATAGGTGGGATCTGGATCCCTGCTTAACAGTGAAGAAGCTTCTGTTAGATCTTCAGCCATCATAGACCCTTACAACTAAGGGACCAGAGTCCTGGGGGATGGGAGAATATGGACAAGAGAGAAAGTCAGGTAATATTAAAGGGGTGTGGAAAGAGAAAGGTTTCATTCTGGAGTCTAGTTGACGCTTCTCTTTGTTTAAGAATTAACAACTACACAATTAGCATTTGCTCAGAAGATTGCTTATATAAAGGCAACATACCTTTCTTATAGAGATATTTCAAGCAAGAACATTAACGAAGGAATAGTCATGGCTATACCTTACACTTGAAGTTCTTAAATCCTCAAATCCTCAAATAGCAGTGAAACTATATCTTCTTGAGAATATCACAAACAAGGTTATGAGCTTTGTTTAAAGTTAAAACACACATCGTAACTCCCTTGTGATTTCATAGACTATTTGCTGCCTCCAATCCCTGTGACCTGAGGTTTCATCTTATCAGTTTGTATCTGAGACACCTCATGATCCACCATATGTTATCACTTACAAGAAGGGAAATAAAACAGCATTGCTCTTCACTGTTAGAAGTTATAATTATTTAGCAATTTTTCACCCCAACCCCAAACCACACAAGGCAAAAACAGTGCCTGGTAGATGACTGACAGGATTGCCTAAAGAAATGCTAGGGCCTAGATGGAAGGTTAAGGCCTAGGTAAAATGCAAAGGCCTATGTAGAATGCTAAGACCTAGGTAATTGTTACGTGGCTAGCCTGCCATCATTAGGAAACCCTCATATGTTTCTGCTGTTACTAGGAAAGTTTCTATTGTCAATATTAATTACATATTCTGTTATGTTCTATGCCCTTAGAAAACAACCATGATAGAAGTCAGTAGAATTGTTTTGTATACTTACTCACCATAAATTTGGACATGAACCAACCACCCAACAGCACTTCCTGTATCTGTATATAAGTTCTTATGGTAGATGCTGCCCCTGGGATAGACCCCAACATAAGAGCGACACCTGTACCAATATAAGAAACTAGTTGGAATAAGACTTCCGTTATGAGTACTGGTTGAGTAAGGCTTAAGTTCCCAAGACCTCCCTAGGAACTGACATCCTACTTGGCAGACAGAGACATACATGCTCATGGGTAATTGACATCCTGATTGGCAAGTTTAGAAATGAATGTTAGGCAAGACAAGTCCCATCCTAGTAGACAAGTTAAGACATGAATGTTAGCCAAGGCAAGTCCCCTGCCACAGTGGAATACCTCAGCCAATGGGAACAGGATAACTGTACAACAAAGACATGTTCCTAAGGAAATCTTCTATCCTTAAATCCTGATTGATGCACTAACTTAGCACAGACATTTGTGGATTTGGGCCTCTAAAACCCTGTAGGACTTTAACTCAGGGTTGTTGAAGTAATTATTTTAAAACAGCCTCTGGTCATGCCGATTATCTAAGATGCTGTGGCTCTGCCTAGCTCAACCACACGGCCAGAGGCCACATGCACACCGCAGCTAGAAACGGCCAACCAGAGACAACAGCCCTGCCACCCATGAGATACCAGCTTGGGAGATAGCTTTGCCAATCTTCCATGCTGTCTCCGCAAGGCTGGGCATTGCCCAGACCATCCCAACCACACAGGCTCAGTACAAATAAGTTTCAAATGCTTAAATTATCCAGAGGCTTTATATATTTGGTAATGATCAATAACAAGATGCCCATACAATCAGAGGTGTAACCCAATACCCAACCTAGATATACCAACTACCTTTGACTGTTACAGACAAGCAAACATCAGCCCCCATGTCCCCCTCTCTCATTCTCCTCTCTCTCCTAGCTCCTCCTCTTCCTTTTCATCTTCCTCTCCTTCCTCCTCTTCTTTCTCTCTTTACTCCTCCCACCTTAGCTTCTCCTACAGGAGTTCAGCTCCCAAATCTGGACCATGGCCCTGGCCAACAAGTCCTGGGGCTCAATAAACTATTCCTGTCTGAGTGAGGTCAGTGTTCATGTGATTTGTGAGACAATTCCTGGACCCCAACAGAACATGTGTCTCCCTGGATAAAATGCTGACACAATTTTACTAGTGGTAAAGGAAGAATTGTTTTTAATGCTTATTCTGTCTTGTTGCTGTTTTCTCTTCCTTCTTCTATTTTTATCGACAATCTTAAGATTCACAGGTCATGTTGCAGGTTCTTTACACAGGTTTATCATTCATAAGAGAGATTCGGATTAAGGTGAAGTGCCACAGAGGACCAGGCAAGTACTAGCTATGATGAGACAGTCCTGAGGCTTTGAAAAAAGAAAGGGATGAACAAGATGAGAGCTGGCTACTTCCTACCTAAGGGGCTCTTACTTCCCTGAGACTGCTTTTTATGATCAGAGTTTACCCAAACAGAAGCATTCTATTCTCAAACAATTGCTCTCCTATGGCAAGCAGCACACAAAAGTTCATCTTTTGGGAAGGGTGTCTAGTCAATTATCATATCCCCTTGCTCCAATCTGTTAGCCAGGAACAGAGTTCTTAAAACAATATACTTCATCTAAATGTAGCAGTTACAGCAGACTAATCTGATTGAGTCTGACCATGAGAGGAGGGTTTTCTTATTTTGTTTTTTGAGTTTGGTCTCCTCCTCTTCCTCCTGCTCCTCTTCCTCCTGCTCCTCCTCCTCCTTCCTCTTCCTCCTTTTCCTCCTCCTCTTCCTCCTCTTCCTCCTCTTCCTCCTCTTCCTCCTCTTCCTCCTCTTCCTTTTCTTCCTCCTCTTCCTTCTCTTCCTCCTTTTCCTCCTCCTCTTTCTTCCTCTTCCTCCCCTTCCTCTTCTTCCTCCTGCTCCTCTTCCTCCTCCTGCTCCTTCTTCTTCCTCTTCCTCCTTTTCCTCCTCCTCTTTCTTCCTCTTCCTCTTTTTCCTCCTCCTTCTTCCTCTTCCTCTTTTTCCTCTTCCTCTTCATTTTCTTCTTCTTCTTCTTAACATTCACCTTGTTCTTGTCGACATGCTATACAAAATAGAGTTGAAAAAAATGAGATAGTTTTGACTGGTGGAATTGGAACCAACAGCAAAGTTGAAGTGGATGCCTCTGAATGCCCTGGTCATCCAGGCTTCTCTTCTCAAATGTTCTATTCCTGCAATGATCATAGCAAATAATGATAATTGAGACTGTGTGTTCACTGGAGTCTGTACCTGTGTATCGTAAACCCAACTACCAGTCCCTCCTTCCTTCAGCACATGCAGGTACATAAAGTAGAACACTCTGGCTGTTTGAGGGAAAGACATTCACACAATACTTATATTTATAAAACACAATGAATCTCCTTTTTAAATATTTCTGAACAGTTTTAAATACTAATGTAATTTTTTCTCATAAAAGTATAAAGTAGCTAATTTGGTTATGAATATCAGGACATTATATTCATATCAAGATGGAAATGTGTCAAAAATCTTCTCTAGGCACTTTAGTTAGCTCAAACAGTAAGTAGCAGTCTTAATCTTTACTACAACCTGTGAGGATCAATCGCTACACTCCCTGGGTTCCACTACAAAGGAATAAGTGAAAGTAATCACACACTCAGAGTAATTGAAAGGCTTTGGAATGATGGAAGGGTCTTCTGAACTTTCTGCTCTTACTAGACAGCAGCAAGTACCCATGGGATCCCCCACACCACTGTGCTTACAAGGGTAGAAAGGAGATGCAGCAAGCTCACTGGCTGATGGATCAAAGGCAAATTCTATGCTCTACTAGCTACACACTAGAATGTTGATTCTAGGAAACAATATGCTTCTCATGTCTCCAAGAGAAGCATGAAGACATTCCCAATGACAGAGAAAATGGGAATGTCCTCAATTATGCTATTGTCATGACACGAGACTCTGAGGGCTTCCCAGAAACTAAGATGCTATATCAGATAAAGAAAAGGTTGGGTGGGAGGTATAAAGTGACAGTATTTTCCCCAAATCAACTAAGAATCCCTCACATGACAAAGGCAACTAAATTGGCAATATTGAGTCCCAATTTTCTTTGCTGGAATATAACCTTACAGAAGAAATTATACTTTGTTATAGGGGGAAAGAAGCTAATATTTCCTATACTTAACCACATGGATTTTAAATATATGTATATATGTGTTTGTGCGTATATATGTATATATACGTGCACACACACACACACACACACATATATATATATGTATATATATATATGTATGTATATATATATATATGATAAGAAAAACATTAATTTATAGAAATTATGTATAGGACATTGCAATTTAAATGTAAAAAGAATTAACATTTTTCTTCAATTTGCAGAATTGCCCTGACAAGTTGTTAATTTGTCAGTGGAATATGGATCAGGGGTTATCAGAATCATAAAAATGGCTATTGTCCTGAAGATCAGACTCTGGAGTAGACTCTTTTAATTTCGAGATGCATCTGTTTTTCACTGCACATTAGGGGTTGGAGATGCTGGCCCGTTCTTTTTGGAGTGGATGCCTTAACTAACATCTTAAGGAAAGTGCTGCCAAAAGTTTTGCCATCTATTTCATAAATGTGTGAGGTGTAGAAATTCCAACAGAAGATTAGGGGTTTCAGTGATATACTGATCATGAAAACACAGATATTTAAGGAGCTATTATGAGGTAAAGGTAAATAAAAAACCAATCAAATAAATAAATAAAGGCATAGATGGTGCCTGTGCAAGAGTGACTGTCATGCTGCAGGGAAAACATGGTGAGTGCAGAATTCAGGAATAGTTTCTGAAGTCCCTTGGTGATGCTGGACCTGCCTAAAAACATAACGTTATATCAACAAGATGATGTTTCATTCAAAATGAGAGTGTGGGTGCTGGAGAGATGGGCCAGCACTTAGCAGCACTTGTTTCTCTTGTAGAGGACCTGGATCAGATCTCAGCACTACATGGTGGTTCACAGCTGTCAGGAACTCATGTCCCAGGGAGTTCAACACCCTCTTCTGATCTCTGCAGGCACTAGTTAGCCAAGTAGTACATATACATATGTATAGACAAATCACTCATACACAAAAAATAATAAAATCTAAACATTTTAAAATATGAATCTTCACCTGTAAAAATAGAATGTGATAAGGTATATACTTCATAATTTTGAATAGCTAATTTTCTGAGCCCACCAAGGCTTTATCAAGCTTACTGTGACAAGTTGTAGATAAGGCTTACACATTTTTTTCTTTTTTTTTTAGTCATTTCCTCATGGGATTCTAAGCATTGGTTCTTATGAACAGTAACACATATTCCAAAATCAGACCCACAAGAAATAAGTTGTGCACACATCTTCGTCTTGAGGTTTTTTTCTTCAAAAAGCAAGCCACCTTGTAAGATTGTTACGAGTATTCCAGTCAAAAGGGGTGTGTTGTTGAAATTTGCTTTTCAACTTTCCTCTTCTCATTAGAATTTCACACATGTTAACTTAAAAATATAGGTTAAAAGTAATATATGTAAAACACTATTATCCTCTTTTCTAATCTTGAGTAGTTTTACCCAGAAGGTGCTTTATCTACTCCAGGGGGAAAGTTCAGCATTTCACATTGCATGAAATTGCATGAAATATCTTCAGGGTCTCTTCTGATCCCCCATTGCAAGAATTTTAGTAACTGTTTTGATATCTGCTGTATTTTAATCACTAAATTACAGAAAAGGTACAAAGATTAGATGTAATGATTACATGTGTAAAAGATATTTACAGTCACAGTGGCTCCAACTGCAGGAGCTAATTTATACAAAAATAAAATCAGCCTTTTGACAGGTACATCTAGGAGAACATAGCTATTATGATCAAGATAAATGTGGATTAAACCAGTGTGACAGTCAAGACAGAATGGTTTCATCCCCTACAAAAGTTCTTGATTTTGACACATTGTGGTCCCTCACCAACCAGGTGCCTGAAGCAACCAGCTCATGTAAACTATACTGTTGATAAACACTGGTTCACATCACCCCTTATCATCTAATCTAATGTCTGTAGAAGTTACTGAGATGATGTTACTTGGTGCCAGAATTGTTTATGCATGACTTCCTTATTTTCTGCATAGGTTCTAAGGAGTCATCTCCAAGAACCACCATTTTACTTCAGGAAATCCTCTATTAACTTGTCTGTGTTTCACTGATTCTCACCTCATGTGTGATATTTCTTTCCATTACCTTCGGGTGTTCTTCTCTTCCTAGTAGTTTAAGACAGAAGCTTAGTATGGTTAAACAGAGGCTTTCCCAACCACCTGTATACATTTAATGTCACAAATTTCCTCTCTACTAGTGTTCCAGTTGTACTACGTATATCCAAATATGTTAGTGTTATTTTTACACACATGTTAGCGTTTTGTCATCTGCATTCCTTCTTGCTCTTTGAGTCACGTGTGTGATGATTACTTTCCATTTGAACAGGTTTTTAAATTTGTTTCCTATTATCTCGAGGTCAATCAATTTCAACATAATGAGAAAATAGACATTTTTTTTATTATTTGAATTTATTTAGATTTGTTGATGTGTATTGTGAGCCCTGCCCTGAAAGGCTCCATCTTGGTGGGCATTTAATTGCATTTGACAATAATGTAGATTTTGAGTGAAGAGATCTGATAAGGTCAGCTATGTCAGTCTTACTGATTATGTTGTTTATATCTTCTCTGTGCTAACTGGCATTCAAAAATCTATGTGCTCTATCATTACCGGGAGAGGAGAAGTTTGTTCTCATTGTCCTTCTGCCTGACTCTTTCTTCTTTTGTACAAGTCCCACGTTGGGTCATTTGCTCTTCACTGCCTGCATTGTTTGTCATCATCCCTTCTTCATTTCTCTATGTGCTTCAGATTGGGTATTTTCCTCAGGTTCACTGGACATTTCCTCCAGCGTACCCACTCCGCTGAGAAATTCATCAGAGCCCTTGTCTATTTCTGTCACTATAATTTTAACAGTGTTTTGAATTGTGTTATCTTTTTTTTCTTCAAATTTTCTACTCAGACATTTCAAACTGTTTATATATGCTGTTCATATTTTTCATAGTATTCAAGACAATATAATAATAATAATAATAATAATAATAATAATAATAATGGCTGATTTTTATCTGTCAGTCATAAATATTTCCAATATCTATGAATTTGATTTTGATGATGGCTTTGTCTCATGAAGATGGAAAAATGGTTAGTTTCTTTTTATTGCAGATATTTTAGTGGCAGTTGATATTTTGAAATAATTTCTGTTATTTTTGAAATTATAATTACATCATTCCTCCTTCCCTGTTCTCCCTCCAACCCCTCTCCTATACCAGCTTACTCTTTCTATCAAATTCATGACCTCTTTTTAAAATTGTCATTGTGTAAATATTATATTATATATTAAAGATAATATTTTACTAAACATACCTATATTATATGTACTAAATATATATTATATGTTACTAAATACATAAATACCACCTTCTCAGTCTGTATAATGTTACTTGTATCCGTGTTTTCAGGACTGACCAGTTGATCCTGGACAATTATTTTGGGGTTCTTTCCTGGGTAAGACTGTTTCTCCTTATCGTGGCACCTTCCACTTGCCTATAGCTCTTTGCCTGGGGCTTAGGCCTCAGGAGACTTCTTCCTTCCACGTTAACATGACTGCCAGTCTTATCCTTGTTCAGGACTTGTTAGGCAGCCATGTTGATGTAGTTTTTCTGACATACTCAGGAGACACAATCTCACAGTAAACTTCCAGTTTTTCTGACTCTTACAATTTTCCCATGACTCTTCTGCAATAATCCCTTGGAGGCAAGTTTTGAGCAGCAGAGCTAAAGTTCTGTTTTTACCTCAGTGCCCATCGGTTTAATTAATTTAACATTATCATCTATGAAAAACATGTAAAGGTGTTTAAATGTTTGGTTTTTTGGTTTTGGGAGTAGTCAAGCTTATGTTCTTCCAAAATTAGTAGCCTTCTCATATACAAATGAAAAACATACTGAGAAAGAAATCATGGAAATAGTACTTCAAAATAATAACTTAATACCCTGAATCGGACAGAAGAGAATGTGGGCATATTCTTGAATTGATTGACACAAGAAAAAGCTTTCTGAACAGGAAACTAATAGCACAGTAACTAAGGCCAACAGTTAATAAATGGGACCTCATGAAACTGAGAAGCTTCTGTATAGCAAAGGACATTATTATTTGAACAAAATCACAGCCTACAGAATGGGAAAAGATCTTTACTAATTACACAACCAATAAAGGGTTAATATCTAAAATATATAAAGAACTCAAAATATTGAACCACAAGAAAACAAGCCCACTATTAAAATGGAGTACAGAACTACAAAGAGAATTCTCAAAAGATGAAGCACAAATAGCTGAGAAGCACTTAAAGAAAGGTTCAACATTCTTAGTCATCAGGGAAATGCAAATCAAAGCTACTTTGAGATTTCATCTTACACCAGTTAGAATGGCCAAAGATAAATAAAACAAATGACAACACATGCTGGGTGGGATATAGGGAAAGGAACACTTATTCATTGCTGGTGGGAGTGGAAACTCGTACAACCACTATGGAAATCAGTGTGACGTTGCCTTGAGTCGCTGGGAGTAGATTCACCTCAAGATCCAGCTATACCACTCTTGGGCATATATCCAAAAGACTCTTCCTCTTACTTCAGAGACATGTGTTCCTCCTTGTTCATTCCCGCCCTATTCATAATCGCCAGAAATTAGAAACAACTTAGATGTTCATCAAGAGATGAATAGATAAGAAAAAGGCAGTCCATTTACACAATGTAGTATTATTCAACTGTCATAGAAAATGAAATCATGCAATTGAGAAGTAAATGGATGAAGCTAGGGGGAAGCAGTCTCTCTCTCTCTCTCTCTCTCTCTCTCTCTCTCTCTCTCTCTCAGAAAAGGTTGTCACAGAAACCTTCAAGTCTCTCATTCTCAGTTATGAGTCTGCAGCAATTGTTACCATTGCAAAGGAAGCTTCTTTGTCCACAGCAGTCTGAGGCATCAAGAATCATAGCCTTCTGGAGGCAGCGCAGATTGTGGACAGCAGCATGGTTTCTAGCGACCCCCGGATCATGGACATCACCATGGCTTTAGGCTGCAGCACACACCACAGACATCAGCATGGCCCCCTGAGGCAGCACAGACTATGGAAGACTTAATCCAGAAAACAAACCATGAGTTGAAGTAGAAGACTTTATCTTGTATCTTGTCATTGCTAAGCGTTGGGATGATAGTGGCGGGAGGGTGGGGGATGGAATGGGGTGCAGCAGGACCTCCTCGACCTCCATTGTCCCACTCTGTTCTTGACTCTGCAAGTACCTGGAACATGACTATCATTATCGTGTTAGCACCCCAAGGGAAGTGCTCTCTTTCTCCTAGCAAGACAAGTGGCAGCAGCCTGGGCCTCTCAGTGGCCCAAGGACTGGCCCTATTCAGCAATATGATCCCATGCCTGTTGCGAATATTGCAGCATATTGTGCCATATTTTTTTTTCAATTCCACTTTTTAAAAAAAATGTTTCCATAAGACCTTCCTCTTTGTAAATTGTTCAGGAGCTACTGTGCACTCTGCTGGCTCATTTTTCTGGCTCTGCCTCTCCTCTAGAGGCATCCATGGGTCTCTCAGGTTGCTCAGCCTGAGGTCTTGGCATTGGTGGCTAAGCTTGAATCTTTTTTTGTCAAAAGAATCTTAAAATGTGTACATATATAAAAAAGTTTAAATGGAGTCATCAAATAACGGGGGAAACAAAGCCCCAACTAGACATTTTGCACCATCAAATGAACTCTCAGCTACCTATCCAAAACCATGTCTGCCTGCATGCTGCGATACTTCCTGCAATGATAAGGAACTGAATCTTCAAACTGTAAGCCAGACCCAATGACATGTTTTCCTTTATAAGAGTTGCCGTGGTCATGTGTCTCTTCAGAGCAATGGAAACTCTGACTAAGACCAGGTCCCAGTGCCGAGAGGACGTAAACACAAGTTCCCACCTCTAATCAAGTGACGATGCTTACAAAGGAAAAATTGGTTTTCTCCAGTGAAATCTCACTAGATATATAGAGCACACTTAAGGGCACACCCCATGCTCGGCAGTAGAAGGCAAACATAAAATAAGCTCAATGGTATTTTTGTAGGTTTGTTTGCACGTTTGTTCCATATTGCTTTGTTTGATCATTTTTAACCATACTTACTTTTTACTGTATATTATAATTTCCGATTTTGTGTTTTTATGGGTTTTGTTTTTGGGTGTGTGTCTCTCTTTGTGTGTGTGTGTTTCTCATGCTTTTCCTTTGTTTTTTTTTTTTTTAATTCTAGTTTGTTTATTTGTTTTATTTGCCTGTTTGCTTTCTAAAGAGAGGGAGAGAGAAAGAAGGTGAGGAGTTGGTTAAGTTGGCCATGGGGAGAAACTGGGAGGAAATGTTGGAGGGGAAAGCCTGTCATCTTGTTCAGGCAAACAATAAAAGCTAGGATTTTGCTAAAATAAATGAAATTAGCCTCTCAAGGACTTGTTTATTCTTATATGTTGTTTATTGATGTAGTACTTGCAATGGCTATCAATTAGCATATGGATGAACAATGTTCTGTTGAAAGTAGCTCGTGCCTATAACTCCAGCACTAAGCCAAGAGGACCGCTGTGTGTTCAAGGACCGTCTGGGCTACACGGTGAGTTCCAGACTAAGCTGGGCTACACGGTGAGGCTTCATGGCAAAAGAATAAAGGAAAAGGAAAGAAGAACAAGAAAAGAAAGACAATTTTATATACAGAGAGAGTGGAATATTCTTCTACATGTTAATATGAAACCCTGTCAGTTGTGGTACACTGGATCCTGTTGTGTTCTCGAAGACACTATGTTGAAAGAAGCAAGTCAGACACAGAAACCCAAACATGCTGTCTGTCAGCAGCAGCAGCAGCAGCAGCAGCAGCAGCAGCTAAAAATGTCGAGCTAAAAGAAAAAGGAGATTATTATAACAGTGATTATCAGAGGATAAAAAAGATCATGGGGTAGTGTATAGAAAAAATCTGGGTAGCAAGTACCATAACAGGTTCCACAAAAGGAGTCACTTTCAGTGAATGACTACACTTTTCAGTAACCTATTATACAGTTTATGGAGAGAAAAAACTTAAAGCAACAGACACAGATGCTGGGTTGTAGGCACTAACTACCCCAACCTTATTCTCCATTCTATGCACTCACTGAACTATCACCTTGTACACCATTCATGATGCAGGGGTTGTTCTTTTAAAAAGACAAAAACATTTTATGGAACATTCCTTTATATTATTTTCAGTTTGGTAGGTAGAATACAGATGTATTTTTTTAAAATGCATTTTCTTCAATCTTTTGGTTTAAATTCTTAGCATATAAATCACTATAAAATTTAGACCATAATGAATATATTTTGATACCTAAAATTAATTGGAAGTCATATTATAGACATAAAACTACTTGAAGGTTACTTTTTTTGTGGTTCAGTTGTAATGTAATTTTTTAGAGGTCATTGTCAATGTGAACTCTGGAATCTTAACTCCGAGCACTGATGAACAGCCTGCCCTGGGGAGGTGTTCTACCCTGCCAGGCACAATGAGATTGACAGTGACCTTACAGAGACATGAGGAAAGAGCCAGCACGAGATATGTCAAGTTCCATAATGTTTCTCTTCATTTGCATGCGTAAGTCTCTCACACCTACCCTTGCATCTAGAACAATGTCCAGCATACACAAGTCACTCCAAAATCATTTGTTTTCTGAAGACCTGGATAATGGGACATCTTCTGCACTGCTTGTGTTTAGCCTCGGGAACACACTGGACATTTAATGATGAAGGCAAGTAGGAACTTAATCCTTAGGCGGAATGGTTGTACCAAGTCACATCTCAGCTGTTAAAACGACAGTGTAAGTTAAACTTCATAAATACAGCTCACACCATTTTGTAAGCTTTATTTTCATTGCATTATCAAAAGTGGTTCTATCACTACCAAAAAGAAACAAAGTTATATTTGGTAGTGAAGGCAAGTTCAATCTTTAAACAACTTAGTATTTGTATTTATCCAGCCTGTGAGAGGTTCTGTGGAGGGAGCGCACAGAAAAAAAAAACTGTTGGAATGAAAGATAGGAAGACATGAGCAGAATTTGATAGAGGAAATAAATCCTCCAGTTCTAACAGACTATTGCTTTTTCACAAGAAATGCAATAAGATTTAGATGAACATCTCATACCCGTTATAAAAGGTCCTAGTATATAAGGATTTCATGATCATTTTGACTCACTTATGAATGTGAAAAAACACACTAATATACCAGCATTTTACTTTTTTGTGGCTCTTCTATCTCATAGTATCTGAAATATCCTGTGACAACTTTTGTTTTGGTCTACATTGCTTTTCACAGTGAGAAAAGTGTCGTTTTTCTGTGCTTCCACCTTGCCCAGTTATCATGATTGGACTTTGTTGCCCTGGCAACTACACAAGCTTGAAATGTGCTGCTATATCCTCCTGTGATGTCATACACATGGCAGTCTCTCTGGACTTGTTTGTATTATCTTAACAATACTGTGCAATGAAGAAAAAATCTATTTTAAATGCAGTACCCTCTTAAGCACTCTATTCCTCCAGAATATATTTCTCCCCATTCCTAGCAATCATTCATCACAGAACTCAAATACAGGCTATCCTCGGTCCTCGGTCCTCGGTCCTCGGTCCTCAGTCCTCGGTCCTCAGTCCTTGTCACTGTTTACTGCTTATCCAGCTTCCATTCCTTTCCCTCTCTTTTCTAACTATGTTGCACACTTTCTATTCTCCAACAGTTATGACTCAGAATACCTGACCATCTATAATCCATAAGTGGATTTTAAAATCCATAGACAACCATAGTAATCCCTACTCAGTGCTTTGTTCAGGGTACCCAGGTTTAAACTCACCAATCTTCAGATGCACTTTCCTAGTAATTGAGTCGACCAGGTCCAGGATGTGGCTGGACCCTATGGCACAAAGAGTAACTTCTTTTCCATAATTGAAGGAAAGAATTCTTTATTGCCAATAAAATGCCAAGTTTTTTTTTGCCACAGCTACAGTGGCCAGGCATAGGGACAGCATGAAAGGTGAAGCTCAAGGCCAAAGCTGACACCTGGCAATTGAATAGAATAAGAGTAACTCTTGGCTGTGCCTGGCTTATTGACTGTCCCAGCTCTGGAATTTCTGTGGTATGACATAATGCATTCTGTTATTGTGGAATATGCTTTAGAATACGAGTTTCCTGTTTCTTCTAACTAGAAGCATCTTAACTGATATACTTGTAGTGTCCAGTACCAAGTATGTGATCTTGGACAAACCTTTGTGTCTTTTTATCCCACCAATGCTACTGAACAATGAAGGAGTTCAGTCAAAACCTTTGTGCTGTCTTCTGCATTCTCACCTTCTAAAAGGCACAGCATAGTTTCAAACACCGGGCATTTTCAAGACAGTATAAGAACCTAAGCAAACAGTTAAGACCTGAAACTTAGGCTGGAAGGATAAAGAATCCATCAAAGATTGCTCTATTTCAAGAGCCTAGGCCTCTAGAAGTTTACCTGAAAGCTTTTCGGCAAGCATCTGACAAATCTCAAGTTATTAGAAACAGAAGGTCAGAGACTGGAGGAGGGGCCTTCCATCCTCCAACTGTCTCACCTGGGGATCCACCCATGTGCAGTCACCAAATGCAGACACTGTTATGGAATGCTGACAGAAGCCTGATATACCTGTCTCCAGAGAGGCTCTGCCAGACCCTGACCTATACAGAGGCAGATGCTCTCAGCTAATCATTGAACTGATCACAGGGTCCCCAGTGGAGGATTTAGAGAGAAGACTGAAGTAGCTGAAGGGGCTTGTAACCCCATGGAGAGAGTGACAATACCAACCAACCAGAGCTACCGGGGTCTAAACCACCAGTCTTGGAACACACATAAAATGACTCATGGCTCCAGCTGTATGTAGTGGAGGATGGCCTTGTCGAGCATCAGTGGGAGACAAGGTCTTTGGTCCTGTGAAGGCTAGATGCCCCAGTGTGGGAAAATTCGGGGGCAGGGAGGAGGAAGTGGTTGGAATGGTGGGGGTACACCCTCATAGAAGCAGGAGGAGGGGAGATGGGATAAGGAGTTTATGGGAGGGGAAAGGGGGAAAGGGGATAACGTCTGAAATGTGAATAAATAAAATATCCAAGAAAAAGAAAAAAAAGAAACAGAAGGTCATGAGATTTGAGGAGAAATAACCTGCAAAGAGAGACTACTTATTTCCTCATGGCCACTTGTGAGAAAGTGATTGGTTTTCTTCCCCCTAAATAGGGGGATCCTAGAGGATCAAATGGGATTATTAGGGGTGCCAGCAATGTGGGAAGATTTTAGTTTATTTTTCATAAAATACTTGCTTTAAAGGTTGGTTGGTGAGATGTCTCTGTGGGTGGAGGTGAGCTCTGCTCCATGCATGTGTAGATGAAATGAGAGAACCAACTCTAATGTTGTCCTCTGACATCTATGCTCTGTTGTGGCCTGCATACCCACTTGCACATACAGGAAGGAAGGAAAGAAAAAAGGAAGGAAGGAAGGAAGGAAGGAAGGAAGGAAGGAGGAAGGAAGGAAGGAAGGAAGGAAGGAAGGAAGGAAGGAAGAAGGAAGGAAGAAGGAAGGAAGAAGGAAGGAAGAAGGAAGGAAGAAGGAAGGAAGGAAGGAAGGAAGGAAGGAAGGAAGGAAGGAAGGAAGGAAGAGAAAGAATGGAGATAGATAGATAGATAGATAGATAGATAGATAGATAGATGATGGACAGATGGATTTTTCACCTAGTCTTGGCTTACTCATCTTCCTTTCCACAGCCTGGCTAAGGGAAGACATCATTAGAAAATTAACGTTCTCAGAAAGGGAGAGTGAGGCAGCCTGTCTTAAGCCTACCTGAGGCTATTACTATTACTATTCCTGTAAATAGTACCATGTGATCTTACCTGGCTACCTGACCAATCAGACAGCCTAAGTAAGACTGTCTTTATGGGGAACTAGGCAATAATTGTACCCATCAGAGTCTGGATCATAGAGTCTCGTAGATGAGGGATGCTCTGCACACGCATGTGAAGTTCCAAGTGTTGTACCTAACACAAGTTCTGCTCTACTGCAGGTCCACAGTTCACACTGATGGAAAGAGGACTGGGAAGAAGCAGAACACTGCATAGTCTCATGTGACTCCAGCTTCTATACACGGTTTTGGTTTTTAGTAAACATTTCTAGACACTCCATCGTTTCTCAGACTCACACTAAACTTCAAAGTCTGAGCACCTCCCTGCTTCTCTTGCTTCATGCCCTGCCTTGCTTTACCCACACATGCTGTTCCTATAACACTGAACACTTGCTGATCCTCATACAGACAAAGACACAGACACAGACACAGACACAGACACAGACACAGACACAGACACAGACACAGACACAGACACAGACACAGACACACATGCACACACGCACACACACACACACACACACACACACACACACACACACACACACACCACCTGGTCCCTAAATTCATTTTTCTGCTCTGTCTGCACTCTTTCCTTCATCAAAAATAGATCTTATTATGATTTAGGGTTCTCATGCATATCACCTTGTACATCTCTGTTCATCTTTCTTTTTTCAATCTCAACTCTGGAATTCATTTGCCTTCAGTTAATAACATGTATTTTTCCAGTATTAGTTCCCAATGCATGTGCTCTTTGCTGTATTCCCATAACTCCTTAGAATTAGAATTTGCAGTCTTTGGGTATCTGTGCTTTATTCTGGGAAAGTATTGACAGCATTGTCTATAACCCCGCTATTTTTATGGCTAGACAGTGGTTTTTTTTTTGTTTGTTTGTTTTGGGTTTTTTTTTGAGGATTTTCTAATTAGCATTCCTTCTTCAGTGACAAGAACTCTGAGGCTTTGAGAAGTGAACAGACTTCTCTAAGTATAAATGCTGTGCCTAAGGCAAGTTCTGTCCTAATGAAGATTTTCAGTGCATATGTATGAAAGGAAATCAGGACTGAAGTAAGTTAAACAGCACTTTTTGTCCAGAACTATACATAGACTCCTATGTGAAACTTTATAGCAAAGCCAAAACATAAACTCTAATGCCCCTGTAGACAGTGAACTGTTATTGCTTTTCCAGTACTGAAGACAAAGCAAATCTAATTGCCTTCAACTGAGCTCATTCTCAACTCCATGGTGAGAATATTAACCATTATCTGAGTGTTCTTTACATTGACTTCAGAGCCACTGGTCACTTCTTTGAAGGTAGGGTACTCAAAGACAATAAATGGTGGGTTGGGCAGGAACATAGCACACATAAGGAAAGACAGAACTAGCAGGGGACTAGTAAAAAAGCTTATCACTGTACCTGTCCCAGACTTTGTCTCATAAACTAGAAGGAAGCCTACAGATTACTAAGATGAGTGCTTTCTATGTGTTAAGCATTCTAAAAGCCTGACAACATACAAAGTGTCAATTGCTCATCAAAATGTTCGCATTGTAAAAAGTATTATTTCTATTTTTAAAGTGATGAGACTATAGTTCAGGCAAAAGAAGTGTATGCCTCTAATTTACTGCCTGGAGCTTCTAGCAGTTGTCTACACACTCAGCTGTGACCATCTGAGTTGTTTGTTCTGAAAGCAGGTTGACTTCCTCTAGTCACATCTGCAGATAGTCATAGAATGGCATCTCAAATTCTTCTGGAATATCTCATCTGGAGAAAATAATGTCTTGTAGGAATACTCTTTGGACATATGCAGAATTCTTTATTTGTTTTCCATTAACAGATCCCTCATAAGCCTCCCAGAATATACCCTTTAGAAGCAAAGCCAGGAGTTGGTTCTTTGTGGTTCCTCTGCCTTCAAGTTCTCCATTTTTCCCAAGCCAGAGTCTTCATTCCTCTTGAGGAAACAGTCAACATTTTCTCAACTGTGAAACTTTCTTTCCAGGTTCACCCCTGGGTGGTATTTGTTTTAAATCCTATTTTCAGTGCTTCTGTTGGCATATAGCACCAAGAAGAGGACACGGTACCCTACTGATAGTCTGCTTTCAACTGAATTGCACATTTCAACAATCGCAGCCCAAGTTGATTAGGTTATAGGGTTCCCAGGACAGTAAAGACAGTTTTTCTGAGCACCATTCTACAGTGTTCCAGAATGCTCTGGAGACTCTTGTAACTTAACCAGAAGTCCTTGGAATTCTTAATTTAAAAGGAGTGCTATTAACGTCAGTCAAATGCTGCTTACTGAATTTCAGGTACATCATCATAGGTTTTCACAGGAAATCAACAAGCCACCCAGATGTATTTCTGTTGAATTTGTTGTCAAGCTCCTGCATACTAGAGGGATATTGCCATCATCTGTACTAAGACATGCATTTCTTTCATCTGACATCATTTTTAAGAATGCTTTAGATAGTAGAATATATTAGGAACAGAATCACAACTTCAAGACTGGGGCACACACTAAGAAATTTATTTTATTCTTTTTATTTCAAATTGCAAGAGTACTTTTTTGTGTCAATGGGTTGAGCAACTGGACAACAGGTAAGCCTTTATTTGCTGTGCAAGGGAAAATCACAACAGCCTGGAAAATGTTTCTCTAAGGTTCTCAATCATCAGAAGAGATGAAACGTTCAGCCCACGTTGAGTAACACATAGCTCAGACTGTCAAAGCACAAATAGTATGTGATAACGCTCTCTTGTTTACATAGCATAGCATAGTGGGTTTGCATATCTGCAACAGAAGAAAGATCCAGCTAGATTGTAATCAGCATGAGAACACTTCCTCTTGGCCATTATATTTCACACATGATGCATAGTACTGAATACAGCTGGATGGATAACTAAAGGTATCAATGGCACCCATCCATCAAAGGTAGATACTGACTTGAATCACCAGGTTTGTGTGTCTCCTGCTGGTATCTAGATACTTTTTCAATGGTACACTCTTTAGATTGTTTGCTTCTCTTTCTCATTAAAAGCCCCTCATACCCAGCCTCCTTAGATAAAAGTCAAATACTCGTGCTTTGCATCTCTTCATGATTTAATTGAATAAACTGTGTGAGCCAAATTTCTTCTTCATATAACTCTTTTCTTTATTTTTCAGGAATATGCTGTAACTAAGAGCCTTTTCCATCAAGGGAAGATGGTGGGCAGAAGGCATAAAATCCTAGTCATGAAATGAGTAAGTTCTGACTATCTAATGTAGATAGTGTAATTATAGTGAATAATAGATTATTTTATATATGAAATTTACTGAGATTAAATTCTATGTATTCTTCCACCCATATAAAAGGTAATGAGTTTATTAACTCAATGGTGACAATTTTTCTATGTATATATGCATGACAATATAACGTGTACACTTAGTACAAAAGAGCTTTGCTGGGGGCTTTGCATTCATCTCTCTCTCTCTCTCTCTCTCTCTCTATCTATCTATCTCAATGTGTGTGTGTGTGTGTGTGTGTGTGTGTGTGCATATGGAGACCAGAAGGTGTCAGATATCTCCCTCTTCTGTTCTTCTCCTTATTGAACTCAGCTCTCAGATTAGGAAAGACTATCTAGGCAGTAAGCAGCTGGAATTTTTCTGCAACCTCATCTGCACTGTGGGTATTTCAGGTCCCCACTTTTTATGTGCAAGCTAGGGATTGAAACTCAGATCATCATCCTTAAGATGCAAGGACATTATAGTCTGAGCTATTGCTACAGCCCTAGTATTCACACTCATCAATCAAACTTTATAAACAAGGCTAGAGGAATAGGTTAAATGTTTCTCAGAGTATTCTGCCAGCATTCTTATTTTATATAAAGTAAAAAGTGTATTTCCTAGTAAGCATAAACCCATATACCCATACACACACACACAACCTTATCACTTTATACTTAGTACAAAAGAGCTCTGTGCTGGGGGCTTTGGTGCATCCAGTCCCCCCCCCTCACTCTGTGTGTGTGTGTGTGTGTGTGTGTGTGTGTGTGTGTGTGTGTGTGCGTGACAGTTAGAGACAGAACTGATTAGGGGAATTTGGGGTATCAGCCCACCCCTGACCCACTTCTCCTTTTAGATCCTGTCATTCATAGTCTGTGATAGCATCATGCTGTCCTACACAGCCATTTACCATGCTTTCCCAACCTGATAATTAGGCCTCCCTCAATTTCTCCTCATCCAGATAAAGCAAGAACTAATATAAACAAATGAAAGTTTATGGTGCATAGATACAAAAAAGGGAAACAAACACAGATCATCAAGAAACTACATCAGTGATCTTGCTAACTGGGTGCTTTGTTGTTTGCTTATTTGTTTGTAAAGGGTATAAATAAACTATCTGGTAAATTTCAATGAGATGAAAGACACCCAGCTGGAGAGATGGCTCAGCAGTTAAGAGCACTGACTCTTTACTGCTAAAGGTCCTGAGTTCAATTCCAGCAATCACATGGCTGTTCACAACTATCTGTAATGGAATAAGATGCCCTCTTCTGGTATACTTGAAACTAGTAACAGTGTACTCATATAATAAATGAATAAACAAACAAACAAACAAACAAACAAATAAATCTTTAAAAAATGAGAGGGCTAATATCCAAAATTTACAAAGAACTCAAGAAAGTAGATTCCAGATAATCAAATAACCTTATTAAAAAATGGGATACACAGCTTAACAAAAAATAAATTTAACCGAGGAATATAGAATAGCCGAGAAGCACCTAACGAAATGTTTAACATCTTTAGTCATCAGGGAAATGCAAATCAAAACAACCCTGAGATTCCACCTCACACCAGTCAGAAGGGCTAAGATTAAAAACTCAGATGACAGCAGATGCTGGTGAGGATGCGGAGAAAGAGGAAAACTCCTCCATTGCTGGTGGGATTGTAAGCTGGTATAACCACTCTGGAAATCAGTCTGGCAGTTCCTCAGAAAATTGGATACAGTATTACCTATGGATCCTGTGATACCCAAAAGATACTTCAACATATAACAAGGACACATGCTTCACTATGTTCATAGCAGCCTTATTTATAATAGCCAGAAGCTGGAAAGAACCCAGATGTCCCTCAACAGAGGAATGGATACAGATAATGTGGTACATTTACACAATGGAATATTACTCAGCTATTAAAAACAATGAATTCATGAAATTCTTAGGCAAATGGATGGAACTAGAAAATATCCTGAATGAGGTAACTCAGACACAAAAGGACACACATGGTATGCACTCATTGATAAGTGAATATTAGCCCAAAATCTCACAATACCCAAGATATAATTCACAGACCACATGAAGCTAAAGAAAAAGAAAGACAAAAGTGTGGGTGCTTCAGTCATTTTTAGAAGGAGTAACAAAATACTCACAGGAGCAAATATGAGACAATGTGTGGGGAAGAAACTGGAGGAGAGACCATCCAGAGACTGCCCCACCTGTAGATCTCTCCCAGATGCAATCACCATATGCAAACACTGTTGTGGGAGTCCTGAAGTGCATGCTGACAGGAACTTGATATACCTGTCTTTTGAGAGGCACTGCCAGAGGCTGACATATACAAAGTCAGATGCTCACGGCGACCATCAAACTGACCACAAGGTCCCCAGTGGAGGAGTTAGAAAGAAGACTAAAGGAGTTGAAGCGGTTTACAGCCCCATGGGGAGAGCAACAATGCCAACCAACCAGAACTCCCAGGGTTTAAACTACAAGCCTGGGAACACACATGGAGAGACTCATGGCTCCAGCTGTATATGTAGTGGAGGATGGCCTTGTCAGGCATCAGTAGGAGAGAAGATCTTTGGTCCTCTGAAGGCTGGATGCCCCAGAAAGGGGGCATTTGAGGGTGGGCAGGTGGAAGTGGGAATATGGATGGGGGCACACCCTCATAGAAATAGGAGGAGAGAGGATGGGTTAAGGGGTTTCTGGGGTGAGAGGATGGAGAAAAGGGATAACATTTGAAATGTAGATAAATAAAGTATCCAATAATTAAAAACAAACAAACAAACAAAAGATAATGGAATTGGCTATAGCAGTCAAACATTTGAGACATTTTAGCAGCAATTTAACATTACTCATATTGTGGGGATTCCTTATAATTGTCAAGGACAAGAGACTGTGGAAGGGCCCATGGAACTTTAAAACAATATCTTCATAAAATAAAAAAAGGGAGAGATATATCCCTGTACACCACAAATTTATTTAAATCATGTTCTTTTAATTTTTTATTTTAATTTTTTTTTTTTAAAAAATTGGACACCAAGTAACTTTCTGCTGAGTGTCTATGGCACTTTACAACTAGGCTTAGGTTAAACGGAATACTTTACTGGCATACAGCATGATCCTGATCAGATATTAAATATGGGGAAGAGGGCATGTTTGTGTTTTTTCTGCAGGATGCTGAAGGAGCATGGTGGCCGCCAGAGAGACAGGTAAGACATGCTGGTGCCAGGACAAAGAATGATGCTGACCTGTGTGTGAGCTTGCTGAGTGCCCTGACAATGGTGACTGGGAAGTTGTATTGGACATATGTTACCAACCCACCGTTGCTTACCTATACCCCTGTTAAAACAAGCTGCCTTACCTCAAGATTTTAGAACTTGTGGAACAGAGAATCAAAAAGAGAAGTTATGATGACTCTTGTGTTGTTCTTAAATGTGACCAGTTATTCAGACTCAATCATGGACTGGTCTAGAAATCAATCCAATATTGGAAATAACAGTCTTCATTTGAAAGTCTGGTTCGGGATATTTTCAGAGACATATATGGAAATTAGCTGCAGTTCTCCATAATGTTATGTTGGCAAGAGATAAAGTTTGGGCAGGATCTGGATTTCAAACAGGTGTTAGCACATGTATCAAGACTCCTTTAATTGTCAAGTTAAAAATATTTTTGTTTCTTCTACAGTATTTAATGTAAGTTACAGTAATTGTACACCTTCTAATTGTGTTTGTGTTTTGAAATTGAGCATGTCAGTTTTGGAGGTCTATCAACCAGCTTTTGTTTAAGTGCCCTGAGTATCACAGAACCTTGGTATTCCAAAAATAGCTTGCAAGTACTGGAAGAAATGCATCAAGCTTTAAGCAGAAGTAAGAGGGTAGTATGCTTGATTATTGCTGGTATAACAGCTTTAATTATGTTAATTGCTAACACCACTGCTTTTGCAATTACTGTGACAAAAGAAGTTAAGGCAGCTACTTTTGTTAATCATTTAGCAAAAATGTTACTAATGCGTTTAGTGTACAAAAGGATTTAGATAGATATTTGGAAGAATTGATTGATGCCCTTTATTCTATCCAAATTATTAGAAGGATGTTCAGAATTTAAGGATAATGAGCCATCATGCCACATACCATTGGATTCATGTTAGTTCTAAAATTTACAGTAGTAGTCATTATAATTAGGAAGATGTTTAAAGACACTTGCAGTATATTTGAAATAATTCTAACACCTCTCTGGATGTTTTAATGTTACATAGTAAGCTTATGAATTTTAAGAATGCTGCTCTGCTGAGCCTTGATTCAGTAAATATTGCTGATAAAATTACCCATGGCCTGAGATCAGTATTTCTATTTTGGCCAAGCTTCAAGAATGACATATATAGCTTGATCATGGTAGCCCTTTTTGTTCTGAGAATACTTTTATTTCTACCCATCATGTGAAAGCTTGTCTTTAACAACATCAACATGTTGGCAGCCAAAGTACATGGCTTGAACCTGAAAATGGACCCCCAGACAGAGTTATTAAATTAACAGGCTGGGAAGCCAGGGACGAGTAAGATTCTGCACAGAGCCTTAGCAACCTAAGACATAAGTGCATTGCTTTGGATAATGCATATTCCATGACAGGTAAGGAAGGCATTTTTGTCAAAATGACCTAAGACAGACTCAGTCTTGTTAATGAAATAAAAAAAGGGAGAGAGACGGAAAGTTTTGGGGACTGCTTGGCAAGAATCTGACATGGGCCAAGGACAAGAAAATGGGCTGCTTGGCAGGACTATGACATTGGCCAAGGACAAGGAAGTAGGCTTCAGGCAGGAATTTGACATTAGGCAAGAACAAAGAAGTAATTTCAGGTGGGAATTTAAATCTTAGGCTAGAAAAAAAAACTCATTTCAGACAGGAATCTAAATTTTAGGCTAGAACAACAAAGTAGGCTTCAGATGTGAAAATGACTTTGGGCTAGGACAGGGAAGTCGGCTCAGATATTTTGGTCATCCTGATAAGGCTTTAGAAACAGTGATCATGGAAGTGTTCATGTAATTGTGTTTAATGCCTTGCTTGTTCTTTGACTATTTGTGTTTATTGTCTTGCTTGTTCCTTGACTATTTTCATCTATTTTATTGCTAGTTCCTCAACTTAGAACTGACCTTAATGCATGCATGTAATTAAAATGATATAAAAGCAAAAAGGAGAAGGGGGATGAGATAAGGGGATTCTAGGAAGGGGAAATAGGGAAAGAGGATGACATTTGAAATGTAAATAAATAAATAGCCAATTTAAAAAAATAAAAATACATTGCTATAAAAAAGAAAGATACCTCAGTAAGTTAGCATTTATTTCGAAACAAGATGTTAAAATCAGGTTGTAATACATAATCAAGGCATGCCCTAATAACTGATATAGTCAAGGTTTTTATAAGTTAAGAATACACCAAAATACAAATAAAATCTCAACATCCTAAAGATCTAATGGTAAATGTAAAACTACAACATGCAATGTTTATACCAGCTTTTTTTTTTTTTTTTTTTTTTGGTTACCCAAATATTTATAGCTGATTGCTTGCCCATTCAGTTTTCCATAGTCCATAATATCTGAAATACAAATTAGATTACAAACCAAGTTGATGCCATTTGTTGTATTTTACTAAAATATAGGCTTTGTTTTGTAATTAGAGAAGAAAATTATGACTTTGTCTTAGTTACTGATTTGTTGCTGTGAAAAGACATTATGACCATGGCAATTTTTTTTTGAAAGAAAGCATTTATTCAGAGGCTTGCTAACAGTTTCAGAATTTTAGTCCATTATCATCATGACAGGATACAGACACGCAAGATTCTGGAGCAGTAGCTGAGAGCTACATCCTGGTCTCCAGGCAGAGAATGAGACTGTGGACTTGACATGGACTTTTGAAATCCACCTGCAGTGACACATTTTCTTCAACAAGGGCTCACCTCCTAATCTTTCTAATCTTTACAAAGAGTCTAAATCCCTGGTGACTAAGCATTCAAATGTTTGAATCTTTAAGGCCATTCTTACTCAAACCATCAGAGACTTAAAGGAATTTTGTTGATGTTTAAAAGAAGAAAGGTTAGTTGCTTGTTTAGAAAAAGGTAAAACCAGAAGATAATTGCTACTTCTTTTTCACTTTGTCAGATAAAACTGTTTGAATGAGAGATGTTCAAGCAGTGGTCAGTCACATGAGAGAGAGGGGTGGTGAAAGGAGGGGGAGACAGAAGGAGACAGAAAGAGAGAGAGAGACTAAGCTATTCTTGAGCAAGGGTCTACTTGAACAAATCAAAAGACAGTATCAAAAAGATTATACAAATAAAATTTTGAGTAGATTTGCCTGGGGTGCCAATTATGGTCAGAAGAGACAAAGATAAGGAAAGAGAAGTAGTTAGTTGGCCCAGAATGTTTGTGTGGCAGCTTCCCAGTTCTATCAAGATAGGCAGTAGTTCTCTATCAGCTTATTCATGTGGAGTTCGAGGTTACACCATCTGACACAGCTGCTATCCCCATGTGTGCTGCAATCAACAGCAGCTGTTCTACTCAGTTTTTTTTTTGATGAACAATTGCCAATAAACAAACTCACCAAAACACCAGAAGAGAGAAATAAAATTAAAATACAGGTAGAGAACCTCTGCCACAACAAGTCCTGTGGATAAATTACAGAAAGCTGCTATTAATTCTCAAGCATGTTAGAGCAGAGGATATGATGGGAACTTTGTAAAAGAGTGTTACACCCAGACATTAATAAAGGAATAAGAACACTGGGTTATCTACAGAACATGGAAAAGACAATAATGTATAAGAAGTAAATTCAAATGTAAGTCTGGCCCACATGAAAATTGACAAAGTTCTGATTAGTGGGTTGAACAAGATCCCAGGATATGCCAAAGGAATGAAGGCCCCCAATGTGAAATCATACTGGGTCTATCCAGCAGGCTATTCTTAGGAATAACTGCAGAATTAGACAGAGATGTCTAAGAGAAGCTGAAGTCACATGGACTGAAACAGCTCCAGAATTCAGGAAAAAAGACTTGGAAGACCCGGGGTTTGTCATGCTGACCACACAAGTCTGAGTCTAGAGCAGCCAGGGGCCACTCTGTTACTGGTATGCATATAAGAAGGGTGAAATAAGGTTGTAAAGCATCTGTTCTCCATCTTGGCTTGAGTGTTTACTAAGTGTGGGACTTTGGGAGTTATGTTAGTTATCCCTTTGAACCTCAGTTTCTCTACCTTTAAAATAGTATAATGTCTACTTCATTGGCTGAATCAAGAGCATTTTAAAATATAAAAGCTTTCCATTTAGAGTTGAGTACATGGCATGTAGCGAGGTCCCAAAGGTAGGTATTATGTTTATAGTAAAAGATTTCTCTTTTAAAAGCATAAGAATAAAACCGTTAACTAAATACATATGGGCCAGGTATCAAGTTTTCAAAGTGCTGTTGCAATATGACTAACTTAGGAACTGGGCAAATTTGTCTGATAGTAGCTATGTACACTCAAACCAAGGAAACTGACCAAGGTACTTACAGAGCACTGGGTGGCTTAGTGGGTAGAGGTGCTGCTGTACAGCCTGATGATCTGTGTTTGATACCCAGAACCTACATGGTAGAAGAAAAGGACTGACTCTCAAAACTTGTCCTCTACCCTGTGCACCATGACACCCATATGTGAGACCCATGTGTACATGTTCACACACACTAATAGTAAGTAAATAAATATTTTAACTCTATTTACTCTGTGAATTCTTTCTTAAACCTTACTGCTAAAATTAGAGTACAGAAAGAGAATACAAAACATTATTTTTTTTAAAGTTTCAAAAGACAGCCAAAGTCTGTGTTTCAATTCAAGACTCTCTTAGACCTACCTTACTCAATAGAGAGAAACTGTTTGAAGCACTGGGATTGGAGTACATTGATATTGCAAAGCACCCTAGAAGGACTTGGATAGAATTCATTTTCTTAAGTAGTTTACTAAGAAGTTTCCCCAGACATTTCTTCAAATTATCAACCAGAACTAGTAAATCACAATTCAAACAATGAATAAAATATGCTTTAGACAGTTTTGCCCATACCATTATAAATTTCCAGGAGCACATAGACACTTTAGAGTGTATACATATATTAAAAAGTTCCTTTATGAAGTTAAAAAAGAGGTGATTTCTACATTTTGTATTGTTCAAGTTTCAATGGCTAGGATAATATATAGAAAAGTTCCTTTTAGATTCCAGAGGCGGGATGCCTTAATGGTGAGGGAGACATAGTAGCAGGAGGCCAGAGCAGCAAGCCTGCTGATGATATGTTAATTACACCCAGGAGGCAGAGATAAGAGCTGGAAATGAGATGAGCTCTGAACTTGCAGAGCTCACCCCCCAGTTATGCCGTTCCTCTAGCAAGGCTGTATCTCCTAAAATTCTATAACCTCTCCATAGAGCTCTACCAGCTGGGGTCCAGTGTTCAAGTAGATAAACCTATAGGAGACAATTCTCATTCAAACCACCATATATTATGTGTGTACATAAAATTACCAAAATTAAAAACAATTATCATTCAACACCAGTAACTTTTAAATAAGAAATGTAAATTCACAAGTAGAAACAAACATTAACAACATAATGTCTAGCTATGTCTGCCACACCATTAGCTGTGAACACAGAGAAACAGTGTCATTATTAGCTTAATTAACCCAACGTAGAATCAAAAGAAATGATCCATGAAGCAGGAGTTGTTCCCAAAGACTTTGTAAGAAGCACAGATTTGTAGGTCTCTGTCCAAGAGAAGTCCAAAATATAGAAATGATTTCCCATCCATGCAACAAAGAATCCTAAACTGAGAGCATAGAGCAGCAGTTCTCAAGCTATGGGTTACAACCCTCTTACAACTATCTCCTAAAATACTTACATTACAATTCATAACAATAGCAAAATTACAGTTATGAAATAGCAACAAAATAATTTTATGGTTGGGAGTCACCACAACATGAGGAACTGTATTAAAGGGTTGCAGCAGTAGGAAGGTTGAGGACCACTGGGTTAGAGCATTGAGAAGACAACAGTAAGAAGAGATGTCAAAAGAAAGTGAGGGGGCAGGAGAAGGAAAAGAAAGAAAGTGAATCTCCTGGAGCACTTCACTGTCCTCCAGAGTAGGCCGAGGTGTATTGACTTTGTCCTACTGTGAATTTCTGGTCCCTGCTAAGTATCTTCACCTTGTGAATCACCGTACTCTTTTTAGGAGTGAACAGTAAAGACGGCTCAGTGAGCACCCTCCAAGAAGAGGGAAGTAGGAGGCACATGTTCACCCCAAGACCAGGAAGCCAAACAGAGTGACACTGAGGAAATATTCCCATGGTCCCCTTCAAAAGCATGCTTCAGTGACCTAACAACAGATCCTTCCTCCAACAGTCATACCCTGTAGCACAGTCTTCATACAACACATGGGCCTGTGGGAGACATTAAATGTCCATGCTACAGGGAAGAGGCAGTGAGGGAGAGGACAGTGACCAAGGAAAAGAAGGGATGGACCTGTCTTTGTATTTTGTTCTGGCCAATGCCTTCCCAACGCACAGATACAGTTGTCCCATTGTGTCTTTTGCTTTGCCTGTCATACCAGTTTGTCCCAGGTCTCATTAACAACCACATCACAAGTAGAAAAGGAAGAGAGAGGCAAAGGTGAACTTTAATTAGAGTTGTGCTCTGGTTTTAGGATTTTCAAGAAAGTAAAAACAGGCACAAAAGGAAAATATGCTGGCAATACCTAGACTTCTCACCCTTAACTTACATGTCCTCCTTAAGCCTTGAGGCCTTTTAACTCTAAGACTAATTAATAATTATATTTCATAGATAATGTGATGGCTGAACCAATAAACTACATTTTAAAAAGGTCCTTATTTCCAGGCACAGACATTCTAATGACCAGAATGGATGGAGTTGAGGGCAGGATCTCCACAGTTACCTACTTTAATGTTAACTGATCTTTGTTGACTTTGAAGCTTAGTTTCTGTACCACGACCAATGCTAGGAGCAGAGCATCAGGCCTGGTGGTTGGGGGTCATGAATGTCAGGGACAAAGAGAACCAATCTTCTTGTGGACCAGAAACAAGACAGAAACAATATTCAGCAGGGTCAGGACCACTCTGATATCGCTTGAGACAAATAGTATAGATTAATAACCCTATGTGTGCGCCATTTACTTAAAAGATAGTACTAAAAAGTTAGTGGAGGCATGGCAGCCTTTTGTTTTTAACAAACCAAATCCTGTCTATTGTAATTTTGTTTTCTAGACTCTCAAAATCTCAGTTGGCCAGTCACTCAAGACAGCAGTTAACAAGCATCCGAATGGTATCTTGTCTCCAGGGTAACCCAAATCCCTATTCTTCAGCTGCTTTCCACCCAGAGCCTCCAACCTTACTTTTTCTCTCCTTGATGCTGCCATCTGTCCTGGGTCTAGCTTCTTATGACTTTGCTTTTGACATAGGTTTTGCTTTCTCACATCTTGCCCATTGCCATGATAGCTTATGTTCCAACGCAGAGATTAAATACCATTTCCCATTGTAACTCAGATATTTTCAATCACACTCTCTTTAGAGCCACCCAATACAACACAGAACAGATGCAATTGCCTGAGTCCTAAGAAGTCTCTGAGGAGCCTGGGAAGGCAGAAACTAGAATCAGTCGGCTTTTATCGTTGCATCTACATCCTGTGACTTTTGATGTCTTGAGTGGTGATTATAAAACTGTGAGAGAATGGGGCAAACACCCTCTGCCATATAAATGTTAATTTTAGAATTTGCTCTGATCAATGGTCCCCTTTTCAGCAGAAACAGTGCTGCAGACTACAGGTTGTCAGGTCACCCAGACCTTGTTAGAGCCCCTATCCCTGTGTCACCATGAACAAACTACTGAACTTCTTTGAAAATCAGTTATTTCATGTAGATGATGATGACAGTAATAATAGCTAAGGACCAAGTGGGGATGCTTAAATCACACCTAGAAGGGAAATCAAAATAGTCATAGAAGACAGAGGGAGGGAAATTAATAGGTGGAAGAGGGTAGGGGAATGTGAGACAGAGTAGGTGTGGAGAGAGACAGGAGAGAGACCAAGAGGGCCTCCTGGAAAATGAATGGAAATATGAAGCTGCTGGGAGTTGGAAGGTAGAGGGAATCTTTAGGAAGTCCCAGAGACTTGAGATGGGGGAGGCTCTCAGGAGTCAATGTGGGTGATCTTAGCCAAGATGCCTAAAAGTGGGGACATGGATTTTGAAGAGGCCACATCCTGTAGCCAGGCAGGAACCTTAGTGGAAGGATAAGGACACCAACCCACCCACAAAACTTTCCACCCAAAATTTGTCCAGTCTTAAAGAAATGCAGGGACAAAGATGGAGCAGAGACTGAAGGAATGCCAACCAATAACCCATCCCATTGGCAAGCACCAATCCATGATGTTATTAATGATAATCTGATATGTTTGCAGACAGGGGCTACTAATAAAAACATGTTGAAAGTGACCAGTTGGTGTAAAAGTTTTAATTAATAACTTATGCATTAAAAACAAACAAAAAAAACAAGGAGACTCATGTCTTAAAACAATGGTTTGTCAAGATTTCTAATGTTACAGGAACAGCAGAGAAGTGTCTCCTAAACTAATAAAACTGTGTTATTAAAATTTGGCAAACAGTTCCACAGTTCAGAATTTTTAACATTCTCTGACTCAGTTATCTTGGTGTATTTCTCTTTAAAAAAAAATAAAAAGAATTAAAGCTGTAACTATGTCACCAACAACGTATCTGTAAAAGCTCTTACGTCTGATTACACAAGATCACACAATCTTTGACCACACACAGTGGCATTTTAATCAACAAAAACCTGCATATGATTCTAGTCTCTTAAGTCTATAATGAAGCTGGAAAATACACATTGCCTAGTGCCACTGTAGCCATGACAACAGCATTGCACCACACATTACTCATGTGATTATGATGATGGTGCTGTAAACAAATCTACTGCACTGCCCTTCAGATAAAAGTGTGGCACACACACCAAGGTGATGATGCTAATTGACTAAGAACTTGCCTTTCTGTATTCATTATGCTATGATTTTATTGTCCTATTAACATTTACTTTTATTTATAAAATATATTTACTACATTTGATGTCAGTCAAAAGGCAGAGAAGCAATAGATAATGTTTAGCAGGAAGATAGAAATCTGTGTTGCCTGGGCAGCAGTTTCTCATATCTCCTGTTTATCTCATCCCTTGATTCTATCAAGCCACACTACACAGCTGATGGATTGCTTCTCAGTTTATGTAAGAAGAGTCTGGGACGTTTCTACAACCATGAAATCTAGGTTTGTGTTAGCACACTTTGTAATGTCCACACAATGAAAAAAGTCACCTAAGCATTCACTTCTCATGATATGTTCCTGTCATAAAATGTGTACATCTGTGTGTGCATATACACAAACTAAGGAATTACTTAAAAAATGAGTACATCCATTGGGAAGCTTTCTCAACAACAAGTTAAAACTATTTAACATAAATGATGTGGAAAATCTCATGAGCTGAAAGAAATTCTTCAATGTTTGTTTTCGTGTTTTATAGATCTAATATTATGCTCTTAACACACCTCTGATCCAAGCCATTGCAAACACCAACATCATCCTATGTATAGCAGAGTTGCACAGAGATCTTGACAGAAAATTGGTTTTATGAGGAACTAGTTAAAAATAGGGTGAAAAGTAACTTGTAACCTCTACCTCAGTCTCCGTTAATGCTGCTCAGAAATCCAGCAGCTACCAAGCTTTTGCTTCTCTTCAGTTTCTCATTGGCCAGATTCCTCTACAGAGATAGACCATTGTGATGCTAGGTTTCCTCAAACCCTAGTGTTTCCACTTCCTGTTACTTTTCTGCAAGGAAATACAGCTCGTTGTTGATACTTGCCCATTCAAATATTTCTTTATTTGCATTGATTTTGGTGACAGCATAGCCTGATGATTAAAAAAAAAATGCCCATCAAATGTGGGCTCCTTTCCTGCAAATAAAACGGGAGGTATTCACCTACCCTGAAATTCTTTTGTGAAAGAGAATTTTTATATGTTCTTTATTTGGTGATGGTTTCATACATGTATGTAATGAATTTCTGTCATTTGCATGCCTCATTGTCCTCTCTCAGCTCCCTCTCTTTTCCACTAAAGTATTCTTCCCAGTAAGTCCTCCTCCTAATTTCCTTTTTGGGTGTGTGACCATTTAAGTTTAATTAAAGTCATTTGCATGTGCATTGATGAGGTTTATTTTCTAGACTTAATTTGTAACTTACCATCACATCACTGAAGAAAACAGCGTCCATTCTCCAGAGACCATTCACTGCTTATAGTCCTTTAGGCATCATGGGGGCATACCATGAGCCTCTCCCTCATCTGTGATGAAGTGTTGACAAGTGCAGTCTTGTGTATGCAGGTGACCCCGGCACAGTGAGTTCATCACTGCAGCAGCCACGTAGTGTCCAGATGATATCTTTCTGTACCATAACTCTGGCTCTTACATTCTTTCCACCTTGTCTTCAGGGATGTCTCCTGAACACTGGAAGTAGTGGTATGGAGCCAAACACTCACCAACCACTTAGTTTTGGTGCTCTGTCCAATTATAAGTCTCTGAATTAACCACTATCTACTATGAAAAGAAGCTTCTCTAATGAAATCTCTGAATGACTCTACTAATCAGATGTAACCATAAGTGTGCTTTGAATGTTTATAAATCTTATTATAAAAAACCTCGCAAATAAAAAAATATACCAAAATTGTCTTCGTTAGGATTTTATTAGTATGAAGAGATACCATGACCATAGCAACTCATAAAAGAAAACAATTAATTGGGGCTGTCTTACAGTTCAGAGGCTTAGTCCATTATTGTTATGGCAGGAGACATGCAAGGTGACATGGTGCTGGGGAGGTAGCTGAGAATTCTACATCTGGATGAGCAGGAAGCAGAAAGAGAGAGAGAGAGACTGGGCCTGGCTTGAGCATCTGAAATCTCAAAGCCCAGCCCCAGTGACACACTCCCTCCAACAAGGCCACACCATAGATATGAGTCTATGTGGGCCATACTTATTCAAACCACCACAAAAATTAATCAGGCCCAAAGTTTATACATCTTGGAGATCTTCCACATTCTTAGATCAGTCACTTTGAAGCTGTGGCGCTTTGTATTAGATTTTACTCTTCCTCTATTAAATATATTTTTATGCACTTAACTATCACCAAAACTGGAAAACCCCATGACAGAGACAGAACTGGAAAAACAAGTAGCTTTGTGTCTTCTTTCATAACTTGTACCTATTACCTACATTCAGTCTTTCCTCATCCCCTAGTATTTACCCTTTCTTGTTCTCTTTTCTACATTTTATATTGTATGCACATGAACATTTGAAATAAAAGTATTTCACACACACACACACACACACACACACACACACACACACAAATACTATTCAGCTCTAAAGAAATCTGTAATAAAAATTTACAGGAAAATGGTGGCCTTATAATATGTATTAAGGGAGACCACACAATACCAGGAAAACATCCTAATGTTCTCCCTTATATGTAGAACCTATCCAATAATATACATGTATATATGTATACAAATGTACATGTGGGGATACAGATTGCAAGAAGTTAGAAGACATTTTGACAACGTGTTCATTTACCAAAACAACAGTAAGTTCCTCCCTAGAGTTCTTATCTTATCTACAGTTCCCAAAGTGAGTTCCATCCTGTAGAAAAGGCCTAAAACCAACAGGAAAACAATAAATTACCCTTATAACAGTAGTGGCACTGTTGTTCCAGTGGGCACATCATTCCTGGCAGGTTCAAATTATACCTTATGTGGTTCACAATGGGGTAGAACCATTCATGATTTATTGTCCCTTGCAGCCTGTGAAGCATCTGGTACTTATGAGAGCTTTGTGGCAGGGAGGAGGTTTCTAACTCAGTTCTTGTTGCTTTTTTTTTTTTTTTGATCTCTAGTGACCCAAGTGTATAGTCCCCCTTTAACAGTAGGGACTAATCATTTAGTTCTGCATTATTTGGGTGCCTCTGGAGCCTCACTAACTATAAAAGGTCTCCTGATCTTGCACTGGGGTTTTTATTTAGTAGTCTATGGCTTTGGAGAGGACTACTAGCAACCCATGCAGGGTACCTGTGATCAAACTCATAATTGTTGGCAATAGTAGTAGTAGTAGTCGTAGTAGTCGTAGTAGTCATAGTAGTCGTAGTAGTAGTAGTAGTAGTAGTAGTAGTAGTAGTAGTAGTAAGAAGAGAAGAAGGAGGAGAAGGAGGAAGAGGAGGAGGAGGAGGAGGAGGAGGAGGAGGAGGAGGAGGAGGAGGAGGAGGAGAATGTCTTGAAAAGCTTACAAAAAGATTTCCATAAGGCTTCTTTATAAATTCTTTATTTGTTACCTCCTCCTAGTCTTTCCCACTCTTATATTACTCCTAATCGCATTTTAACCCTTCTACCCCCCCCAGTATTTTCCCATCTACTTCCATATCATATGTGTTCTACTATTCTCTTCTCTTAGATCATCTTTTCTCCTTATCCCTGTTTAGTAACCCCTTCTATTTTCCTAGTCATTACAGGTACTCAAAACTAAAATACTACTATAAAATTTCAAAGCTAGTATTCACGTATGAGGGAGAACATGCAGTTTGTCCTGGGTTACCTCAGTATAATTCTTTCCAGTTTTGTTCATTTTCTTTTCTCTCTCGCTCTTTAACGGAGTAAAACTGTGTTGTATATATGCACCACATTTCCATTATCTAGTCCTCAGCTATTGGGCATCTAGGCTGGTTCCTCTTCCTGAATGTTATGCATAAAGCAGCAGTGAACATGGGTGTGTATGAGTGTCTATAATAGAATACAGTCTTTGGGGTGTGTGCTATTGTTGAAACTTATGGAGATTTGATTCTTTGCCTTGGTAATGCCCCCACACTGGTTCTCATAGTAGCTGCTCCAGTTCACACTTCCACTAATAGTAAGTTTCCCACATCTGCACCAACATTAGTTGTCATTGGTTTTCTTAATCATAGCCTTTTTGTCTGGAATGACATAGAATCTCAGTGTAGCTTTAATTTGCGCTTCCCTGATGACTAAGGATTTTGAACACTTTAAAAAATATGTATTACCTACTCGTCTTTCTTATTTTAAGAACTCTACCTAATCCTCCAGCCCAGTTTTAAGTATTAGATCCAATAAGAAAAATTTGATCACTGAAGAAGCAAAACAGGTTCATTTATATCCAAAAGAAATTAATTCATTATAGATATTTACATATCAATAGATTTTGATCTTTATTAATTAAACATTAGTGTAAACATTAAAAACACTTTAAAATAACATGTGAAGAGGAAAACTAAGTCATAATCACAATTTTATTTTTTAATTTATTCTTTGCCTAAAGGAGTGGAAATTCATTATGACATTATGATTGAATAATAACTATATAATCATCTTTCAAAGCACTGTGTAGCTGGTCTCATCAGTGGCCCAATGATCTAATCACAATGAAAAAAGAAGGTGATGAAAGCAATGTGGGAGGGACTGGACTAGGGCACATGCTGGGCACCAACACCCTTAACGTGCAGGTGGTCTGACTCAGTCACACATGTCTAGCTCACTTTTTAAATTGTTTGCTTTCTTCTTGCTCATTCCTGTTGGTGGTGTTGATTTGTTTTGTTCTGTTTTAGTTCTTTGTATGTTCTGGATATTGATTCTCAGTCAGATAAAGAGTTAGCAAAGATTTTCTCCCATTCTGTAGGCTAAACAACATAGGTCTTTGTTTGTTCTGTGTTCTGCTTGAGACAGGATCGGGCTAGGCATCCCATGCTGCCTTCAAACTCCTCCTCCCTCAGGCTCCAAAACAGTAGCTAGAGACATACCTAGTGAACCTTGTTTTAATAGAGTTTCTTTTACTTGTTAAATAAACATATGTAGACATTTTAATTTTATCAGTATTCACTTCTGGAAAGGTTGTATAATTTTATTTCTTTCTCTTCTATGTCATATTCATAAATACTTTTACAATTAGTGTGAAAAAAATTTAAAACTTAACCAAAAGCTTCAGATCCCAAAAAATGCTGGTGTGATCTCTATGGGATCAAGTCCAGCCTGGTTTACACAGTGAGTTCCAGGCCAGTCAAGGCTGTAGAGAATTTTTTTTTTAAAGAGACTTTTTCTAGTAACTTTCCATTCATACATTTAAAAGGTTGCATCACAAATGTAACTGACTATTTCATGAGTTAGAATCAATTGTGCATACATTGCAAGTCACGATCAGTAGGAAAAAGTTCTTTTTATTACAAAATACTAGAAATATAGAAGGAGATTGGCTTTTGGTTAATGTGGAAGAGTAGAAACTCCATCTTTGGTAGCTGGGTTAAGAAAAAGCAGCATAAGAAAAGTTAGGATATTCTAGAAAGGAAAAGAGGAAGAGCTGTGGAAACTCATGATGGGGGTGAGAAACTATTGGAAAGGGCTAAGATAGACAACATGACTTAGCACAGTTCCTGCTTCTCATCTCCCTGTACAAGGAGGGCAAGCAAAAGTCCCATCCAAAACAAATTCTGGTGGCCCTGGAGAGATATCAGTCTTAACCTCAGGACAAGTCTCAAATCTACTTGCCTGTTTTCTTCACACTGTGTCTCTCCAACAGATGGCCCAATAGTGCTGAGGAAGCTCATTTTGTCACTATGATTTAAAGGGTAGTAGCTGAGCAGTGTCAAGACAAAGGGTCTTTTTTAAGACTCAGCCACCATTGGGGACTTATGGATAAAGAATGACCAGAGTCTGGTAGCCTGACTTTTAACCTGCTAGCTCCCTAGGGCTAGATAGCTCTGGAGAGGATGGGCATGTTGAGATAATGAGGAGCTGAAAAGTGCAAGCTGCAATCTTGCTTTATGTGTGATGAGAAAAGTCCTACCCTCAGTGGTTGGGGACAGATCTCATCAACTGAAGTTTGACATCAGTAGGCAGCCCAACCTGAAGAGCCCCCATCTGCTACTTCATGTTATAGCCCAACACTGAGGTACATGCTCCCAGCAGGTTGAGTAACATGTAGATGTTGAAAGTACAAAGACAAACTTTCCATCTCTGTAGATCTCAGTGTTGTTTTTGCTCCCATACCCTCAATACACTTGAAAGATCCTCCACCCACCCACCCTCAGCTACAGCATTAGCCACACCAGGGGCTCCATCTTGGGAGTCACAGGAGGGTGAGAAAACCTACACAGATCATAAATGGCATAGCTAAGGGTGACTAGCAAAGGCTCTAGGTACATAAAGAAATGACAATAGTTGTGGTGGACATTAGATGTTTGTCTAGTACAAGCCAAACACCAACATAAATCATAGGACAGACAAAGGCCTTCAGGCTAGCAGACCCTTCCTCCCTGTGTAATAACTGGCAGTTTCCAGGTTTAAGAACCTGGAAAGAAGCTGCTATACTTCACCCCCCCCTCTGTGGTGTGATGTGTTTACATGCATCTGTGTGCATGTGCACATGTACACATGTACATGAAACTTATAGGTATATATGCAATTGCGTGTGTGTATGTGGTAAGACAAGAAGTCAATTCACATCACTAAAAATAAAATATATCTAATTAATATATATATACACATTGTATATATGTGTACTATATCATAATAGAGAACAAGAGGAGAAGATTATAAATTTGGTTTACATGATAGGGATTGGTAGTCTACCAATGGCTGTCTGCAAATGGGACACCCAATCACTCAGTAGCTGTTGAATCCAAGAAGCTGGATTCCCTCAGAAGTCTCAACTTTCACTGAAGACCTGCAGTTAACTTGAGAGCCATTGGCATTGGAGCCATACTGAAAGGCCAAGGAAGTTGGCATGAAGCTGGAGTTAGGTGTCTGAGGACAATGGCAACAGTGATGGGGACAGTTGTTTGTAAAATGAAAGGGACTTCCTTTGTTGTGAGGCCTTCCTCCTCCAACTTCTTTTTCTCCTGGCTCCAGGCCTGTTGGATGATACCACCCATGTTTATCAGATATTTCATATGCCAATCTTCTATGGGAAATCCTCCACATACACAGCAGAGGTGTTTCCAACCCGTCCTAGATATCTATTATTCCAGTCAAGTTGACACTACAACTAGCCAACCATCATTCTAAGTGACTACATCACTAAAACTGAGCCTCAGTTTCTTCACTATAAAATAGACATGCCTGCTTAATGTTGTTATTGTGGGAACTGATGTAATTTATGTCAACAATTGTAAAATAACTCCAATATCAAACATACTCCCATTTTGAACTCTAATCGTAGAAATTGAAGTGGATATTTAACATTGGATAAGTGACTTAAGTTATTTGCTCTTTAGATTATTTCTTGCTTGCCCTCTCTTTATGTGCATAGAAGAAGCTTTGTCACTGTTGTCAGCACTTACATTAAATACTTTACTCATATTATGCTATTAAGCCTATTTCTGGATTTGGAGTGGAGAAAACTCACTTAGCACTCCCTTCTGAGTTCACATCATCAAAGGAAACCCCTTGAGCCACCTGTGAGTACTGTCAATCATTTATGAGAACATTGTAGAATCATCTTGGTAAAGAGCTTTTACAGCACCCTTTCTCTGGGTCTGATAACTGCTCAAATCATTTCATTGTTGAAACACGTATGGCCCAAAGCATTAACCTTTATCTATGTGAATGTGGGAATTTGGGAATGGGCTGTGTTCCCTCACTAATTCTTGATATGACACTATCAGGGCTCAGTTCAGACAAGGTTCAGGTAGCAATCTTGGTAGCAATATTGAGATATCCAAATTGGAAATGTTAATACTCAACCCTTCAGCCTGTGGAGCTGACTCACCAGTCATTTAATCATGCTATAGGAACTTTCACTCTTCCCATGAGTAGATTCCTGAATGGTTATTAAGTAAGGGAATAAAGGAGAACAGAGACATGTCCTCTGATAACTATATAAAATGATAGCAGAATACTTTAAGGGGAAAAGAAATAAGCAGGGTGGTAAGTCAAAGGTAAACTGGGAGCCTGGGAGTAATGTAACAAAGGAGAATCAAAATGAGAGTGACCTAATTCTAATTCTGAGGGGAATAAAACTCAGTATTTGACCCTATTAAATTGTTGATTATGAAAGCATTCATTTAAGGCTTGGAACTGTAAATAATTGTTCTGATCAAAGCTTGAAATCAGGCCACAATAGGTGGTACGTAAACAGCCAGTTAATGAAATGAGCCATAAAAATGAGATGAATGGTTCTAACATCTACTCTAAAAGCAACTGCTTCTTTGCTTTGCATTTTGTGGTGGAATGAGAAATAGAAATCATTGATGGATATAAATAATATAGGGCTATAAGTAGGGCAAAGTTCATCACTTAACTAGAGCCCATTGAAGGACAACCACAGAGTATGAGTCTACAATTCACAGAGATGACAAGACCTACCTTGTGAAGTCCACTTTCTTAGTTCAGTTATGGGCACCAATGTAAATGAATTAACTTTAATGTAAATATAAGCAGTGAATTAAATCAGTGATGGTATTTCTTACATTATACTATTCCCCAATAATCACACAGAAAAACATCAACATTTATTTAAAACTGCACCTCAATAGCTGAGCAGTTAAATGATCTACTTTTACTTCCTATGTTAATCTGGCTACCTATCCTATGATCCAGCCCTATCCTATGATACTTGCATATTATTATTATTTATCTGGCTCTTTGAGCTTCAGGTGTGTTTCTATGATCTCTCTCTGGACCCTTTTCTCTTGGCTCCAAGTCTTCCATCCTCCTGACTGATCCAACTCTCCCTTGCTCCCTCTCTCCTTCCTCTGGTTGGCAGACATCCTGTCTTATTCTGTCTTCTGCCCAGCCACTGGATGATCAGCATTAATTAACAGAGCAAAGAATAAATGGTAAGAATTGTTTACACAAACTTGAGATAGGAGATTCTAGACATAAGCTTTATTATACTGTGTCCAGGATTGAAACATGAGATGAGGGCAAAGAAATCAGCATTTGAATAACACAAGGATAACCGTTCATACAGTACATAAAAACATTATCGCTACAATCAGGCCTTGATGAGGAATGGTGGCTGAAGAGCTGGGGTCTTGCTTCTGGGTAAGGAGGAGGAGGCAATATTATTCAACCATGTATCACTGAAAAGGTGGCATGAGCTTGGTCAATGGCAAACTGGCCTCTGGCACACTTCTACCCGTAAGAGAGTTCATTCTGAGCTGGAGTTGCACAGTGATGCCTTCTGATTCTGCCCCCAGCACAAAATAGGCTTCATACTTCCTCCCAAGAAAATTCTTCAAATGTATGCTTTTTAAGAAATATCTCTCCATATGTCATATTTTCTTTAATCTCAATATCCAATTTTTTTTTATTTTCTTCTTGTGATGTCATTAAATTGCAGTCATTTGAAATCATTCGGTATTGACATAAGAAAATTCATTTTCACTCTCCTCAAAGGCATGAGTTCATTAGTATACCATAACTGACAATCATGATAAAACTCTCCACGCATGCATAAATTATTTACGTTCAGAAAGAAACAAATGTAGTAAATATTTGAAATGCATGCCATACATGGGATATAAGAATGGGGATTGCTTGCTTTATCTTGTATCAGATAAAATACCTATATTACACACACCAGGATGCTAAACTGAAGACAGATTGCCTTCTTCAGGGGCTCCCGCTGTACCAATTTAATTTATTTTTAAAAGATAACACTGAGAAGCTAATACAGATATCTTAAATCCTCAGCCAGATTAATGACTAAAAACAAGATCAACCAGAAAATAAGTCAAGCAAGAAAGATATTTGAGGGACACATTGTCTTGCCAAAGTCTCTACACTCTGCTCAGTATTGAAGCAAAGTAGAGATACAGTCTTTTCACTTCAGGTCTACTTAGATGATCTTCAAAGGCACCTCACGGAGCAGATATATGTGTGCTCTGAGGCTGGGTGTTGTCATGAAGATTAATGTCTCTGAAAGCAAAGTGAAGTAATGAGAGTTAAGATCTCAGAACAGGGACAGAAAGAAGCTGGCTAATTAGAGGCCCAGAACCAGAAGAGTACATGTGCATTGGGACAGACCTGTTTTCTGGAGAGATGAATGATGGGAGATCTTTCCTATAGGCCATCTGTGGCCCAAATGAGAAGGCATCAGTGTGGAGTTTCCTGAGCCCTACGTGAGAGAACCACCTGGGGAAACAAGATAACATCCAATACTTTAAAAATGGTCATAAATCTTAACAAAATGAAAAATACACATTTCCGATAATCAACAGAAATGGAAGCGAGTAAAAATTGGTGCCCTTGAAGAGCACACAAAAGCATGCCAAGCCAAGAGAGTTAATTCTGATTATCTATTAGGTTCATCCAGGACAGCCAATTTCATCACTTGCTAGATATGAAAGGCATACATAAAACAGACAGAAAAAAAACCCACTGCCATATCCTTTATTTCATCTCTATACATGCCTTCATGCAAACCGGGGGTAGAGTGTATAGACTGACTGAGCAGATATGGAGGAACATAGTAAACAGGCTCCATGCCTCCTTCCCAACTCTGCCCTCAGCACGGAGCATATGAATCTAGAAGTGGGAATGAGATAGGAGTTAAAATTTTTGGCTAAAATATTAGAACAAGTAATCCATATGCTTAATGGAGACTGAAGTAATCACAATATTGTGCATTTCCAAGACTGAGCAAAAAAATTTTAGGGCCTTCTCAAGTGCTACCAGGTTATAAGGGAAGATGTTTGTCTAATGGGGAAACTGAAATTTCACTAGAGTGTGAGTCCTCCCTTCCTGATGAGTCCAGAGAAAAGAAGTTTATTGTGGCTACAGGCTGCACACAAACTGAAATGGACAAATAGAAATATCCAGTGTGAGAATAGGAATTGCTATGTTTTGGCAAGAAATATCCCTAAAATCTTAGTGGTCTTGCAAATAAAATTTCATTTCTTATTCATTAAATCAACTTTAAGATAGACAGTTGTTCAAGGCTGTGCACTTTCTACTGTGGACTGAATGTTTATCCTGAATTCCTACATCGAGAGCCTACTGTCCATCACAGCTATTAAAAATAGGATTGTCAGGTCATCAGGAGATGAAGGGAAAGCCCACCTGAATGAGATTTAAAAGAATACATGTGAAAATACTAGAAATTGAACAATCTGTGACCTTGAAGAGTCTTTCTTCATCAGTACTTGGCTCTGGTGTTACTTTAGTCTTGAACTTTGGATCTTAGATCTATGAAACATAAATGTTTTTCTGTCATGAGCCATCCAGTCTATTCTAACTTATTATTGTAGCCTATAGACACGTACCAAATAGGGATCCAGGCTCTTTCAACTTGATAGCTATGCTGCCAGCAGACAGCTACCAAACTCATTAATGAAGGATTCTGCAGAAGTCACACCTAACCCTAAATGCTGCTGCCCAGAAGTATCCACTATTCTGCTTCCAAACCACTCACTAAACCTACCCACAGGGCTTCACCAGATTTAGGTGCCTGTTATGTACCCAGGACAGAAAAAAGGAAATAATTGTGTCAATCAAAACCTCCATCTAGTTAATGTGTGGAAGAGAAGGACTTTGGCCTCATGACCCAGGAGGCTGGAAATGTTTATGTCTCTTCCCACCTGTGCATCCAATACTCAGCTGACCACACCTAGACCAGGCATTCTCCAAATCAAGTTGTCACCATTTTCTGTTAACCCTCCTCTAGGTACAGGGCCACACTCTTGGTGCAGGCCATTATTGGATTCTGTATCTATGCAAGCAATGTGTCCCTGGACTAGGAGATTGTGGAGCTATTATAGCTTCATTCTATAGAGCAAAGAGGTCTTAGCTTCACTGAATTGTTACTCTTTAAAGGTTACTCTTCTTACCAAGCATCCTTCCTGCTACTGAAAATAATTCTATAGCTTGAGTCATCATTAACAGTAGAAGCAAGTCATTCATTCCCTTAATCTGATTTTAGTGGCACTCCAAAATAAATCTCCGTTTAAAAAAAAAAACTGCTTAGGTGAGTCTTCATAGCCTGGGTTACCTGAAACTATCAGGGACTTGCCTATTACTGAGGATTAAGAAAAGCACTAAGTCAGGATTGTTTAGAGCAGAGACTTAATGTTCCCCTGTTTTGTTTTCTTGGCCTTGCAAGACTGCTGGTGTAATAGGATGTGTAATTTATATAAATTGTACTTTGCATAGTAACAGGGCCTTTATTATTTAATAAAGAACTTGGAGAAAAAAGACATCTTCTCTAGAGGATCAACATGACAGGTAAGATACAAAGAGATAATAGAATCTACGCGCATATGCTGATTGAGTGCACTCTTGAGTGGTCCTGCATTAGACACTCAGAGACATGTCCAATAATGAGGCTACCATAGCTCTACAGTCTGCAAACTCAAGTGTCCTGACACTTGAGTTCCATCTTTGAAAAACTCTACCTTAAAAATCTGTAAGAACTACCAGCAATAAACACTGGTGAAACTAAATACCAAGTTTCATAATGAACACCAACTTACAACCCCAAGAAAGTAGCTAAAATCAAAATCCAGGTCTAGGACAAAAGAAACAAACTGTAAACAAGTCAGTACAAAAAGGAGACTAGCCAGAGGTTGATTCCTCTTGAGGTTCCAGAAATCACACAAATGGAACTTTAAAAGGATATGGTGTTTACATAAAATTCATTCTCAGTATTTGACACAGCCCAATTTACCAAAATAGTTTGTTTATAGATATTGATTTATTTTGCCTCTTTCCAAAACATATACAACTCTAACAAATGATTTATAATTTCTTGACAGTTTCCTACAGATATTTTTTTTTTAAAAAAGAAAAAACCTCAATGTAATTTCATGTATGACGTATGTAGTTCCACACAGTGTAATCAAGGTCAATGCCAGTGTTCAAAGATATTTTATCACCCACCATCTTAGTTTATGTAAGCAAACACTATGATGTTTTCATGACAAAGTCACTTAAAAACACACTTCTCAGAATGTATCTCCATTACTAAGCAACGTATGACTGTGTCTTTCACCCGTCATTCCTTGTGGTTCTTTTTGTGCAGGTTCTAGTGAAACACAGAGAAGATCAGTGGTAATCTGTGGCTCCATCTCCACAACCTTTGAGAATCTCTTCCCCACCCCATTTCCTCCTGTGGTTTATACTGATTCTAATGTACTTCTTTAGCCTCTAGTGACAATTCTTCCAGTTTATGTCCTGTCTGTAGTTTTCTCTTCTTCAGCAAAATATCTTCCCCAATTTGTGATGTGAACAAACCATTGCCTTACTAAGGTTTTCAGGATTCCTCATTGATTGTAGCAACAATTTTCATAGTATATGCACACCCCTGTGTATACATAACAAAAGTATCCTGAGGAGAATTCAGTTGAGAACAACTTTAAAACTACTGAATTCCAGATATTCTAATTCTGTTTGCTCTCATTTCTAAGTTAGAGTACTGGAGGTCACCTGTGCTCAAAGAAATTCCAGTAATTTTCTTTGTCTACCAAAAAAAAAAAAAAGGTAGAAGTGCCTACCCAGGCCACCAAGTTGGAAGAAAGAAATCTAAGCACCTGCCTCCTGCACCACTACTGGATGGATGTGCAATGGAGAGAAGGGAAGGATAGGGGATGGACTACGTGGTGGAAAAACTGAAGAGAAAATGAAGCAAAGGAATTTGTATACTGCGCAGAAAGGTGGAACTGGAGACTCAGTTGCAGTAAGGAACATGCAGATATGTGGAAGCCATGGTGATATCCTGACCCTAGATGCTAACAAGGGCCATGGCTGGGTCCATGGTCTTGGTTCAGCTATAGACTGTGTTGAAGTCTGTGGCCTGAGTTACCACCAACAGTCAAGTGGATGTCCATAATCTGCTCTGCCATTGGAGACCATGTGGCTATCTGAGGACTATGCAGCCCTCAAGGGTCATGCTGATCTGAGTGGCCTACACTGCAGCCTGAAGCCATGGGTACATCTGGGTCCATGCTGTCTGAGTCCATGGTCCTTTAGCAGCCAGAGTTTAAATTGATGCCCCAAGCCCATGTTACCACCAAAGGTTATGCATATATCCCTGGCCTAGACCATCACCTGAGGTACTGTGTTGAGTTGTTCCTGCCCTTAACCAGCTACCACACTAGTGAGAGCTGACCCTTTACCTAGCAGCACAGTAGAGCTGACTCTGATGGCAGGGAAGAAGGGTTGAGCCAGCTACAAGGGCATGAGAGTGGGAGAGCTGGCCCTGCCCCTTGCTGGCTTGCAGCATAGGGTAAGCCAGCTGGAGCAGTGCTAAAGAGTCCACTCTGGTAGTTTGAGCACAGGAGAGCTGGCAGGCTGACCAACTCAGCTACCTCTCAGGTCCAGATCCAAGACTTTGAATTGGCCTACCCCAACGTCTACCTCATCTATGATCTGCTGGAACACATGTAAGGGCCAATCCTGCAGATCCAAAGCTGCAGGATTTCCGTCACACAGGGCAAGAGAATATGAGAAAGGAGCTCCTGAGAGGATCCAGTATAGATAGTGTAGCAGGAGTCACTAAATAGTTTGATAACAGACCACATTTTCTCTAGGCAAACATCTCACACACAAGAACCACTGGCTACTGGTACAATAGAATTGCTTCCACTTCCATTGAATTATTTACAGAACATTTTCTTAGAACCTTGTGGTGGTCTGAATGGGGATGACCCCCATAGGCTCATATGTTTGAATTCTTGGTCCCAAATCGTGGAACTGTTGGAGAAAGATTAGGAGGGAGCAGGCTTTGAGGCTTCAAAAGCCCATGTTATCCCTGGTTATCTCTTCCTCTCTGCCTCTTAGTGGTTGTCATAAGGTATAAGCTCCCAGCTACTGCTCCTGCCTACTGTCATGCTTCCTGCCATCACAGACGTGAACTCTAACCACCTGGAACCATGGACTTCAAATTAAATGCTTCCTGTTTGGCTTGGTCACAATATTTTGTCACAGCCATAGAAAAGTAACTAAGACAAACCTACAGTGTTACAGATTTAAATATTGGGGGTGGGGGTGGCTGAAGAGATGGCTCAGTGGTTAAGAGAGCTGTCTCTGTGAATCAATCCTACAGACTTATAGGGTAGCTCACAAACATCTTTAACTCCAATCTAGGACAGCCAATGTCCTCTTCTGGCATTCTCAGGCACTGAATTCATGTGCTGTGCTGACAAAACACATATACACATCAAATAAAATCTAATTTTAATAAATTTAAGTGGAATAGAATTGATACAGGTACTTGAATCATTCTAATGGAATTTAATATTCATCTATGGATTTTTGTATTAACCTTTAAAAAGAAAGTAGCCATTATATTAAGAGGTTCAGTGCCAATAAAATGTTAGTGCTCATATTTAACATTAATCAAAATTTATAAAATACTTATGAGTTTTCCAACAAGAAGTGTTCTATATCAGTTTTAGAAAGGTTTACTAGCCAACTATGTTTATTAATAATTCAGAAAACTATTATCATCTTTCAAGGTTTCACATTTATTATTGAGATTTAGGCATATGGATACAGAACTAAGAAATAACTCTATGCTGTTAATAAAATAACTATGAACATAGTTCCATCAAGAATTCAATTAAGGAAAGATTTTAAGTTTCCAGAAAATATGTGAGTGGAAGGGCAGAGATTGGGGAGCAGGGTAAGAGTGTGGTGGGAATTGAAGGAGATAAAATGGGCATTGACAAAAATACATTACATATGAAAATGACATGGGGACATCCTGTGAGTGCTGCTATAAAATTGTGATTTGATAAGTAAAAGTAATTATTGATGTAAAATTCTGTGTGGTGGAGTAGTTTCCTATATTTAGAACAACTATGAAAGTCACTATCATCAATTTGTTGGCAAGAAAGAGGGTGGTGGGCTTTAGGACTGTTTGGAGAACATTGTCTTGATGACTGAGATGCTGTTCAGTATACCTAGCACCTGCCTGGAGTCTAAGACATAGAAAAGTTGAAGATAATTAGGATATGTCTAATAGTGGTGGGATTATCAGAGAGGACAAAAACCATTTCCTTGCCAGGAAGGACCAAATGTGGAACTGTGCAGCCTAGAAAGATAGCCCAGAGTCAGATGTGCAACTGTAATCTGGAAGAGTAGTTATACTTCTTGACAAACATTGCTCTCCACTGTCATTCCCGTTAGCATTGGTGCGCCCCTCTGTTACGAGTGTGACCTCTTGAGATAAGAGTTCAGTGTCGAGCAGATCACCCCAGCTGATGGCCAGAGAATCATAAGAGACAAGAGATCCATCCAGCAGCTACCCATTCCTTCCGACATAAAAACACACTATGTTAGTGGCTTAAGTGTGCATAAAGGAAATATCAGGTGTTCAAGTCAAGCAGCTTCAGTTCCTGGAAGATGTGTCTTTTTGGACATTTATGTCTTCAGGTACAAATCACAGATAGTAGTTATCTCTTTCATAGGACTGTTGGTAAAAACTTGAAGGGGATAAAATGTGTAAAATACTTAAAACAGTGCCTGGAGTCCTAGAATATACTACATGCTCCCTGTTCACCAAAACCATCATTTATTGTCAAATCAGTATCCTGCCACTCACTGATTCCTGGCAGGAATCCTTTGTGAGCAGCTGCACAGGTCTCACAGGAGGAAATGTGGAGTCTTCCTGAAGCATTGCTTTAGATGCTGCAAGCATGGCTTAGAAGGCTGTGGGCTGAATAAGACCCCAGGCCATCAGTATTTGCCTACTGCTTTAATTTATCCAGAGATAATTTTTATAAAGAAATTTGTTTATTTCACAATTTATGATTGCTTGTGAATAGAAAAGTCCACCTCACAAATTGAATCAATAAATTTATTTCATTGGGTTTAGAAAGCAGCAGAGGCATTTTAAATGTAAACGTCAGAAGGGGAGGGGGAAGCAGCTGAGGTGTTAGCTCAGATACCTAAAATTACACTGAGATTTTTATAGCTGCACAGGGTGAGGTACTTACTCTGAAATGGGAAAAATACATAGATATAGGCATACAGTGCACACACACACACACACACACCAACTATGCATAAACAGGAAATGTATTTGCATGTATTCTAAAAGTGTCCTTTGTATATAGGCACTTAAAGTGAAAAAAACTAAAAATAAATATATCAAAATATATGCAGGATTTTTATGTAAAAAATGTGGACGTTTGTTGAAAAGCTTTAAAGACATAAGTAAATGTTCACAGATTTTTAAGACTGGATGACAGATTCTCTCCATCTCCTTAACTCAAATAATATGAATAATAAAACCCCACCCAAGGTGTTCATATAACATGATGGGCTGTGTCTTAGTTAGGGTTATCACTGCTGTGATGAAATACCATGACTAAAACAACTTGTGAAGGGAAAGGATTTGTTTGTCTTATGGTTCCAAATCACTGTTCATCACTGAAGGAAGCCAGAACAGAACCTCAAAAAGGACAGGAACATAGAGGGGAAAAGTGATGCAGAGACTGTGGAGGAATTCTGCTTACAGGATTCTTGCTCATTATGGCTGCTTAGCCTGATTTTTTACAGAACCCAGGACCATCAGTCTAAATATGGTACCACTCCCAATAGGCTGAACTCCCCATCAATCACTAATCAAGAAAACACTCTAGAGTCTTGCCTATAACCTGATCTTATGGAGACTTGAACTTGTGTCAAGTTGACATGAAACTATCCAGCACAGATTGCAATCAGCTACATGGTGTTCTCCTTAAAGTTTTATATTAAATTCAGAATGCTAGTGTTTTAGGGGAAAGGGTCAATGGAGAGGTGATACAGCTGCAGTGAGGTCATTGGTACAGTCCCCGATCTAACATGACTAGTGTTTTTAATAAATGTGGATCTGAGTCTGCAGCACCTCTGCAGAAATCCCCAGGTTCCTGTATCCTGGAACAATGAGCTGGACCAGGAGCATATGGATGGTGATAAAGACAGTGGTAGTGTATTATGAAAGGGGAATAGCAGTCTCAAGAGTAGAACCGAGCTACTCAGCAGAGAAACACAGGTGCCCAAGAACTCAGACTACCTGAGTTCTGATTCATATGTTTACATAGAACCATTTTCTCATGATCTCTTCTTGTGCTTGCTGTTCGTTGCAGTAGTCTGGGTGGAGAGGAACTTCTAGTTGGTCTTTCTGCCAACTTGATTCTTTCATATAGTAATTGTGATGCCCCATGTTTGGTGCTACTACTCCACTTTCAAAGTATCTTCATTATAAAAGGAAAATTTGAAAATAGACAAGGATAAAGGAAAGATGACATGAAGACCCTCTGGGGAGAAAATGTGGCCATTTTTAAGTCAAGAGTCTCTAAAGCAGACTTTTTTCCTCAAGAATCTCAAAGGGGAACCAAACCCTTCACTTTGGACTCTGGAGCTGTGTGAATATAAACTTCTATTGCTTGAGTCACTAACTATGTATTACTTGTTATAACTTAATATTGAGAAGCAAGTGACATGAATACACAAGACAAGTTTCAAAATAAGTAAAGTAGTCTAAGAAGGGTATTAGTTATGTTGACTAATGCAGGGTAGTTTGTGAAGAGATAGTATTACTTGAGCTTTGTGTCACTGTTCAAAAATACCCAAAATAATTAACCAGCAAGAGAAAAGGCCTATATCATGCACAAGGTTTGACAGTCTAGTCTAGGATTGGGTGATTCTATGGTTGGGACTTCTGCTGAAGGCATTGGATGACAATGGTGAGTCATGTGACAAAACACAATAGCTGATGTTACCACCAGAAAGCAGGGTCATACCCAGCAACCTCAGGACCTCTCCTTGGGATTCACCTCTGAGGATCTACTACTTCCAAGTAGTAGCACCCTGACAACCAAAATGTTAGTACAAGACCTCTGAAGGCATTTCGCCAAATCATAGCAGAGACATAGACGAGTGGAATCAAATAGAAAGGACAGAGACATAGACTGTGTTTTAGTGACGTTGAAAAATGACAGGCAAAGGAGGACATAGTCAAAGTGTTGGGACACGGTGATTCGCTTGGGAAAAGTGAAATTCGATTCTTACCTCTTACTACCATACAAAAAACGTCGCTGCCAGTAGATGGCGCTTAATACAGAGCTCCATACTGGTTAAACTGCAAATAAACTGTGGCTCAGGGTAAATGGGGCATGGGTATCACACCTCCTCCCTTTGGGGATCAGGATCATGGGGAAAGTTGGAGCTGGAAGATTCTAAGAGCTAGAGATTGCTCAGAACTGCTGCAAAACAGTGTTTTCTGGAAACGACAGTCCCGTTGCACACAAGAACTCAAGTAGCTGTGGCTCTGCATACTACCTACCTGAGATCAAGCCAATAAAAATCCCAACGTGGATGGTGGAAGGCTCACAAAGCTCCACCCCTAGCTGCGGAGTTGTTGGTAGTTGGCGGTTGCCAATAGAGGAAGTATTGGTTTTCTTCTGAGATGCAGCTATGGGTGTTACCCAAGATAAAAGTAAATGGTCTCATTCCCACAACATATCCCCACAGCACCAATTGGACCCAGTGGTTAAAAAGGACATATATGAATGTGAGAGGAAGATGGGGCTTCAGAGGAGAAGTTAGAGAGGAGGGACCAAACATAGATTTCATCAAAGCACGTTGTAAACACATCTGGCATTCTCAAAGAATAATTAGAGTATTTTTTAAATTAAAAACACATTTCTACCAAATAGAACAAAGCCTGAATTCTAAGAATGATCACATTTAGAATCTAGAATATAGGACACTATCTTGGGCAGGAAAGTACCATTAAACCATACTCAAAAGACATCAGCATAGGGGCTGAAGAGATGGCTCAGCAATTAAGAGCACCGGGTGCTCTTCCAGAGAGATCCTGAGTTCAATTCCCAGCAACCACGTGGTAGCTCGTAAAACCTTCTGTAATGGGTAATGGGATCTGGTGCCCTCTTCTGGTGTGTCTGAAGACTTTGACATGTACTCATATACATAAAGTAAATAATTTTTTTTAAAATCAGCATAAAGACTGGTAATAGCTCAACTACAATGAAATTAAACATGTATGTTTACAAAAAGGCAATAAGAAATTAGGAGAAAGACACATTTACACCAGGACAATTATTTATAGCAAATATAACTGAAATGCGTCAATGACTATTACAGTTCAGTAAGAAAAACAAAATGACTATATTGCCTAAAAGGGCAAGATATATATGCACAGCACTTTGTAGATGAAGATGATAAAGGGAGACTCAGCGTGAGTTAAAGCCAACCCTCATTTAGGCAGATGTTAACAAAATCTACTACTAACTAATGCTGGGAAGCGTATGGGCATGGTGGAGCACATGTGTCTCTCTCGTGGAGAGTAATGGATAGAGCCTTTTCTAAGAACTAGTTAGCAATAGTTAATAAACTTGAAAATAAAAATTCACCTAATAATTCTCTAGTCCAGCTCCTCCCTGTATGTGTATATGTGTACAAAGAACATATATACATTTATACACATGTACTTTCAATAGCAAATGTAGAATCCTTCTACATGTGAATAGGCCCATGATCTTTATTTTTTTAGCAGTAAGTGAATTTGAGCACCACAATAAATATATTTGATTCTCACAACCTAAAAAATTACTATTTAAATGGAAAAATGAAAAGATAGATAGATGCATATATATATATATATATTTAAATGGAGAATGCATATATAGATATAAATATAGATAGGTATATAGATATATCAATGACGTCTCCGCCTCTATACAACTGTTATAATGTATATGCTTACCTATATATACCATTATATTTATATATAATGATACACCATTGATAGAATGAAATCATTGTTAACAGTAACATTCATAGAGTGTTAATATATTGTAAGAATCTCAGACAGGAGAGATATTTGAGTCAATAAAGTGCTCACTGAACAAGCATGGGATCTGAGTTGAGATCCCAGTGCCCATATAAAAGCTGGATTTCACTCTGTATCTCTATAACCCTAGCACACAGTGGCTAAGGTATTTGGGGTTCAGTAAATGATCCTGTCTCAAAACCAAAGGTGAAAAGTAGCAAAGGAAAACAGCTAATGTCAACCTCTGACCTACACACACACACACACACACACACACACACACACACACAGAGGGGAGGTAAGAAGAAAGGAGGGAGAAGAAGCAAAGGAGGGAGGGATGAAGGGAAGGAAGGAAAGAACAGGAACCTCAAGTTCAAATTTAAGACACTCCTTTTATTGGGTATAACAGTGTATCACTGGGCTCAACACATAGATGTAGCATCTATTTTAATAAAAACTTATTTCTTCCATTTATTATACCAAAATTATGTCTGTTACATAGATTAAAGCTTTAATGTATTAAAGGACACTAGTAATTTTACTGTAAGTTCTGTTACATTCCAATTATTACACGTGACACTAATCATCAGTCATTATTTCCTTATCTAATCATGATTTATCATTTCCCATAATTACCATTATTCTTTCTTAGACTGACAAGAAAAGCAGAAATCTACATAACCCATTATCTAAACAAGATATTTTTAATGCTGGAAATGAGGGCAGATGCCTATAACACCAACACTTGAGAGGCTGAAGCAAGAGGAATGTAAGTTCTAGGACAGCCTAGGCTATGTAGCTAGATTCTGCCTCAAATCAAACAAGCAAACAACAACAAGAAGAACAAGGTTTTGAGAGACAGAGAACCAATAAATAAAATGTATTTATTACACTAGTAAGCAATGAGTGTGGGTGTTGGTGCCTGAAGGGAGTTTCTCTGGACAGCCTACAATTTGTTGCTTACCCAAATAAACAGTATCCCATGATTCCTTTCCTCAAGTGAGCTTTCTTGTTACCACTCAGAAGCACTCGTATTTAAAAAATGAATTTATGTGCCTCTGTCATAGTTTTCCTTCAGAAGAGGTACTTCCTAGATGTCTATCTCTGGCAGACATATTGAGTGGCACAGAGGATATGTCCTAAAATGTAGCGTTGAAACGGCTTGATGAAAGGTAAAGTGAGTTAGAACAGAATAAGCCCGGAGGGAAAGGCATGGGGGAACCCAGCAAGAAAGGGGAGCACATAGCTCTTTACTTGAATGTCAGTGGTCCCTGGTCCATCCTTCACAAGAAAGACCAGAGGCCACTTTTGGAATGTGAGTGTGGAGATGTTTGGAAACAGCCTTTTTGATCTGGAATCCCAGAGAGTCATCCTTAGGGAATTCCTCGGAAAGAAAAAAAAGGAGAAATTTGCCTTCTTGAAACTGACCCTGAGTGGAAAGTTCTGAAGAGAACAGATCTCAGAGTAGTACTCAAATGCTGGCCCCAGGTCATGTGACACAGGACAAGAATTCACCCATGTTCCAGTGAGTCTGAAGTTAAATATGTAAGTGTACTCCCATATTGGTAGTTTAACAGGCATGGACAGAGCAAATAGCCCCACACTGAGAAAAAACATGTTTGACTCAGTTTCCTAAATACACGTTTTCCTGCCAAATGAACTCACAATCAGAAATCTTATAAATCAAGACTGAACAGAAACAATAATCTGCAGAAATTAATTTGTAGGTTAAAATTAATCAATAATGTATTTTAAATGATGTTGAATGTGCTTAAAGAACTTGTAAGAGCTAAAGATGGTAATACAGGCCTATGTCTCTCTCTTCTAAGAAGTGTCTGGTTTTGAATGAGTGCCAAATTTTACAGGCCATATTTGAGGCCAATGATAAATATCTAATTGCTCTACCAGTGGTTGGATCTACATGGGTGTTTCAGAGGCATCTATGACTAGACATATCCTCAAAGTGCTGTCAGTGGCTGGTGATTAGGGTTGAAATAAACAAATTTAAATGCATATCTTACTTTCGGTGACTACATTTCCAAAGTCCCAAAGTTAAAACTCATTGCATGAGATGCATAAGAAAACTTGAAAATGGGACAGCATACTGCAAATCTATGTGTTTCAGGAAAACTTGAGGTGCATGTTTATTAGAAATGGGTAACAATGTGGGGATCTCGCATCTGCTCAGTAAAGTTAAGATCCCAAAGGTGTGATGAACCCTACAAATTCTCCCTTGTGTCCTTCAAAGATATGACTAGGTGAAAGGACAGATGCTTAAAATTCCTTTGTACACAGTTGGTTTTGCATTGCTTTTTCTAGATTTATTTTTTTCTTAGATTCCAGCCAAATTCCCATTTGTTGTCTCTGAAGACAACTACATATGGGTTCAAATTCCAGTTCACTTTCTTCCTAGTTATTTTCCCCTTTTATTTAAATTTTCAAGTTCTCAATTTGCCTGTAAAATGGGGATGGCCCATGTCTATGGTTATGTGTTTTACCTGTAAAAGATATTCTGATGCTATGTCCTTAGCAGAGCACCTGTTAGTATCTTTATGTCCATTTCCTTATTGAAATAGCTAGCCCATTTACAAAACAAACAACACAAATAAAACAAAACAAACAAACAAACAACAACAAACCCTCTACTTGTTTAGCTCTGCACTGGGGAATAAACAAATAAAAGCGAGATGGCCTAAACACAGCACTTGGGTTGAAAAGCAGACAAACGTTCTGCAGAGGACAAAGCATATTTGACAGCCATTGTTAACAAAGGCTGCCATCTTGGGGCCAGAACCAGCTACAACAGCTAGCAAGGGGAGGGTATGTAAAGATGGATGACATTGTTCAGAAACCACCAGGATTTCACCAAACTCATAGTAGACAATTTAACCAAGCATAGAGTCACATGAGATATGTCGCATAGTGTGACTGCAGGATACTAGCCCACAAAGTTAGTTGTATCTGGAGGTACATGTCTGTCTCCACTCTCTTGGGAAAACAGGATTCGTTCTTACCGTTGAAACCATTATCTTGTTTCAGTAAAGCTTAGTTTCAATGGGGGTTGGCGGGTGGGTCCATCAAAAAGGATCCATTTCGGACGGTCTCTTCGTGGGCAATGGGGTCTATAAATGAACATCATTTGAGTCTAACATTTTGCCTTAAAGGTCCAAACATGTTAATAAGGACTAAACCCACAAATAGAGTGGTGAAACTTTGAGGAGAATTCTGCAAGAAAGATGTTCACTTTTATATTATTTCATTCTCATATAAATACATACTTAAATTCCACACATCACATATGAACATATTAAACTGTGCAAGATCCTGTGTCTGAAATATTTCCCAACAAAAGTACTTTGAAAAATCTTAAGCTAAAGCAGCCATGGTCTTTAAACCAGGGCTTATTAGGAGTGTGGCTTCCGGCTTAGCCCTGCAGCACTATGGTGACCTCAGACTCACATTCACTCTGTATCTCTGTTCTCTTACATATAGGGAGAGTTAAATGTATGTTCCCTATGGTCCTTCAGGACCAGCATTTTGCTTTTGTAAAATAATTTGTTTAATATATAGTTTGAGGTGAATTAGTTGCAGAATAAAAGAACACTAATTCAACCTGTCTAACACTGGATGAAATTCTTGAGAAACAGGGCGCAGTGTCAGTTAGGGTGAAGTGCATCTGAGAAGATGTGAAGATCCTTCTTCAGACGCCACTTGTTAAAGAAACTGGTTGCAAAACAGAACAAATGAGCCCAGAGAGCACACCTGCCATCCCAGCATTCCAAAAGCAGAGGCGGGAGAACTGTTAACTTCAAAGTTTGCATGGACCACCTCTAGACGCATTGTGAGAGCCCCCGAAATCAAACCAAAGAAAGCAAAACTACCCAAACTCCCTAAGCCACATTTAGATCTGATTAATGGCAGCCTAGCCATTCAGAGATTATAATCACTAGCATTCAGCTTTCCCATTTATTTCTCTATCTTAAAGGTTAGTTTCAACAGTCTTTGACTCAAGGTGCCTACAGTCAGTGAACCACTTCTTCTTTTTCATTACCTATGCTAGTTAGGGTTTCTATTAATGTGATGAAACACTGTGACCAAAAACAGGTGCCTACTGGATTAATGGCTTTCCTTTTCTGGATGATGCTGATTTATAATTTATCATTTCCCCTTTGTTCAGGATAGACCTAGGTAAGATAAACCAAGGACCCAAACAGAATGAAGAAGCTGGTGCTGTAACTGCATGAGCTTCAGCAATACACACCTTACACTTCCACACAATAATTCATCATCAACAGAAGGCAGGAAAGAAACTCAAGCAGGACGAGAGTCTGAAGGCAAGAGTTGAAGCAGAAGCCATGAAAGGGAGCTGCTTACTGATTTACTCTCCATGGCTTGCCCAGTCTGCTTTCTTACAGAACCCAGGATTATCAGCCCAGGGGAGGCTTCACCCACAATGGACTAGGTCCTCCCCCCTTCAACTGCTAATTAGAAAAATGTCCTACAAGCTTGCCTAAATAGCTCAGTCTTCATGGAGACATTTCTCAGTTGAGTTTCCCTCCTCTCAGATAACTCTAGATTGTGTCAAGTTGACAAGAGATTAGCCAGCACACTACCCTTCCATGCTACAATCTTTTCTTGCTTCTTAACTGCTTAAAAAACTCAGTTGATATTTGTAGTCACTTTACTTGTACGAACTCAGTTCCTTGCCCATCTTTTTCTCTCCCTGATTGAACCCAAACTTCCAGTATTCCATCTCAGTGGAGGATATCACCTTAAATTCCTGAATAAGAACTTCTGACAGGAACTGGAGAGGTGGCTCAGTGGTTAAGAGCTCTAGCTCTTCCAGAGGACCTGGATTCTAGTGCCTCCACTTTCATGGTAGCTTAACAACCATAACTCCAGTCACAGGAGATCCAGTGTCTTCTTCAGACCTCCATGAACACTGGATACATAGTGTGCACAGATCAAGTTTCAGGCAACAACACCCATACACATAAAGTAAAAATAAATGAATGAGTATGTGAAAATGGAAGAACTTCAAGCATCTCCTTAGTGCTCCCAGAGGACCATGTTGTTTCCCTGGTTACCCAAGGCAGCATGCAATGTTAGGTGTAAGAGATGCCTGTGCAATGGGGAAAGAGAACATTCTAAACATCACCCAGTGATGAGAGGACTGTGAACATTGCAAAGGATTCTGGGTAGAGGAGATTAAATTTTGTCATAGAAAAGTCTAGTACCCCAGCAGGATGTGAGGACGTGGATGATGAAGATAGATAAGATTCTCTGTATGTAGACAGAATATAGTCAAGCCATAGTGAACTATTGATCATCTCATCCTAGTTAGAAGGGTTATAACCAAAAAGGCAAACCAACATAGCAAAATTATGCAGAGAAAGGATAAGTTTCATATACTGTTGATAGGAGTATAAATTAAATATTGAAAATGATATAGAAATTGAACAAAAACTATAGACTACCCAGAATCATACAGTTCTACTACAAGTTATGTATTTAAAGGAAATGAAATCACTGGATCAAGAGGACGTACATCTTCACTCCTTACATTTACTACAGCAGTATTCTGAGCTAAAATGTGATCAGCCCAGATGCCTTGCCATGAATGCATGGATGGAGAACATGGGTATATTTACACAAAGGAATATTTCTCAACCACGGAAAGAATGCAAATTGGTCATTTACCACCACATGGGTGGAAATGGAAGTCATTATGTTATGTGAAATAAGCCAGGCACACAAAGACACATACCACATGTGCTCACTCATGTGTGGAAATAAGACAGTTGTAAAAGAATGGAGTGGAATGTTGCTCACTACAGACTAGGGAGGGTGGGGCTAAGGAATGATAAGAAGTTTAATAAGGGCTGTGCATAGCAGGAAGGGATTACTTCTGGTTCTTCTGAGAACAATAGTGTAATTATAGATAAAATAATTTCGTATATGTTTCAGTATGCCTAGAATGATATGAAATTTGCAATATATAAATCTGGTCAATAGTTAAAGATTTGGTAACACTATTCCTATTTACTTATCACACATTTAACTCACATTTTAAATGACCATAATACATTCCAAAAGGTGTACAATCATCACATTTGCACATAGGAAAGAAAAGACAAAAATGCACAATTGATAGTGATATTAACAAGGCATCGTTAGACCCTCAGGCACATGTCCGAAAAATGCTCTAAAATGTACATATTTAAAGATCACAGAAACTTTTAAAACCTTTTCCTTAAATGATTTTTTTTTTTAATTCATGAGTAGGAGGATGGAAAATAGAGTTGAGAAGAGTTGGTATTGTTTTAATACCCAAGCTGTTTAGTTCATTGAAAACCATCTTTCAATGTACCTGATGCTATAAAATGCTGTGCATTGTGCTCGATACTTTCCAAGATGGAACAGCAGTCTGCACTCTTTACTCTTGCACTTAAAAATATTTTATAGAAATAACAACATAGATGTCTGGTATCGTCAGCACCGCTGTTACAAATGAAGAGCTCTTTATGTCTCCCATGTGCCTACTGGATTAATGGCTTTCCTTTTCTGGATGATGCTGGTTTATAATTTTTCATTTCCCCCCTTTTCAGTATAGACCTAGATAAGACAAACCAGGGATCTAGAAAGAATGAAGAAGCTGGTGCTGTACCTGCATAAGTTTCAGTAACACACACACACACACACACACACACACACACACACACACACACGCATATGATGTGCATGTGCACATACACCAATTCTCTCATACACACACATACCCAAGCTCACACACAGTCACACTCAAAGACCAGTATCTATCTACCTATCTATCATCTACCTGTCTACTATCAATCTATCTATCTCTCTATCTCTCTATCTCTCTATCTATCTTTCTCTCTCTATCTCTCTATCTATCTATCTATCTATCTATCTATCTATCTATCTATCTATCTATCATCTATCTACCTATATATCATCTACCTACCTACTATCTATCTACCTACCTACCTATCATCTACCTACCTACCTATTATCTATCTATCTATCTATCTATCTATCTATCTATCTATCATCTATCTATCTATGTATTCTATCTCTATCTCACACATACACACACAATTTTCCTGCTGTCTCACTTTCTTATTTTAAACCTAGATCAGTTTAGTTTTTTCACTAAATTTTCAAATTCACAAAGATAATCTGATTTTATTCCTCAAGTAATTCTATAGGGAAATTATTTTCACTCTTGCTTTATAGAAGAAAAATTTGAAACTGTCAGAAGTTATTTCATCAAGATCAGGCAGCCAGCAAGCACAGATTCAGGATTAAAAATGTAACTAAATGTACAGAGTTCTTAACTAAGACCTTTGCCAGCACAATAGCTTGAAGGAAAAAACAGACATGAACATAGTTCCTAAAGCACATGGGTAAAATAGCGAAGACTTTATTAGCCTTGAATATAAAGAAGGATTCTTGCCTCAAACTATAGACTTTTATTCCTGTTGTTTAGATAAAAATGGCAGTCACCAAAGATAAATTTAATGTACGATATTTGACCACACTGAGAAGTTACACTAAGAACCTTGATGAGGATTCTCTAGTGTTCAATTATTTCATTATTTAGTGAAGCAGGCATTTAGGGGGACCAGCCTACAGTCATTTAGCAAGATAGTCACTAAAATGAGGCTGGAAAAAGTCTCTTCTGCTGTTGCATGCCTTGCTTTCCTATGTACCCTGCTTTCTGCTTTGCATGAGATGGTCTAATGCTATCAAGTGACACCTGCATCAAATATTTATTGAGCACCTATTGTGTGTCAGGTACTGTGATGTAATGATAAACAAAAGGATGTAGTGCTAAACGAAATAATCTGTCCTGAGACTTATAGCTTAGTAGGAGTTAGAAGGATCAAATAACTAAGTAAATATATGATAACTCACTATGGTATGCATTATCAACACAGGACAGTGCTGTTCTGAGAATACAGTCAATCTAGTTCAGTACCAAATAGACAGTTCCCTCTCCCATATTCATTCTCTTTGTTTACGTAGTGATAGTTCTTTCATTTAAAGGGAGATTAGATATCAAATTAATTTTCATTTTTATTTTCTTGCTGTCATAGGCTGTTGAACACATTTATTGTATATATATATAGAGAGAGAAAGGCCAGAATAGAACATAACATGCCCTGAAGCTATAGCTACAGTCAGTAGTGGGCCACCCAGTGTGGGTGCTGGAAATCAAGCTCTGTTTCTCTGTAAGAATGTTTAGAGCTTGTAACCACTGATCCATCTCTCCAATCCCAGAATATATTAAAAATATTTACTGTCCATTTTTATATCTTGTTTCAAAACTTCTCTATTCAGTCCCTAGCTTGAATTTCCATTGGGTGGTTTGTTTCCTTGGTATTTAGTTTTTTAGGCTCCTTAATATTTCAGATATTAATCTTTTGTCAGATTCTATTTGGCAAAGATTTCTTACACTGTGTAGTCTGTCTCTTCATTTAACTAATGGCTTCCTTCACTGTACAGTCTTTTAGTTTCATGATATCCCGTTTGTCAGTGCCCAGCACTATTTCCAAGCAAACAATGTGTGTTAATTTTGCATCTTGCCATTGTGCTGAAAATGTTTATCAGTTCCTAAAGTTTTCTGATGCCATTGTTAGGACTATTTACATGTAGAAGAATACATAATCTGCAAATAAGGATACTTTTAACTCCTTCCTCTACTGTTTGTAGTCTCTTTATTTTTCCCTTAATGCTCAAAGACTTCAAGTGCTACATTGAGTAGAAGTAGAGAGAATGGACAGGGTTTTTGTTGTTGATGTTGATGTTGGTTTTGATCTTTGTGGAAATGCTTTCAATTTTTTTCTTTATCTTGATGTTTTCTATATATTTAGAGTAAATCTAACTCTATAGGAAACATAACTTTTGTTATGTTAAGAGATGCTCCTACCATTTCTAATCTCTTTGGGAATTTTATTATGAAGAGATGCTGGATTTATCAAAAGCCTTTTCTGTATCCATTGAAACAATGTGATTTCTATACTGAAATCCATTCACATTATTATTTTATTGATTGATTTATCTGTGTCAAATCATCCTAAATATCAGAAAAGAAACCATAGCAAATAATGTTTTTGCTGTGTCTTAAATGTGCTTTGCAAGTCTTTTATTGAGAATTTTTATGTCTATGAACATTAAAGTAATCTGTTTATTATTTTCTATTTTGTTTTTTTTTTTTTAACCTGGTTTTGGTATCAGGGAAGCACTAGATTGGAAAAAAGATTTTGGAAGCATTCATTTATTTCCTCTTTTATAGAATAATTTGAAGAAGGTTTGATACTAATTTTTCAAACATCTTGTAGAATTCTTCAGTGAATCTGTCTGGGCTTGGACATTGTCTTTTTCAACCAGAAGATTTTACTGTGGAGACCCAGAAAACGCTGAGAGAGTGAAATCCTGGGGGAATGTATACTGTTTGGTATGGGTATGGCTAAGTTAAGGACCTCAGACCCATGGAAAGTGCCAAAGCTTTCCCACTGGGGTGAGGCTCAGGGGATGGCAAAGCTCTCCTCTTATGTGTGTGTAGATGCTGGTGGTGTGTGCAGAAAAGCTGACAAAAGCAAAAATGAATGATTAGTTTTCCAGCATGGCAGTATTTTCTAGGAAGACCAGCCAGCTGTCTGTTGGTCATTATTTGTTCTTACTTGAACATTTATAAATAGACATATAAATTTTCTTTTCTACTTGAGTAGTTCTACTAGAACCATCATCTACTGAGTTACAGAACATTTTATTCATAGTGTGATTATCCCACACAGATATTGTCTTCAATGGAGAAACAATTTGGCAACAAATCAATGTCAGGGAAGGTTCGTGCCCTCAGAGTTCACTTGGTTTGCCATATTTCCCATCATCCTTAAGCAGCTCCCCCGCTATCACCCTGCATGGCCTCTTGGTGACAGAAAACATCAACATGAGGATGCTATATGTTCTCTGAATCAGATTAGTCTATTGTTATTGAGACATACTTTCTCCATACACAGATGCATGAATTTAAGAACCATATTGTGAAAATAAAGTAGCTCATCTTATTCTACACCTAAGAATCCACTTTAAAAATGTTTCTTATACTGGGAGAAACAGTCTCTTCTAGAGAAGAGCCAACACTAAACTATCTAATCGCAAGTTTCAGTCATAAACACATATACATATGAGCAATACTAAATGGACTTACCAGGGTGTGTGTGTGTGTGTGTGTGTGTGTGTGTGTGTGTGTGTATGTGTGTGTGTATTAAAAATAAGACGTCATGTATTTGAGAAGGAGTGGGAGACATGAGAGGAACTGGAGGAGAAGAGAGGGATGGAAATTATGCAATTATAGTACTCGTATGAAGTTCTCAAAATAATATTTTTAAATACATTAAAAAAATACATTTTTAAAAATTTAATTCTGGTTCTTAGATTTTGGTTTACTGCTTTTAGTTTGTTTGCTAGCTGGATGATGTAGCCAATCTCACTCATTTGCTCATCCCTTCACATCTGTCTTCTGCATTTGGAATCTCCCCATTAAGAGAAAAACATCTTTGTGGAAGCTGCCGTGTGTCACACAGTATATCCTTTTGCCCAAACAGTTTGACTTGTCAATACTCATTGCAATGATCACTGGTCCCGTTCAAGGCCTCTGGCTTCTGCTACACTATCAGGACTGGCTCCTCCCCAGACTCTTCTCAGATATCCTGTTATTGTCCTGTGTTGTGGGGACCCTGGAACTTAGTATCTACAGGACTAGCCCCTTCACAATCTCCAGGAGTTCATAGATGGGATGGAGGTTACGGTGGGCCAACTTAGAGCCCTGGTTCTGGGCCTGGTTGGAAGCTGAGTTGTCAGCTTACCAACTCTCCAATGTCCATGTCAACAAGGATAGGTCTCCCACTTTGCCCATGCATGAGGTGAGGCCCCTCTTTTCCTTATCTAACATGCCAGCTCTATTGTACTGCCCAGGAGAGTTGGGTGCTGTCCCAAGAGTTGCAGCCAGTGAGGGGTGGAGCCAGCTCCCCCACACCAACCAGAGGAGCTGTTTCATGCTGCCCAGGCAAGAGCCAGGGCCAGCTCTACAATGTTCCATCAACACTGTCTCAGGCAACAACCCAGACCAGCCCAGACCAGGAATATCCAAATGGTCTTTGGTGGTAACACGGGCCTCAGACATCAACACAGAATGCAGCTGCAGCAGAACTGTAGACTAAGACATGGCACTTAGCAGTGTATCGGGCCATGACATCACCGTGGCCTCAGGTGGCAGCATAGACTGCCCAGATCAGTTTGGCCTCCAGCATCAGTATAGCTCCCAGACATCAGCATGTTCTCTGGCAGCAATCTAGACCACTGGTATCCAAAAGAGATTCAGTGGCAACATGGGCCAGTCATCAGCACATATCTCAGATGTAGTATGGTCATGGACCCAGATATGGCCCTTGGTGGCAGCCCAGACATCACCTTGACCCCACGTGGCTCTGCAGACTCCTCATACCCACCCGTTCTTCACCTCCATTATGTCTCCAGCTCCACCTCTTTCCACCGTGCATCAACTCCTCAGCTTCACTTACTCCCTTTATGAGTAAGTTCTGTTATCTTGAACCAATTAGGACTGACCATCGATGGCTGGTTTATTTCATACCCACAACTTCTGTGGAAGTTATGCCCAGTGATATAAACCTATATACAGAGTATAGATATGAGAAAATGTTTGGTAAAACAAAATAAATGTCTGAAAGGCAAGACAAACAGACAGACAGACAGACAGACAGACAGACACACACACACACACACACACACACACACACACACATATATATATGTATATATATATATATATATATATATATATATATATATGAAGATGTCAATGGGACAACCAACAATAGATAAGGTCCAAAGACCAGGATAAATGGAGGGTAAAGCTTCAGAATCCAGAGAATGTCCTCCCCATTCTGACTACAAACTAGCAATCCAGGCTTTACCTGCTGTCTGGAATGAACACACTTTCCAGAGTCTTTTACAGCATTTCTCAAGCTCAATTTATTATTGGCATAACTGAGGTTACAAACGAAAGAGATCAGTACTGTGGGATTTAAATGGGGACACACACACACACACACACACACACACACACACACACACACATCTATAATAGTTCAGAATACAATGATGGCAAAGCTTATCACCAATATGAAATTAACACATTGAATTACAATCAGCAAGTGCTGTGATGAAGTTAGCAATGACTACATTACGTTAGACTACAAAGAGAGATATTCATCTCCAATCCAATTCTCACGTTCAGTGTATACGTCCAATTCAGAATGCAAAGTTTTCCACTTAATAAGACTTATGTCTCTAACACCATTTTCAACCCTACCATTATTTTTCAAGTAACCTTGAAAGTGAAATGATCTCCTAAGCAAGACTCATCTCTTACTCCAGTTTATAGATGCTGCATTTGGTTTGTCAATTATGCAAGTTTTAGGATTAGAGACCTTTGTGCTATGTCCCTTTTATGGTAAATTATTTCAGTCTCTTTGTGTACAAGCCTTGAGCCTTCCCTAACCTTAACTTTCAGTGGGTAAGTTACATAATTCCTATTATATCACGGGCATACACTGATCTGTTTCATTAACAACTCTCAAAATGAGGTTCACGTATTAGTGGTGCCAGGTTCTGCAGTGAGTTTGGCCTGGATACCTGTCTTCTGCTGAACCACAACTACACAGTTTCCAAGAAGCAGCTCCGAGGTTAATGGTTTTGTACTGCACTCTGTGGTATGAAAGCCTACTCAGCTCTAGCTGATTGACACGTCTGCATGTATGTCCATCATCCACACACTGTACTTGAACATATGCATAGGCATGTCAGACTTGATTACAGTGCACACTCTCAAGGCTCTGCCCATCTCTGTTCACAGCAGTGGCCCCTCTAATGCGATCTGTCAACAAGGCTCCTTCTAGTCGCTTGCTGACAGGGACAAGGAGCTTATGGCTTTTAAATGGAAAGGATTTGCTAAATAAAGCTCGAACTGAAGCCTTCACCCCTCCTTTCTAGAGGGCAGAGCACTAAGGTCCTTGGTAGCTATGGCAATCACAGGGTGAACTGATGAAATATTGACATTCTAGAGCCAACTGCCTGACACTGATCCAGTTAAACCCAGCTAGGAAATTAGGCTTATGAAATTATGCTTTCAAAATGAAAATGCAGAGTGAGAAAGCTTTTGTTTTTTGGGTTTTTTTTTCCCAGCTAGATAATTAGATATGGTGTGTGCCTTCTAGGCCTAACATCACAAATTGATTAGCTCCTCACCTAAACCCCAGCACATCATCCTGGTGACACTAAATTTGTCAAGAAAGCCACCTAGCTTTGTCTTTTGGGTTTGTTCTGTATAGCCTAGCCAATACGGTGCATTGCATGTCCAGCAGTCTTTCTGATTTTTTTTTCTATCTGGACCTAGTATATAATTTAGATTTTAATGGTCATTATTTTAAAAATAGTGAAGAAAACACTATTTTAAGGTGGAATTGACCTTTTGCAGATCCAGTTCCTAAAAGAAATGTTTTGTCTAATGAAATTCTATTTACTGCAATTCCACTTGTATCTGTTTTTTAGGGGAGTGTTATTGTTTATTGGTGGTTTTTTGTTTGTTTGTTTGTTTTTTGGCTTGCTTTTGGGTTGCCGGTGAACCAATGCCAGGTCTTTGTAGACATGCTGAGCGTTGTCCCCCACTGAACCACTCCTTCAGCCTGCACCAGCATCACTGAGCTAAGCTTATCCTTAACTCCGGTTTTCATAAGCAACCTTTTAAAAAGAGAGAGAACTTTGGTTTGGGGCTCTTTCAGAGTAAATGGTGTAGGATGGGCTTCGTCCTGTTCTCGCCCCCTGTCCTACCTCTGGTGTCTTCTGATTCTCATATTGTTATTTTCTTTGTCTCAGGTTCTGTATTCCATTTGCTTCCGGATCATGTTTAAAAGTCTGAGTGTTGCTGAGTTTTAGACTCCAGTACTTCCTGGGGTGGGTTGATTCAGTTGGTGTTTCTTTGCAAGTGACAAATTAACAGCCTACATTGGTTTGAGGGAACTCTTTGTCATTCTATACAGATTCAATGTGTGTACCTCTCTTGTAAATAGGATTAAGGGCTTCATAAAAGTCTTCACACAGCATTTGAACTACTTACACTTCATTCCCTTCCATCCTGTAATGGTCTCTTCTAGAGGAGGCAAAAACAAAAAGTCATCTCAGAAACAGAACAGCCCTCAGCAGACACTGAGCCCACAGTTGGTTCTGTAGTCTCAGACTCCAGCTGTGAGAAATAGATCTGTGTTGTTATAAACTGTTCCTGTGGTATTTCACAGCACACGTGGGCTACATTCCTCCAACTCAGAGCAATGGGAAGAGCAGGCACCAGTCAATAAAGCTGACTGCTTCTCTCCATGACCGTTTCATTATCTCCTGCACACAGGCTTTCCCATGGACAGGATATTTAAGGAAGCATAAAGATTTCTTGTTTGATTTCCCTAAAAGGCTGGGGAGAGTCCCAGTAAGAATATAATTCTACAAAATCACCCCTTTCATTCAGTCTCAAAAGCCAGGCAAAAATCGGTGAGGCTATTGCTGGCAAAAACAGAAACAAAATCCACAGAGAAACATGATAAACATGATTTAAAATTTTTTGATTGGATTTATGTAACAAAATAAAGCATAGCCTATTGTTTATAAGATAATTATTGAACACATAAACATATATAATACACAGCGTTTTGTTGATTGTGTGGGAAATAACCAAGAAATAGAATGTGGGATCCTTTCCTTTAGATATTTTTTTTTACTACATCTCTTTATGAAGAAATTATTGTTGTCATGTAACAGACCTCCAGACTTTAGTCTGTGGCCATGATGAAAGTACCATTCAGTCCTTGAAACTCAGCATATAGGCACCAATACCTGCTAAAATGAGAATAAATACTGAATCCATCAAAGTCCATACTTCTGGGGAAGTCCCTGAATTAGTAACCTTGGTTATTTTGGCTTCTGTGGTTCTGCTTCTGGCTACCTGTTCTTACTAACTGATGTATGTCAACACAGAATGTAGTTTTCATGCTTAAAAGCTCACCCTGAAAGAGGCTCAGGACTGCACTCAGGTCCTAAATAACCAGTGTAGTCACCAGCCTGCTAAAAATGTCTTTCTAGTGGCTTTAACCCATGTCTGCCTAGTCTTCTCTAGTGGATACCTCACAACAGTCAACCACCAGTACTGGCTGTACCTGTTTAGTCCCAATGACTAGTCAAGAGATAGTCATCTGATACTGGTTGGGTCAATAACGCCTTGTATCCTAAGGTATGACCTAACCTGGGCAAAACAGAACTCTTTCCTGACAATCAAGAAAATCCCGTTGGGTATAAGGATTCTTTTCCCACCAGGTTATCAAGTAAATGATAATTAATGGGCATGGAATAATTATATAATAAATAAGAGACCTGTCCCTAGAAGCATTGCAGGTGTGGCTACTGTGTTACATGTGCGTTAGTAGGTGGGAGAGAAGAGGGGGCTATGTCTAGCCTCAGTGTTCTGACCTATGAACATCTGAAGTTAGACATCAACAAGCCAAATAACCCAATTAAAAAAATAGGGTACACAGCTAAATAATTCTCAACAGAGAAATCTCAAATGGCTGAGAAGTACTTAAAAGAAATGTTCAAAGTCCTTAGCCATCAGGGAAATGCAAATAATAACAATTCTGAGGTTCTATCTTATACCCAGCGGAATGGCTAAGATCAAAAACTCAAGAGATAGCATGTGCTGGGAGGGAGGGGGATGGGAAGGGGAGTTGGGGGATTTGAGATCAAGTGTGGGAAAGGACAAGAGAGATGGCTAGATGGCCATAACAATTAATGGAAATCTGCAGCTGATGGTGGTGAGGAAGTGGAGAAGATATCCAGCAGGAAACAGAGACCTGGGATGAGGGAGGCACCCATGAGAATCAATAGGGGTGACCTTGTTAGCTGTGATTTATAATATTTGGGATATGGAACCTGAAGAGATCACATCCTGTAGCCAGGCAGGAACCCCAGTGGAACGATAGAGACACCAATGCACCCACAAAACTTTCAACCCAAAATTTATCCTGTCTACAAGTAATTAGGCTTAGAGATGGGGCAAAGACTGAGGGAATGGCCAACCAATAACTAGACCAACTTGAGATTCATGCCATGGGCAATCCCTGACACTATTAGTGATACTCTGTTATGCTTGCAGACAGGAGCAAGTTGTCCTCTGAAAGTCTCCACCCTGCAGCTGACTTAGGCAAATGCAAACACCCACAGCCAGAGTGGAGGGAGCTCTGGGATGCTTATGGAAGAATAGGAAGAAGGATTATGGGCCCCAAAGAAGATAAGAACTCCACAGGAAGACCATCAGAGTCAACTAACCTGGAATTTTGTGGCTTTCAGAGACTGGACCACCAACCAAAGAACATACACAGGCTGGACCTAGGCCTCTTTGCACATATGTAGCAGATGTGCATCTTGGTCTTCATGTGGGTCCCAAACAACTGGAACAGGGACTATCCCAAAAGCTGTTGCCTATTCATGGGATGTGTTCTTCTAGCTGCACCTCAGTGGAAGAGGGTGTGCCTAGCCTCACAGAGATTTTAAGTGCCAGGGTAGGGGACAAACCCAGAGGGCCCCTACCCACTCAGAGGAGAAGAGGAGGGGTTGGGGGAAGGATTGAAGAAGGGGGTCACTGGGGCAGTGAGCGGGATGTGAAGTGAATAAGCAAAAAATAAATAAATAAAATACAATACAAAATAAAAATATAAATAAATAAACAAGCAAACAAACAAATAAGAGATGACTCAGGCTGTGTAATGTTTCTTTTTCTGTGTCAATTAGGTTCTGGTTATGTTGATGGTAGGATGTTTCTAGAGCGTACTGGCATTTGAGTCAAAGTAGAAACAGACACATCTTCACACTGTAGACAGGTGGCATAAATCCTTTGAGGGCCTAAATACAATCAAAGGCAGAAGAAAGCTTCTATCTTTCTCCTTACTCCAGCAGAGCATCAGTTTTCTGCTGCCATTGGACACTGACCTCCTTGTCCTTGGGATGTCAAAACTATACTACCAGTTTTTGGAGTCACCAGCTCCATGTTGTGAGTCATGGGGCTCCTCTACCTCCATAGTCAAAGCAGCCAACGCCTCATGTTCCGTTTCTCTACATACATGTGTTTCAGCTTGTTTGGTTCTTTCTCTCTAGAGTACATGGGTACAGGCTTTAGATTCAAAAACTGGTATAGTCAGTGCAAAATTACTTAAGAGAAAGAAATGTGCACATGTTCCCATCCAGGTTAGGTGGGTGTTGTGAGAAAATGTCTATCAAGCTATTGAGCTTCAGGGAAACGCTGCTCCCTCTGACCTTACTACACCTTTGGATTCAGCTTCTAAGACTTGGGGAAGTGACTACAGGGAAAACCTATGGAATACAAAGAAAACGACTCAAGAAATGAAAGTCTGTAGAAAAAGAATTCTAAAATGTTAATGTGATCTTTAGAATGGTCTAGATGGACCAGAGAACGGTTGGGAAACAGATTAGAACATGTGGTGTGAAATATTAAATATCAACAAAGATGAGGTTCAAAAGGTGTTTGTGCATTGGGAAACTAAGATGCGGTAAGGTCAGTGGCAACTGAAAAAGCCAAAGAGCTGTGAGGTAGGTGCCTTGGTTACAGACGTGATGCATAAGTCATGGCTGAGAGAGGAGGTAGGCAATGGAGAGGATTGTGAGCACGCTGCTGAGGTCACAGAGGGAAGCCTTACTGGAGGTGGGGAGAGGCAGGTAGTAAAAACAGTGAGCAGAAAAGCCGCCCTCTGGAGATACTTTTGATTGGCAGTGAATGAATGGCATGGGAGGTAAGGTGGGAGCTAAAAATGCCACCTGTCCCTTTACTTGACCAGGGGGAGTTGGAAAATGGGGGCAGGGTGTTCAGAAAAGAGGAGTGGCTACCAATAGGTCAGAGTGGGAGGAAAGGGGGAAAAGGATCTAAGATAGAGCAGCAATGAGATTGTGAGTGTGTGATTGGGTGAGTGTGAGATTAGGGAAGTGTGAGATTAGGGGAGTGTGAGATTAGGGGAGTGTGAGATTAGGGGAGTATGAGATTAGGGGAGTGTGTGATTAGGGGAGTGTGAGATTAGGTAAGAATGTGATGTTAAATGTTTTCACTTCCTGTTCAACATCTGGTACCTGAAGGGTTAGGGGAGGAGAAGTTAAAATTGGAGAGAAAAATGAGAATGAGGAAGCAGAAAGGGAGTGGGGCTGACTAAGGAAAGGCCTAAAAGAGCTGAGCATGGTGGGATGTCCCTGCAATCCCAGACTCTGGAGGCTGAGGCAGGGGGAGGACTGGAAGTGGCAGACAATACATCAATTTAGGCAACAGGGATGCTATATGAAAAAAAATCTGTAAGAATATTTAAAGAGTATTTGCATCCCTAGGAAGGGCCATGAAGACCATGTGTTTCTCCATCATCCACTGAGATGCCTTAATTTGGAACATCTGCATTCCATCTGCCCTGCCAGTGTTACTAGTTCATTTGCCTCCCTAAGCTACAAGCTTCTTCAAAGACTTTTTTCCATCTTTGTGTCCCCAAAACTTTGTCACAGCCTGACAGAGATCATTCTAGTTTGCTTTTATTATTACCACAGTTTCATTTCTTGTTTTGTTTGTTTTGCTTTCTGGATTTTTTTGTTTGCATTTACATTGCTGTTTTGTTTTGTGGGGTTCTGCTTTGTTTCATTTTGTGTTTTTAGTCAGGGTTTCTCTGTGTAGCACTGGCTGTCCTGGAACTTTCTCTGAAGAGCAGCCTGGCCTTGAATTCACAGAGATCTGCCTACTTCTGCCTCCTGAGTGCTGGGATTAAAAGTATGTGCACCACTGCCCGGCCACAGTTTTATTTATATACTCTAGTTTCTTGCATCTTCCTATATTTTCTCCCTGTCCTTACATGTACTTCAGCTAACTTTGCTTATCCTACAATTTTAAGTGTCTGTTCACTGCACACAGCAACGGGTTAACACTGATGTTCTTGTTCAAATGTGTCACGTACTGTGATCACAGTCACCACCCATCACCCTCTCCTGACCTTTTTCCCCACTCACACATATGTTCCCACACAATAATGACCTTAAGTTTTAAAATAAATTAATGTTTTGCTTAACCAAATGTAGAGAAACATTGCCTTTCCTACATATTATAAACACAAAATGATAATGAGACATATTATATTCTCTTTGCTTTGTACTCTCTTTAAGTCCAGAGTGTATTTTATATTTGCATCTCTTCTTAGATTAGGCATTTTGCATGCATCCAAGAGACTACCACGTTGTACAGGGCACTTCTAAACACAAAGTGAGCTTCATTCTTGCTTGTCAATGGCTTCCTCACTTGAAGGCTCCAGTTTGCATTACCTTCCTCTACCTCTGTTTAGAACATACATTGAATAAATTATTTGCAAAAGATTGTGCTTATATCTTGTAATAAAGAACTCCTACATGGGGTTAGGTTCCCTATAAAAGATTGCAGGAATACCCATCCCTTCTGCAATGTGAGTGCATGGGCGGTGGTGCCGTCTATGAGTAAAACAAAAAGTTCTCTCCAGACACACTTCTGGCACTGATTTTGAAATTCTAGCCTTTAAAGCTATACAAAAATATGTTTATAAAGTACCCAATGAGTGCTATTTAGTCATTGCAATAACACGGATTGCACATTAGTTGTGTACATGCAAACAAGATGACTACAGACAGTCACAGTCAACACTTCTACAGCCTAAGGAAAACCACACAGGTCTCTGTCCAAAGGTGAGATAAGAAGAACCACATATTAACCTCCTTGTGATGAAGAACGGGTCTTCTTTGGAAGCTGGAGGAAAATACAGAGAATCTGTGGGATATTTGTAACATTGATGTCTGGAAAATTTCATTGACTGTAACTTAGTCACATTACTCTGTTCACAAGTAGATACAGCCTTCCTTTGCACACAGACAGAGAAACAGTGTAATAAGCAAATGATGTCTCTGACAGCATTTTATTTCTTTTCCATCCCTGATTTTTTGGTTGGCATCTATAAAATCATACCAAATTTCAAATAATAGTGAGAAAAGACATTTAAGTCTTATTTTTGACTTCAGTTTTTGATAATGAAAAATAAATTATTTTGTCTCCACTTAAAAAGATGCAAAATTTTTGTAGTAGAGGTTTGTGTGTTCTATCCTCAGAAAGCTGTTAAATCTCTGTTGTTGTTGTTGTTGTTGTTGTTGTTGTTGTTGTTGTTATTGTTGTTGTTATAACTTTAATATATTTAATAAGTGTCATAGTAAAAAACTTAGGACCTACCTTTGCAAAATTTGTGGAGATCATTGCATATACTTTTGTTTTGGTGGCATGATGATTAGTTTTAATTGTCAACATGACATATCCTAGAATCACATGGGAGAGGGGGTCTTACATTGATTTGGCCTCTGGGCATGTTTGTGGGAATTGTCTTAACTCGTTATATTAACTGATGTAGGAAAACCCAGCCTACTGGGGTAGTGTGTGTGTGTGTGTGTGTGTGTGTGTGTGTGTGTGTTTCTCATAGACAGTATAAGAGAGGAAAAAGCTTACTAGGAGCAAACAAGCAAGGATTCATACATTTATTCTTTCTCTGATCTTGACTATGGATGTGCGGCTTTAAGTTCCTGACTTGATTTCCCCACAATAATGAATCATAACCTGAAATCAAAAGCCAAATAAGCTCTTTTTTCCCTAAATTGCTTTCATAGGGATGTTTTATGTTTGTTAGTAGCAGTAATGAAACCAGGTCAAGTAGCTTAATATTGGTAGTTGTATTATTACATAATGTTCAATTATTTTTATTACTTATAGAATAGAATGCATTGTGGTATATATTATGTTACGCTTTATGCTTTTGTTGGCTGATAATTAAATTAAAATTTTTGAGTCAGCAACCATAAGCAAGAAAAGGTATTAGAGGTCTAGTTTTATTAAATTTGTCACGATCCATAATTTACAAAGTGAATTTTGAGATTACTCTCTTGTGTAGTTCTTGGACTGTTAAAGTTACATCTGAGTCCACCATTAGGACAGTAGCAACCCTGAGTGTGGTGACAACCATACTGCTGTGTGTGCCTACACTCTAAGGACACTGACACTGTACCTATTAGTGTTTGATCTCAGCAGTATATGTCATCATTGGTTATAGCTACAGTACTTAACAGCATTTTAGAAGTCAGGGATCGTACTTGCATGATATCTTTCTGGTTCTTATTATATCCATCATCACAGCAGCAATCCATTTTTACTGGGCTTTTTTCTCACTTTTTAAAATACATTTTTTCACACAGTGTATTTTGATCACAGTTTCTGCTCCCTCATCTCCTCCCAGATTCTCCCCACCTTCCCACATCTCCACATATCCAACTTCATGGCCCTCACCCTCCCAGACGGGAAAACAACAACAACAACAACAACAACAACAACAACAAACAAACAAACAAATCAAAGTTGCAAAAGCACAAGAAACACACACACAAAATCAGAAACAATAATGTACAATCAAAAGACCAGTAAGGTTAAAACAAGGCCAAACAAAACAATATTTGACCGAAAAGAATCTACCATCTTTTGCTGGGCATGGGGATTTTTCAAGAGTGAAGTTTATTATTCAATGAGGGTTCATTGAGAAAACCTTTTTTTTTTTTTTTTCTTTTCCTTTGTAAGCAGTTTTCAACTGCAGATAACTTTTTATTCAGGAGTGAAAGCTTATGTCTGCTTCTCCCCTCTCAGCACTGGGACACCATCTGGCTGGGCCCTATGCAGGCACTGTGCATGCTGCCACAGTCTCTGTAAGTTCTCTTTTGCAATAGTCCTGTTGTATCTGTGCCTGTATCTTTGATAGTGTCAATCCCCTCTGGCTCATTTGTCATTCTCCTCTTCCACATAGTTTTCTGAGCACCAAAGGGAAGAGTTTGATGAAGAAATTCCATTTAGAACTGTGCTCCGAAGTCTCTCACCCTCTGCACATTACCCAGTGGTGGGTCCTTCTGCACATTGCCCAGTGGTGGGTCCTTCTGCGCATTGCCCATTGGTGGGTCTCTATGTTACTTCACATCTACTGCAAGAGGAAGCTAAGACATGATCTATGGGTTTAGCAGAGTGTCATCAGGAGTCATTTGACTGCTGTGTGTTCCTTTAGCAGAACAATATTACTTGGCTTCCCTCTAGTCTCAGGTTTTCGGCATCCTGGCAGTGTCAGGCACGGGTTCCATCTCATGGGGTGGCCTTGGATCCAATCAGATAGTGGGTTGTTTACTAATGCGGCATCATATACACTAGTGCATCGTGCAGTCTGGTCATCACTGTAAATTGCAGGGTTGGTAACTGGGTTGGTGGTTACCTTCCTTCTCTGGTAGTATGCCTTCTAGTACCTGCCAGTACCATGAAGACTAGGCAGTAGAGATGAAGGCTCTGGTTAAACACTAGCTTGACTTCTCTGTGTTTAATGAGATATGTAAGTGTTGTTTTCATCCATAGAGTCTTATCACAAGTTAGTGTAAAGTAATCAATAGCTTTGGCAATACTGTGAGTTATTTGGAGGCCCCTTTGGTCAACGGCTCCATTACTTGGAACACATTCCTGCCACTGCAGGTTTCACCTCATAGTGAAAGATGCCTAGTTGAACTTTGTCTCCCGTTATTTGGTGACTCCATTTATACTTCTTTCAAATATGTATGTATTTTAATAATCCTCTATTGTAGTAAGTTTCATATGACTCCTCAGGTTAGCTGCTTCTTGATGTATTTCCTTTTTTTATCCTCTCTTCTCCTCTTCCATTAACCCTCCCACTGCAGTCTCCCCTCTGTGTTTCCATAACTATATATCCTATGTCCTCTACATTAATGATCCTTCTTTCCCTCTAGTACTTTACTCTACATCTAATCTTTGTAGTTATAAAAATTGTATCATGCCTATTGTAGGCTTAAAAGCTTACGTTCACATATAAGAGAACATATTAGTCTTTTGGAGTCTGGGTTATTTTACTCAGGATGTTTTATTTTCTTGCTCCAAATATTTGCCTACAAATTTCATTTTCTAAACAGCTGACTAATATTCCATTGTACAAATGTTCCACATTTTTTTTTATCCATTCATCTGTCAATGAATGTCTAAGCTGTTTCAGTTTCTGGCTATTATGAATATAGCAGTGGTTGTATCCTTGGAACTACATCAAAATTTGAAAATTTATTTTTAAGAATTATCTTTTCAGTTTCCTTTGCTGTCAGGTAATTTCCTCTGCTTTGGTGTTTAAACTATAGTTATTTACTTTCCTCTGTTGAAAGCTCTCATTCTGTGAGTGTATTCCAGTGGTAGTACCTGTCTTTTTAAATGGAGGGCTTGATCAAGCAATACAAGTAGTTGGTATAAATTTATTCAGCACACACATAGGTATATATGCCTGGCTCTCTGGACAGGGATGTTCCACTGACTACACAGTGTGTGATTAAGTGGTCAGCAAGGAGGAAGTGCAGCCCCATGGGAAAGTATAGCTTCCTCTCTGCGTGCAGTGTGTGGACATTCACACACAGTTCCTCAAGTCTGCTGTCTGGGGGTCCCTGTGTCATTTTGAATGTCTCTATGTCTGGGGTGCTTTTGTACTTGATACACTGAGCAATGTCTATGTAATAAGTTGGTTTGTTACATTGTTTCTTCCTCACATCTCTTTTGGTAATAATGTCCATTCTTCCCTTTGAAACTGTGTCTGCCACTTCTGTAATGTGAGGATTTCAAGTTGTTCTGGATTGTTTGTCATCTAAACTTCCCTTACTCCCCATCCCCAAGTTTGGTCCCAATATTGGACATGGAAATAAGTTAAAGGTGGTATTTGTCTTATATAAATTCTCCATGAGGCTTCATCAGCATGGCCCCATGGATTGATCCAGAGAGTGAACAATGATCCAAATCAAAGCAATCAGAGCCCTTCCCTTGAGTTAGATATTGGACAGTCAATAGCCAGACCCATGATCACATGGACAGAAAGTACTATGAAGAGAAGATATACTGGAAAGAAAGAGGAGAAAGACAGACAAAGAGAGAGAGTGACTAATAGACAGACAGACAGAGAGATGGGTAGTCCCCTTACTGCTTCTGTAGTCCTGAAGCTATCAGAATTTAAAAATAGATACTTTTTAAAAATACATTTGCTACTTTAGTACTTGGTTCTGGTAGCAGTTTCACAGTGTGTCTTGGATCTGCTTTCCCTCAGCTGTCCTCTTCTTCCTAAAGTTTGTAAACTAGACAGATAAATTCCTTTGGTCTACTTCATTAATATTTCAAGTTGTAATTAATTCTTTTTAACTAAGAGTATCATATATGCATGCATGTGTATACGAAATATATATTCATGTAGAGGTGTTTTACACATTGACATATGGATATGGATATTTTAAAAAAGAACAGCAGGATCTCACCAATAACTCCTCTGCTTTCACCTCATTATGAATCTCTCACTCGCAGTGACTCATAGAACTGGGTCTCCTCAGGGGCGACTGCAGATCTTAGTGCTTAGGCAACATTTTCCCTCTCACAGTCATTGATTTCCTCCAAGGAGAGAATGAAATAGAGAGTCAAATGTTCCGCTAAGATTAACACCTTTAAAACTTCCTCCTTAGGTCAACTTTTCTCCCTCCTTCACAACCTAGTTCTCATTCCTTTACTTCCCCCTCTGTTCTTATTTTTGTTTGTTTTTGTTTTGTTTTGAAATAGGAAGAGATAATCCCCTAAAATGCTAAAATTTAAAATGAATAAAGAAGTCGAACTTTTGAGAATATGATATGTATCTGATTTCTTTCATTATTTTTGTATGTAGTATGTATGTATGTATGTATGTATGTATGTATTTTATTTTTATTTTGAGACAGGATCTTACTGTGTAGCCCTGGCCTCAAGCTTACTAGGTAGACTAGGCTTGAACTCACAGCTCCACCTTCCTCTGGAGTACTAGAATTGAAGTCTTGGCCACTACAGCACACTGGAGTCCTATTCTAAATCATTGATAACTAATAAGTATTACCCCAATACAAACCTAATTTCAGAAACATAATCCAGTGTTTAGTGACATCAGTATGTGCGTTGTTGGCCTTTGGCCGGCCAAAGACCTCATCTGTGAGCCTAGTGTGACTTGGATCTATTTCTGTCATCCTGAACAGGGCCCCATGCAATGCTCATGCTATGATTCTAGCCAGCCATCAAGTCCATTATTTTCATGATCTTTAGACTGCAATTTCAGCCAAATTTGTGGGGGGGGAAAGTCCTATTATTTCAGCAGCAAGAAATTATTTGGGGCTTGTCATCAAGGAAAGAGCTGTCTCCAAAAGTGAGAAAAGTTTGGCATAATCTAAAGCGCTGCTTATGTTCTTGAGCAAAACCATGTTCCCCTAAAAAATATATATGAGGAGATAAAGCCAAGGTATTTGAACTTTCCTAACAACATACTTGAGTGCGTTTTAAATGTGAAATGGAAATCTGTTCCTTGGATATTCTTATAATTGAGATAATAACAACATCTTTTTAAAGGGCACAAAGCAAACAGCTGATAAAGCTGTGGAGAAACGTATCTGGCCTCGGGACTGACCTGACCTTTTTTTCTACACACCTCTTTGTTTGTCCTTCTGAGGCAATCCTAGCTTCACATTTAGTTTTCCTTATAAACATAATAATTATTGACTAAATGTTCTGAATCAACCTTAAAAGAAGATACATAAGCAACCAGGAGGTATGTAAAAGATGTGTAATTCCACGAATTGCCAGAGAAATACAAAACCAATTACAATTGTTTGTTAACAATAATAAAAAAAATAACAGATTCTGAGGGAGAGCCAAGAAAAGAGAACTCTTATGTGATGTTAGTAGAAGTGTAATTGTAAAAACAATAGAAAGCTTATTCAGCCTAACAGAGGACCACCACATGGTCTGACAGTTATACTAGTCGTGTATGTCTAAATAACTAGTAGGAAAGATTTCAAATCCCCCCTCTCTTACACACACAGACACAACTTGAGATGGCAGATATGTAAATACCTTGATCTAATCACTAGGCATGCTACATCTTTTCACTTATATAAGGCACTTTTCACATTGTGCCTTGTAAATATGTACAATGTTACTATGTACATTAAAACTTTTCAAAATATATTAAGAACAAGAATCTTGCCAGGCGGTGGTGGCACACGCCTTTAATCCCAGCACTTGGGAGGCAGAGGCAGGCAGATTTCTGAGTTCGAGGCTAGCCTGGTCTACAGAGTGAGTTCCAGGACAGTCAGGGCTACACAGAGAAACCCTGTCTCGAAAAACCAAAAAAAAAAAAAAAAATATCTTTGACCTACCATTGATGGACACTTTTAGGCTGATTCCATATCTTGACTATTGCCAACAATGATAGAATATACAGGTAAGTGCAGATGTCTCTTTAACATACTACTTTCCTTCCTTTTGTGTATATATATATATATATATATATATATATATATATATATATATATAT
>JANHMN010000004.1:44823201-44853436 GCA_030674055.1 Rhabdomys pumilio | reverse complement strand
ATATATATATATATATATATATATATATATATATATATATATATATAAAACTGCCAGACCATGTAGTAGTCCTCTGCCAGATGGAACAAACTTCCTATTGTTTTTATAACTGCACTTCTACTAACAGTGTGCAAGAGTTCTCTTTTCTCAACTTTCCCTCAGAATCTGTTATGTTTTTGTCTTATTGTTAATACACAATTTTAACTGGTTTTGTATTTCCCTGGTAATTAGTGGCTTTGAGCATCTTTTACATACTTCCTGGCTGCTTATATATCTTTCTGTCTAGCTATTAGTCTTATTGCAATCCTAACACCAAACTGGTGCAAGCTTGCAGTAAACGTGAGAGGTTCCACTCTGTAAAAGTAGAGTCAGGGCTGGAGCAGAGGCAGCAGACTCTCCCTGTTATCTACAGCCATGGTCCATCTCCTGCATTTCCTGCTTCCATTTTCCTGCAGACTTCATCCAACTGACCTTCGCCATTCAGAGTTCCTTATCTATTTTATAACATCCACCTCAAGTTCGCCTCATCCTCCCCCTGAACTATCTTAAAATTCCATCAGCCTTGGATTTTCCCAATTAGTCTTGCTTGGCTCTACTTCCTCTTCAGCCGCTTTTCTGGCCTCTCCAGCAAGCTGGCCCTCTGCCTCACCTTATCTTTCACCACTGTTCTCCGTGGGTGTGGCTGTCTGTGCATTCTGGTTTCTGGCTGCAACCTTCTGGACACATGTGCCAGCCCCTCTGTGTCAGTGATACTAATTATGCAAAGCTAACATGGAGGACTTAACAAAGCTGTAGACACAACACTAAGTAACTTTCTAGCAGAGTATCAGAATACATCTGGGGATACAGTAAAACATCACCACAGATTTGCTTTATTACTGTTTATAGCAGTGCTTCTCAACCTTCCTAACGCTCTAATACCTTCCTCACGTTGTGGGAACTCCCAACCATAAAATTATTTTTGTTGGTACCTCATAACTGTACTTTTGCTACTGTTACTAATCCCAATGCTAATATCTGCGTTTTCTGATGGTCTTAGGTAACCCCTACCATTTGACTTAAAAAATGGTCGTGGCCCACAGATTGAGAAACACTGGTTTACAAGCTTGTGGACTTGGTATTATTCTTATCTCCATTTTATAGGTAAGAAACCAAAGTCCAGAGTTGCGTGACTGGCCTAAGGTCTCAGACTTCAATGAAGAAGAGCCAGGATTCCATTCTGTTTGACACCAGTGTCCATCCAAGTTGTTAATCTTCATTAAAATAATTTGCTAATCACATACATACATCCTTTATGCAATAACTCACTGCAAGTTTTAGAGCAGATCGACTTGTCCTTAAGACATGTGTTACTTTGTAATCTCTTCCTTTTAAAACTCTACTGCCTCATAGACAGAGGGGGCGGGGGAGCCACAAGCAAGTATATCTCTCAGGAGACTTTAATTTTTAAATGCAGAAGCCACAGAAAGTTGTTTCCTTGAGGGGAAACAATGAGGCTTTTTTTTTTTTAAATTAAAAGAACCTTGTAAGTTGCTAAGAAACGGAGTTACTTTTCGATTTTGACTAAGTTGTCTCTTCTCTTCGCTTGGCCTCTTTCGTATTTCACAGTCACCAGTATCTCATGTTCCCTCTGGAGGAAAGAGCCAGACTATGTCGAGATCTGGGTAATACTAAGTGAGGGTGTTATAAATATTCAGCCCTATTGTTAGAGCTTCTGATCTGATCTGCAATAAAGGCATTTTCATAGCCCCGGTTCTGCTATTCTTCCTTAGTTTAAAGAGACTTTTCTGTAGCCTCCCATCTTCATCATCTGCTCCCTAGGCTCTCATAGGCCTTCCTTATTCGGTTCAACTTATTTCTTTTTGCTTGGCTGTTTGGCCTGGTTAAACCCAGCATGGCAGGACACCAGGCCTGGGAGCCCCTTCCTTTGAAGGACTCCAAAGGCTCTTGAGAGCACTCAGGTGACAGATCCTCAGCTCCACCAGACTTTGTGCCTGAACCTTTCCAGGCAGGCAGATCCCATCCCAGCAAGTTGCCAAGCCCCAGGCTCCGCCCATTCCTCCAGCGCAACCTGGAACGGTTGCCCTCCTCTGGATTTCCCTTGGGGTGAACGACTGGGCTCCTAGGCGACTGAAGATCACTGGAGGCGCGTCTTGCAAAACGTGCGGTGTAGCAGGGGCTGCAGTTGGCAGCTGTAGCCGAAGCTGCAAGCGAGGCTCCCCACCTGGGGCGAGCGTCGGCCCAGCTCCGCCGGAGGACGCGGTGACGGCGGGACCCGCAGCCCCAGGGTCGCGACTGTGGAGCGGAGTGCGTGGGAGGAGGCGACGCGCACATGCCTGCGGCGGCCAACGCTTAGGCTCTTGCCTTCAGCCCCCTCTCCCGCCTCTCGCCCTAGAAATGAGCTGGAGCATCGCCGGTTTGATTCCAGAGCCCGAATCGGGTGGGTTCTTTTGTTTCTTTGTTTTAATGACAGTTGCCAGCCCTTGGGCATGTCATGCGCAATTAATTTCCTGCTTCCTTTCAAAGGCAGCTAGGGTGAATTTTTTTTTTTTTTCCTGCATCATCCTTTGGGGGATGGTTGTTTATGATGTGACGTCAGCGAATTGATTTTTCTTTCGTGAATGAGAGGAAGAGACACACAAGGAGAGACAGAGACACCTAGACAGAGAGACAGGGCGGGGGGAGGCGGGGGGCAGAGAGACAGAAAGAGAGCGCAAGCTAGCCACAGATGACAGATGTGCGCAGAGGCCGGGCGCTGACATTTGAAATTCCTTCAGGTCAAAACAAGGTTGGAATAGGAATGTAAAAGTGTTTTGTCAAGACCTGGAATTACTAAGAAGTGTTTTTTTAAAAAAATAAATAAAAGAGAGAAAAATGAAGAAAAAAATTCCCTGGGCTTAGCCTCCTGGGCTTTTTTCTCGCTGGCATCTTCTGTCAGGGTGGCAGTTCAGATCATCGGGCGCCCTGGAGCCGCAATAGGCTTGCGAGGACCACGAGGAGGGGCGGGGGAAGTGCGTCACCAGGTGGGGAAGGGGCTGTGTGTTTGGAGAGGAGCGGGAGGCAGTGGGGGTGGTGAGCAATGGGGAAGGGAAATGGGTTCCGTGCGCTCTCCGCTCTCCGGGGGTATTGTGTCAGGAGATGCAGGCTGGCTACCATGTGACGCGGTCCAGAGCTAAAGGGATTGGCCGAGGCGGCGCAGGCGGTGCAGCTCGCCGGCTTGCTGTTCCTCTGCCTTTCTCTCTCAGCATCTTCCTGGGAGACTGTAGGTGAAGCAGCACCAGCAGCATCCATGGCCTGTCTTTCGGGTTAACACTTGTCTCCTTTGGCTTGGCAGCAAGCAGAGCAGACCTCAGCGGCAGCTTTGTGAGGACTTAGCTGGGACCTGGAAGTGTATCCTCCTGTGTTTTTTCTGACTTCTTGGAAATTAAGGAATGCAATTCTGCCACCATGATGGAAGGTAGGATTCTCTCTGCTGTGGTTGGCTGGCTCCAGGCAAGATTTGGGTAAACCAGTATGGAAGAATGCATACAGCCGGTGGTGTCTGTGTCTAGAACCTGGCTGCCAGGATTTTTGCAAGCAGATACTGCAGCTTGCTTGCAACTGGGCCCGGGCTTATAGACTAATGGAATCAAACCACAGGGTTTCTGTCTTGCTCAGAACCTCCACAGCTCCCAGCCCCTTTGAAAAGAGAAAAGCCTAAGTGTTTGCAGGAAGCTGAGACAGCTAAGAAGAAGCCCTCAGACCAAACAAGTTGGGGGACAAGATAAGGGGTTTTGTGGTAGGTTAAGCACACTGGTTAAATCTTTGCAATGGAAAGTATTTTCCTAAATTGATATTAGACAGGGGAGGTCATGGACGGAGTTATCCACGCTGGTGTTTTCAGTGAACTGCTTACATATCTTACAAGATATTCTGATCTCTGGGGTTTGCATTATAATATTGGAGTGAAGAGTGCAACAAATTTGGTTCATAAACTGGAGTTTTATGGGAGCTGTCATTGCAGCAGAATGAACAATTTAAGAAAAATACCTGGGCCTCTTGGCACCTTCATCAGGATCAGACCAGTTCAAAGAGGAAATGGTTCTTAGTTAAGCATCAAATGATTAGTTGCTGATTATCTTACTGCATGTAATACTAAGTGTGAGGAGGGACTTCCCCTGGGAGATGCTATTTAAACTACACATTATCCTACCAACTTGCCCTTCCCAGTCTAAGACAGTGACAGCCAACATCGCCTCAGGAAAAGCAACAATTTGGTCAGAGAAGAATCAGGCAGCTCTATGCTGGTTTTGATTTTCTGTTTTCACATTACAGGATGGTGTAAAACTCCTGTCCTTTCCTAAGATGACAGGCAGAAATTTTGTACCCAGGGTAGATTTTATAATGCAGAATCCAGTACATAATGGGTCTCAAATCAGCCATGGAAATGGCAGAGGGGCCACCTAAAGCTAAGGTCTGTCCTACCAGTTGCCAGTGGGCAGTGGACCTTAGCAATTTACCAAACTGGAATAAAAGGAAGATGGTTTCAACAAAACCAGTGAAGCCCCCCTTTCTCGCTCTCTCTTTCCACCTCCCTCTCTTCCTCCTTTCCTCCCTCCCTTTTCTCCCTCCTCTCTGTCATCATGTCAAATGTCACTAGTGTGACTCTAGGGAGAGAATAATTCTGGAGTAAAAGCTCACAGATTTGGGAAAATGGAGGCAGTGTATCATTCTGTTTAGAGCCTGGTCTTGTGTTCAGAGAGCTAAGTGAGACTGTTAAGATTCTAGGATTAAATCAATTTTAGTTAATTTCAAATGAATCTAATCTTTGACTAGCAAGGCAAGACAAACAGAAAGAGTATAACTTATGCACTTTTCAATTCAAAGCCCACATGACTTATCCTCATCAGAAAAAAACAACTTGTCTATAGAAGTGTACTATTTTGATAGCTAAATTTTTACAAAGGATGTGTTGAAATGCATCTGCACGCATTCTGATTCAATTCTAACCTTCCATGGGAAATATGAGGACCTTTCCTTTTACTTCTGGGCTTGAAACTATCCCATGAGTCCTTTGGAGGGGGTAACATTTCCTGATGCTCATTAGTGGTTCTTCTGGTAATCAGGTCTGTTGTGCCATCCGGAACATCAGCTCGAGGCCCTGAGATAAGCTTATCTGAGCTGCAGAAACTGAAACGGGAACTCTAACAAAGACTGGTGTTGAGCTGAAGTAGCACTGTGGCTAGCTTGCCCAATTTATCTAATGGAGGATGTTATCTTCGAGCTGGTGGGATCAGAGAAGACAGGATGGGTTCAGCTGCTTCTAATGAACCTCTGCAGGAGCAATTAGATAGGTGTGCCCCCTGCTTTCAAATTCCATGTGAAACTAATAAATGTTTTCTATCTGTAATTTCTATTTAAATAGTCTCCTATTAATTGTTCAGTGACCTTGGAAAAACAGGTAGGACCCTTAACCAGAAATCTATTTACCAGTCACTGACTTTGCAATGAAATTGCCAGTCTTTAGAAATGTCTGTGTCTATTTCTGATAGTGCACCCCAGAATCTCTGCTCTAAATTTTTCTTACCCCCAAGATGTGTTATAGCAGTTGTGCCCACTGAACTCACCTCCAGAGAATTTCAGGGTATTGTACATGCCATAGTAACCTTGGGAAGATGAGAACCCCCCCCACACACACCCCAAATGCTGCCATGGCAGCTCTCTGCTGAGATGCCATTTGTGTACTGCGAGATTGCATCACCAAGCATCTGCATAGTTAGTCTGTTCTCAGCCAGAGCCTGTGTGCCACATACACATGGTCACACATGCATGTGCGGTCATGCACATAAACACAGTTCTAGAGAGGCTGTAGTTGATACTTCCATGTGCGCGTGCGTGTACACTGCTATATTGCTGCAGTGTTTCTGTCTGCTGCTTGGAGAAAGCATGTCAGGGCAACTTTTCAGCCCCTCTTCTACTTTGTGGAAAACAAGAATAAATACATATGTATTTGAATGGTTTATGGTTCTGATTCATGACTCTGTTTGATTGGAACATAATATAAGCTTCATTCATCCAGTATCTTTTGGAAGGCCTGGTCTAAGATGAGGAATGGTACCACCTCCCTCTTGCTCTAATACTGAGAGCCAACTTCATAACTGCAGGGTCTTTCAACAGATCACCACCACTGTGTGGCCCCATGGCTTTATTTCAGTTATCCTCATGAAAGCAGTATCTTTTAAGAGGCTTGGTTTGTTGCTTCCTGAATTCTTTATATCTTTGGCAGTGATTGTTATTGAGCTCTTTGTTGAGAAAAACTACATGATGATGTTTGGGTGTAGCATGGGAGTAAAGGTGGTGAGCAGAAGGAACTTTTGCTATGTCTCTGTGCATTGCCAGTGCTATGTGCATCGGTGATGCTAAGACACAGTCAGCGTGGTTAGGGCAGGGAGTCAGGGGCTATTCTTTGATACATTGTTATTAAAAACCTTAAATTTTTAGATTTTAATTTTTAGGCATTTCCTATGATAACTGAAATTAGGCTAAGGTTTCTTAGAATCTTTTCACGTCTGAGGCTGGTAGGTAAGTATGGTTTTTGTCTCATGCAGACATAACTGTTGCTCTGTGGTTTTGAATCTGATCTTCAGGCTCATAGGAGCTGTGTGCAAAATATCAGTTTCCTGGTGTCAATGATTTCATTCTGTATAACAGTTCTGAAGCAGGAAAAAGCACTTTTTAAAGGATTTCATTGCAACCTACGATAACTAAATATACTTCATTTACTATTCACAGGAATGTCAGTATAAGTATATTTTAGATATAATATTTTATAACACTTTTTCCAAATTAAAAAATTAAAAATAATACATTGTGGCAGAAAAAAGGTAGAGTGGAGTTTTAATTAATGTTCGTTTAACAAAACTCATAATTTTCAACCTTTAAGAACTTTTTTCTTTATTACTTTGTATCAGAACAGGCATGCTAACCACACTGAAAAACCTGCATTTGTTTCTTCAGTTGTATATTTGATTTCTCTCCACATAAACTCCAATTGCTGGCAGGGCCCTGCCTTTTTCCCCTTATTAGTGTTTTTCTATTCCGCAAATGATTACTTAGATGGTTTTGTCCAATTGGAAATTAACTCAACAGCTGTTGCTGTAATAAACCTGCAAACTTTAGAGATGGAATTTTCTATTTGGAAAATTCTTTGAGTTTTAAAAAAAAAAAAGATGGAACAAAATGTTTCGAACAAAAGTGCTCATTTCATAGTTAGCTCCAGAGGTTTTAGAGAGGATGCTGTAAATGCTACTGATTCCCTTCCCTTAAATGGTGAGGTTACCTTAATAAACCTAAGCGTGCATCTGAGATCCTAATGTGCTCTCCGGCATTTATGTAATTTCTCCCCGTCTTCAGGTGTGAGTTGGAAAGAGACTCTTCAGTTCTCATCCAATTCCAGTGGGCAACTTCAAATTACTGAAAAGAGTGTGTAGTCTTAATCTTAGCCATCGGGGTGGTTAACCCAGTTTTGGACTGGATACTAAATACTTGCTATGAATACAACAACTATCACAGTGATGCAGCAGAAGAGAATGGTGGGTTGTAAATGTGTTTTTAATTTCAAGGATTGCCTTTGGATGTTGCTGTTAGTCCTCCCGCATGGCTTCTCTAAGTCAATTATTAACAAAGAAAACTTAATTAGAAGAAAACGAGGAGCTAGAGACAAAGTTTGAAGGCACCTCCCGAAATTATTTTGCATAGCTGTAGAGACTTGTGATAATACAGTATTTTTTGATTCTGTTCAGTTTTACCTTTCCATTCCATTCTTGTGGCCTACCTTTCCTTAATTCCATTTTATCATAGGAACCATCACCCGTGATAAGGTCATTACATAAACTCATGAGTGGAATAAAGAGTGGAAGAGATTTAACTGAAATGACTAAGAAGGAGTTGAAGAAAGGATTTAACAGGTTGGAGCACATTTTAGCTTATGTGTCTTAGAAGTTGAAAAAGCAATTAGCTTTGTGAAGAGGTGGTCATAGGTAGAAAGGAAGCACCGTGAGAGCAGGGTCCCTTGGGAAGAAAGCAGATGTGCACTGGCCATACATATTGCACTAGGGGTAGCATAACTTTCTCACAATGGGACAGCAACTGGAGAAGTACTATAGATGTGGGAGGGGTGAAGCTCCATTCTTGGGATCTGAATATCAGCTCATTGCTTTTATAGGATACTAGAAAGAGATGGAGCATCTACATTTAAATATCATATGCTATGTCACTTCCTTGTCTGAAATGCCCATTCCTCCCATTTCTGTTTCTTTTTAAATCCACAGTCTACATGAGCCTATATGCTCTGGCCTACCTTCTTCTTCAGGTTCATCCGATGCTTTAGTAACATAGATAATCATACTTCATGCCTTCTAGTATTTAGAATTGTCCTTTTCCTCCAGCCAAGCTCTGCAAAAATGGTTCTTACCCAGTTCTCTTATGATTACTGCAAAACTGCCATTCCTCATCAATACTTCCTTTTTTGTTCTTGCTATCCCCAAATCCCGTGCACACACCTTGGGCCACTGAGTCCTCAAAGCTGAAGGCTTGGAGGTAGTCTCTATAAAGACAGACATCTGGTCTACCACGTTCACCTCTGTAGCTTTTGTAGCTAGGAAAAGCCTCATACATTTATTCATTGAATAAGTGAACAAAACTAGATATAAACATATAGCACTGATAACTACACCCTGTACACGATACATGTAAAAAAAATAAATGTTCACATTTATGCTCTCACTAGTGACATAAAACTTATAAACATGACACAATTAGAAAATAAGACAATGGGTCATGAAGTGTTAAACAATAGTTCACCTGAGAATATGCACTTGAGCTTGAATTGTCTTGGTGATTCTCTCCAGGGAAAAGAATTCATATTGAGAAGAAACATGTGCAACAACTATGCAAAGAAATTTGAGTCCGTTTTTAATCAATACACTACATGCCTCCTTGATATTTTGCCTTTTGCTCATCTTTCCTGTTTTTCCAACCCATCTTTTCCATCTTGTGCTCTTCTTCCTTTTCCCTGCTTTAAGGCAAGGTCTGAATATGATGGATTCTAAAGCTAGAGAGTTTAAAGTAGAAACTAATTTAAAATAAATGGATGAATATCATGAGTGTATAGTTGAACGATGTGCTTGTGTACAAAGATAGCATCAAAGAATGTTAGTTTTTTCAGATGATGAATTATTTTTGAGTAGAGAATTTGTTCACTGAACTCCTATAGCTTGGGCTTTTGTATATAGAGTATGGATAGAGAAATGAGACTTGAGTGTGAGTCTAAATGTTGGGACTGCTTGGCTGGATGCCTTCAGGAAGTTACTTGACATTCCAGTCTGTGTTTCCTCAGGACAGCATAAGATGATTGATCTGTCCCATCTCTAGAACTCTGAGCTCAGAGAAACCACAGCCTCTGCTGAATGATTGGATTCTCCCACATTTTTTTTCCTCTAAGGCTGAACTCTGAGGTTAGTCACCCTTCCTCAATCCCAAAAACATATGACTGGCACATAGTTAACTTAAATAGATTACTAGTCTCTTTTGTTGTTCTGTTTGCATGCCACAGATTTGTTTTGCATCTTTGCTGTACTAGAAGACATGCACCTGTCACCTATAGAGCCTAGTATAGAACTATTTATTAATCCATTAAACATATATATTGAACTATTAAAATGCATAGAATAAGTGTCTAGCATATGAAGTCATAAATGAGATAATCTATATCATACCCTTTCCCTCAAGGATCAAGGAACATCACAGCAAAGGAAGCACAAAGATTGTAAGAGCCAAAGGTTAGGGAATGTCAGAGCAAAACTGTGTCTCCTAGATATGACAAGGCTAATACACTGGTGGACTCACAACAGCTGTGGTTGCCTGTTGTGATGGTTTGAATAAGAAAGATCCTTATAGGCTTGTATACTTGAATGCTTAGTTGCAGGGAGTGGAACTATTTGAAAGGAATAGAAGGATTAGGACATGTGTCCTTGTTTGAGAAAGTTTGGCCTTGGGAGAGGTGTGTCATTGGGGTGGACTTTAAGGTTTCAAATGTCCATACCCGGTCCAGTCTTTCTCTCTCTAGCTGTGGATCAGGATGTAGCTCTCAGCTACTACTCTAGCTCCATGCAGACTGCATTGTCCCCTGCAGTAATAACACACTGACCCTCTAAAACTGCAAGCAAACCCCCAATGAAACGATTTCTTTTACAAGAATTGCAGTGGTCATGGTGTCTCTTCACAGCAACAGAACACTGAGTGAGACACCTGTGTAAGACCTGCACAAGATCAAGCCAGTTGGCATTCCATATTTATAAAAATTGGATCTTTAGAAGGCGGAGATTATCAGGCCAGCACAGTGAATGTCTGATGCTGGTGCCTCTTGGACTTATTCTTCCCACCCTTTTAAGTAAATGGAGGTGTGTCATGTCCTTGTCTCAGTTCATCATTTCAAATCCACAGAGCTGAAAATACAGCTATGATGCTAAGCTTTGAATACATCCAACAAAAGAGGCTATACCTATTATAAGACTCAGAACCAGTATCACTTGTCAAGTGGTGAGCTTTCAGCTGAATCTCAAAGTCCTTTACAGAAGAAAGAAAGGGAAGAGGAGCCACTATCCCTATCTGAATAGCTATTGATAGTTGATAACTGCTAGGGAAAGGGGAGTCAGTTTTCTTTAGTGATGTGGTCCCTGATAGGTTGAGTATACTCCAGTAGATGGACCCAGATTTATGTGTATGTGGTCAACATAGTTTGGACTCATTGAGTTATAAGAACATTCTTGTTTTTTGTTTAAGATAATATGATATTATAAGGAGGTGGAGGGTGATAAAGGAGTTAGGGGAGGGGCAGAGAGCAAATATGATCAAAACACATTGTATGCCTGTATGAAATTCTCAAAGAATTAATACAACATTATATTTTAAAGCAATTAATAAAAATGGTTAAAAATTATGTATTGGGTGCTAGGCAACTTGTGCAAAATGTTGTGCATTCAATAGTGAATGATATAACCCAAAATTCCTTCAGACCCACTTGGAACTTTTTCTTTAGTCTCAGGTACTATAGTCAAACTAAAAATGACAGGGAAAAGGAACCAGCTGTAGTCTCTGTCTTTAGAAACCTGAGTCTGGCGTGGTGCCTAGTGAGGTACTACCTTCTCACGCACATTGCAATCCCACAGCCTCTCTGTGTGGGAGGAAAGAATAAGCGTTAACATCCCAATTTCAGACAGGAGGGAACTAGGGCTCTGTGAGATGAAGTGACTTGATAAGCAGACCAAGGAAGACCATCAGTAGCTGGACTCTGACTCCCAGGCAAGAGCTCTTCCTTTGTCCAATGGTATGACTGGAAAGTGTGAGTCTCTGACATGCAAGCAGCAGGCTGTCTAGACTGTGTGATATTTCATCACAACTAGAAAAGCTGGTTTCGTCACCTCGCTCTGGTCCTTGCAATCAGCCATCAGGTTGAAGAAGGCACCTAACTTAGCAGAGGGCTCTACTCCTTTTAGGAGCACACATTGTCTTTCCTGGAGTTTATGGTGACAAGGGTCACACTGTAGTGTCACTCTTCCCAGGGACTCTAAACTTTCACAGCTTACATTCTACAAACATTTTACAGAAAACCTGCTTCTCACCATGAACAAAAGCCCCTTTCTCCCGTTGAGGGACAGCTCAGTTTCCCCTGGCATCTTGTGAAAGCTTGGGCCATTATCATGAACATACGATAGTGCACTCCGTCATTTGAAGGTTAACTAAACTGGCCCAGCCTCGTTTTATAGTTGAGGAAACCAACGCCAAAATGCAGCAACTTATCCAAGGGTCTTTATTCTCTCTGGAAGATAAAGGAACATTCACTTTAGTCAAGATTCCAAAAATGTGGATAGACAACGACTGGGAACCCATGGTGTCTTTCACATTCAAAGGTGCTGAGGGTGGTTGGGCGACTGCCAAAAGACACACAAATGAATGTGTCCCCAGGGTCATCGTTCTACTGAGCACACATACAATGTGACCATTTATAGCACTTTCCTCTGTGAGCTCATGCACCTGCCGTCAGTGAAGAGGACAGGCCCTGAACCCCCCCACCAGCTGTGTGACCTTGAGTGAGTGCGGGAACTGCCTGGCCTCAGCTTCCCCATGCTCTTGAGGTAGGATCAGAGCTGGTCTCCACCTCCCAGCCCAAGTGGGATAATGAATATGAAAACATCTGAAAGAGCCCTGTGCACATTCACTGTTTTTCTCAGGGCTCTACCCCAGTGGTTATTCATTCATTTTCAGAGGCCTAACCTTGCTTCTCCTTGCTTAACCTTGCTATCCCTGTCATCGAGAGGGTGGTTGCACTGCCTCTGCAGACAGGCCTTGCACCCGTCTTTCTCCTACATACCCACTGTTAATTTATTAGCATCTTCTATCATCCTTTATTCTCCATGTCTACATGATAGGCTGCCCCTTTTTCGACCATGCCCCGCATCATTAATCAATCCCAGCAGTCTTTCTGTCCTGCTTCAGTAACTATCTTGACATCATATTCCGGGGCACTTGTGTGAATTGGTTGGTGCTGGCACATGGCTTATCACTCTGTGTTTCCTCCCACGGACTGTTTCCCAGAGTCAAAATAGAGTGAATAAAACCAGAATGCAGGTGGTAGCTATGCAATCCCACACCACAAATGCTTTCTGAGTAGCTGAAAAGGAGATGAAAAAAAATGCCCATAGCATTACACAGCACTAACTACAGCAACAGTAACAAGACATGGTCTAATCCTCGGAGCAGGAAACATTGCAGTGGTTGTGGTCATTTAACTTGAAAAATTGTAAGAATTCAATCAAAAAGTATACTTAGAGTAGCCAGTCTTTCTTAACCTGCAGGTCTTGACCCCTTGAGGGTCACACATCAGATATCTGCGTATTGGATGTTTACATTACAATTCTTAGCAGCAAAATTACAGTTATGAAGTAGCAATGAAGATAATTGTATGGTTAGGGTCACCACAACATGAAGAACCGTATTAAAGGGTTGTAGCATTAGAAAGGTTGAGGGCCACTGACTTAGATAAGACCAAACCGCTAGAAGGAAGGAAGAAAGGAGGAGTGGAATGAAAGCAGGTGGGGGATTGGTTTCAGAATTGGCTCATATAGCTTGTGGAGACCAGCATGACAATTCTAAGTCACACAGGGGTCAGTGCTGCCACAGCCTAGGTGCCCAGTGTTGAAAGTCCAGAAAGTTTTATAGGAAGTTCTCTGTGGGCACAACCTTTCTTTCCAATCAGTCCTGTTTCTCCCATAAATGCTAGAGACTATGCCTTGGCTGAAACCTGCTCCGCTCATTTTAATTAACACAGGGTGGGGCATGTGTCAGCACTCAGGTGTCACCTAGTGAATAAATGAGCACTGGGAAGGGATTAAGGCCCTTAGCAATGGCGGCAGCACCTAGCACACAGTTATTTTCAGAAGCAAAGGCTTTAACCTCTGCAAGGCATTTAGAAGACAACTTGGTCCATAGTAGAAGCTCAATACAGTGACTCTGCCTGCCCTACAGAGGCTTCTGTGTGGTTTTGAGATGTCAAGCAGTGCCCTGGGTTGAGTCCTCTCTGCAGCTCCAGAACACAGCGTGCCATGGAGGAACTATCAATCTAAGAGCCACATGCTGGTCCTGGCAGCATGAAAGACTGTCCCCACCCACGTCTGCCCACCGCTCTCCCCAAACCCCTCATTGTAAGTTAAAAAGTTTCACTGTTTAAATATTGAACAAAGACAACATGGAAATCTGCCAACATGTCACTGTTTTGAAATAATGACCGTTGCCACAGCTTACTGAGTGTAGAATAGGGTCTATGAAGATGCACAACCTGAAATTCCTTAACTCCCAATGACAGTATTAGCAAAATAGTAAATTAATGCCTACTGCATAAAATTGTCAGGGAGATTAAATGAGATGCTAAATAATCTGCACTCAGCACAGCACCTGACACACCAAGTGTATGCTCAGTAACGTACAGCTCTTAATAGCTTCTCAGTCAAAACATTTGTATGTTAAACTCGAAATATACATGTACATACCTGTGCATATATACATATATGTGTGTACATGCACATGTGACATTTTCTCTATTAATTTGATTATAACCACGATTCTAAGTGGCGTCTACTTTGTTAAAAACCATGAATTCCAAGAATGATCTCTCAAATTCAAATTCTCACATCTCCACATTTATGTGAACTTTTAACCTCTCTATTTCTTGGTTTCTTCTTCTGCACAAGATAGTCTCTACCTGGAAAAGTTATTATACGGATTGGATTCATTCAATATTCAACATGTATTATTATTATTAATTCTACACATGATCTTGAGGTATTTCTCAAAAGCATTGTTCTCGCTGGTTGCATAATATTCCATTGAATGATAGGTTATATCATGAGATGTTTAGATGGCTATCAGGAGCTTAATTTGTGATTGAACTAAAATTGCCCTTGTCAATAACTCATGTTTTAAATATGAATTTGGGGGATCTTGTTCAGTAACTTATTGTGGCACTTTGCTTCTGGATTTGCCAATTGGGTTTGGAAAAGCCATTCACAAACTATAGACAGAGAATTTTGTTTAAATCAGAAACTACCTTGTCCTAGCACTGCTGTTCATTGGCTGTGGCATGAGGTTGAGTCGACTCAAGGTCAGGCAGAGGTCTAACACTCCCTCTGATGGCTGTGCATCTTTGACTTCTCTGTGTTCTCACCTGTATCATGAGGAATACTTTAATTTACATCTCTAATTTACCTCCTTGTCATACAGAGCATAGTGCAAAATGGAAAGTATTTGGGAACTTATGAAATTTTATAGAGATAAAGTATAGCCTTGGGGATGTTATTTTCTTTTGTATCTTGGGAGCTTTGTTTTCCATTAAAGGATTAGGTTTGATATTAATAACTCCAAAGATGTAACTAGTTTTAAAGTCTCTGATGAGCCCTCACCACTGCCAAGTTTCCCCCACATTCCCTGATTCTCAGGTCTACAGTCTTCATTTTTGGATACCAGGGGGTGTATACCTTCCTATTGTGTTGAATTATTTATTACATTGAGGGAAGCTATATATAACTCTGTTAAGCTGGATAAAAATATTGTTACTAATAATGGCTGTTTAGTGAGACAGTTTCAAATACAGCTGAAAGTGTGCTCAAATAAAATGTACCTTGACCTGGTTACAAAGCCATACGTAGTTCTGAGTCCAACGTCAGATTAAAGGTAAGAGAGGATTCTGGTTTAATCTACTCCCTCGAAATGCCAGATCCAATTATTCAAAGTGGATTTCTTCTCCTGGCTCTTCTCTTGCCTTCTCCTTGATGGGAGCACAGTTCATCTTGGCTCACTGAAGAATGGACCTCGATGGAGCTGGTGAAATAGTTTAGTCAGGGAAAATCTCACCACATGAGGACCAGGGTTCCATCCCCAGGACCCAGGTAAAGGGCTGTGCCTATACTCCCAATGCTTCAGATCTACCATGCAAAATTCTGGGACTCCAGGTGAATGGAAGTGCTGAGCACCAGGGAAGGGAGAGCACCCATAAATGAGTGGTATGTGAGGAACTATATCCAAGGTTGATCTCTGGCTTCCACACACATGCACACATTGTGCAGCCACACACATGTGCACCTGTACACACATGAACTCATAAATATCTACACATACAAAATGGATCTTTTCACACTTTTGATCAGCTTTTAGCTTAGGGACATTGGAAGTGTCTTGGTGACCACGGAATGTTGTGCAGCAGCCAGAGGTCTAGATGTGAGGTGTCTGGGACACACAGAGGGACATAAAATTAATAATAAGGAAATGGCTTAGCAAAAAAATAAATAAATAACTTAACTTCATGTGATGCAAAGATCACTAAAACTTAAGCAGAAGCTTGTGCTAGGTGGTAGGGTTGGGGAGGACTCCTGAGATGTCCTCAAGCTGAGATGTCTCCATGCCATGACCCACAGAGATATAGAAAGAGACTATTAAAGGATTGATTGCAGCAGACTGGAGGGACCTGGGACTTGGGGGAAATCAATGAGCCAGGCAAGGCAGGAGAGGCAGGCTGGAAGATTGAGGTCAGGCCAGGCTTGGTGAGCAGTGGGGATGGATCTGGAATTTATTCTGAGGCAATGGAAAGCCACTGGCGGGGCTTAAGAAGAAGGTTATGATCTCATTTGCATCTTTAAACAATTATTTTTTATGTAAGATGGGCTTCTAATGACATCCTGGTGATTCTCTCTCTCTCTCTCTCTCTCTCTCTCTCTCTCTCTCTCTTTTCCTCTCCTTCTTTCTTTCTTTCTTTCTTTCTCTCTTTTCTTGGTGGCTTATCATCAGTTTGTGTTTGATAATAGATGTCCTCATTTTATCTAATTAAATTTTATGATTATTTGAGGCAAAGCTGGTAGAAACTGGAAAGGACCGTAGAATCCCTTCCCCAGCCTCTCTTTGGCACCATCAATCACAAGGTCTGAGAGGGGAAGTGAAGATTTAGTTCAGCCACTGAATAAACTTGTTTTCTAGTCCAGATGTTTCTGGCATCGGGCATTTTCAGAGTCATGCTGACATGGTGAGAAAGAGTTGGAGATAACACAGATATAATATGTCCTGTACTTTTCTCCTGTGTTTCTTTTGAAAGACTTTAATGTACCTCAGTCCCTTGATGGTCATTTTGATGGTGAACTGGTTAGATCATGAGGTCAGCTTTCCTCATTGAGCCTCTGTCCCTGGACCAGATCAGATAGAGATAAATGCTAAAGATTTCTTACATCAGCAGAGGCTGGCTGATCTCCCTATATCCCACTTTTTTCTACAAATACTTCTGTCAAAGCCTCTTGTATCCTGTCTGGATGCCATTGGCCGTGATCTCTGCTATACTCTTAGCTGCAGTGTGCGCTGACCCATACTGACAAAACACATTTATATCCCACAGGAAATTGCACTGGACTCCCTGTAGGCAGGAGCTGCTCCTTTGCAGCCTCCTTTGTGCTAACTTCTCTAGTTCTCTTCTTCAATTACTTGCATGATATAGCAGCTAAGGACACAGGCATGAAAATTAGGCAGATCTGGCTATGTGACTAGTTGGGTCTATGCCTCCAAGCAGATTTAAGCCTGTTGATTCCCACTCTAGCCCACCTCTCACCTTCCCCATACACAGCTTTTTAGCTTTTTTACTGTTGTTTTAATTCTTCTGTGATGTATTACATCAGTCTCCCCTCCCTCCCTTCCCCCAGTTTCACACACACGCAATTCTTCTCTACCCCAGACCCACTCCCACTCCCCTTAGAAAAGAGCAGGCCTCCAGGGGTCATTAACCAAACACAGCCTAACAAGCTACAATAAGACCAGGCACGTTCCATCACACCAAGGCTGGGTGAGGCAACCTTGTAGGAGGAAAAAGGTCCCACAAGCAGGCAGAAGAGTCAGAGAAAGTCCCAGCTCCCACTGCAGGAAGCCCACAAGAACTCAAAGCTACTCAACCATAACATAAATGCAGAGGACCTTTTACTTAGCTTTTTAGTCTGGCCCAAATTCACAAGCTTGCCGGCAAGTGTCTACTAAGGTTCCAAATACAGTTAGCACCAAGGTGTGTATGAGGAACAAGCACTGTGAGGCACACCTTGAGGAGTTTACAGTTTCATAATACCAATACTAGATTAGTATAGGTAAGTCAATGACCTCAAGGAGGAACTGGGAAAGAAGTGGGGAATAGGGTTCTCAAAGGGCTTCTGAAATCCAGGACCCACCGGGGATGTTGGGAGTGAGACAAGTTATTAAATGTCATTGCATGGGGAGAACCGAGCGTACATCCTTATCTGTTGCCTCCAGTGGCTTACAGCTACTCTGATCATAGCTACTATCACTCTTGTGTCCTCTGCATGGCTCTGGCCCTGTTCTGATTCAGGAAGCTTTTATGGAGCTTGCTACAAGGTGCTGCTAGAACATCTGCAAGGTAAACCCCTCATTACTGGCTTGGCCCCAATCTGAACCTGACTCCTGATTCAGCCATCTACATGGTTTCTGGCTTGGTGTCTGTGCAGGCTCTGGGGCGGGGCTTCTCTATACATGCAAAACACTTTAGTTCCCGTCCATGCCTTAATTCTCCATTAGAAAGCTCTTGATTTGATCACCTCTTCCTCCACACGTTATCACAATCTCAACAGGACAGCTACCATGGACCTTTCAAGAAAGTTTTTTAGGAGAAAGGGGATGTTTACCCCTCAGTTGAAAGCTTTTTGAGGGGACTCTCACAACCACCATTTGGCACTACAAGTAACTGTTCTGGCTGAGTTGTAGAACCGAGGTATATTTCTTCTCATTGAGAACACTGTTTTCCACTGTCCTAGAGCCATTAACCTGAAGACTTCACAATTCCTCTATGCCGGTGTCCCCCACCCCCAAAATAAAAGAAAACAAAAACAGAAACATAAAAAAAAAAACACAAAAAACAAAAACATTTTCTTGCAATGTGATACCTTAGGGCATTTATGTTGATGATGACCATGCGTGGTCAGCCTTAATTTTACTGCGGCATTGGTGAGAGGAGCAGCTCTCCGTAGCTACGAGCCCCTCCTACCAGGGCTGCTCATACCCATTGTGGATCTTCGTCTATATCTGTACATTTTCTCATTAGATCTTAACAAAAGAAAGCTGCCCCCATAGGTAACTAAAACTGCCTGTGCTCAAACAATTCAAGCTGTCTGAGGTCACGGTGTAATAAGGAAGACAAAAAATAACTTTATTAAAGTGTTCTGCCATTTCTCTTATACAAGTGACTGTAGTTCCTCCTCAAGCACCATCTCTCCCCAAGAAGGGGAACTCTTCAGATTTTTTTAATGTAAAAAATAGTATGCTTTGCTCTCTTACTATGTGCAAGAAACTATGCTTCAGTTAGAATTCCTCTAATTCAGCATTCACTACCCCAAGAGGCTGAGACCATAATATGCACCTGCTTACCCTGTGATACCTTGAAACATTTGTCGCACCACACCTCAACCTTGCTGGCTGTTAATAAGATGACGAAGGCCAGTAGAAGTAAGAGACTACTGCTCATGCCATCTCTGTTCTTTCAGTCAGAGGGGTTGTCAGTGTAAACAGTAACAAAACATGAGAGTGCTCCGGAGAAATGTTGTCATGTCTTTCTCAGCATCTGCTGCCGTTCTTCAGTGACAGATTTAACAGTTGTTGGGCCCATATTCTGATTTTGGTTATAGTAGACTTTTTTTTTTTTGTTTTTTTCGAGACAGAGTTTCTCTATATAGCCCTGGCTGTCCTGAAACTCACTCTGTAGACCAGGCTGGCCTCAAACTCAGAAATCCACCTGCCTCTGCCTCCCAAGTGCTGGGATTAAAGACCTGTGCCACCACTGCCCAGCTAGTAGACATTTTATTGTATAGCATTTCTTAAGAGAAATCAGTCATCAGTTGGCTTTTGTTTAACATGAAAAATAAAATTTTTTTTAACTTTTTATTGGTTCTTTGTGAATTTCACATCATGCACCCCAGTCCCTCTCATAGCCACCCTCCACCCTTGGGTAACAGAGAAAAAAAATCTTGCTGTGGAAGCGGTAGTGTATCACAGTGTATCCGACAGTATACACTTTATATTTCTTACATTGCAAATGTTCATTGCAATGGCTACCTGGCTTCTGCTACACTATCAATACTGGATCCTAACTGCTACTCCTCTTGGATGTACTGTAGCTGCCCTGTGTCATGGAGATCCTGCAGTTTGGGATCTATAGGACCAGCCCCTTTGTGCAGGTCGTCAACGGGCTAGATGTTGGGAGAGGCTAATTCAAAGCTCTGGTCTGGGCCTGAGAGGTATCAGAGCTTGTCATCCCATTGGCTCTCCTGCTTTCACACCCTTGGAGCCGGCTCACTGGCAACCACACAACCGTGGCCAACTTCACCCTCTGCCCAGGCGAGGTGCAGGAACCACTCTCTCCAGTGCTGCAGCTGGTAAGGGCAGGGCTAGCTCTCCTGCTCTCATGACCCCAGGGCCAGGGCCAGCTTTCCCACACTCACACCCTTGGGGCCAGTTTATCTACAACTCCCACAATGGGGGAGGGGTTTTTCCAAGTAGTGCATCTGACTAGCAACAGACTCAGTTCCCATGTCAAGCTCTCCCACAATCCTCAGGTCAGGTGTGGGGCCGGTTCTGCAGAGCCCTCAAACATCAGCATGTCCCCCAGCTGTACCTCAGACCATGGGCTGGCCTTTGGTTCTAACAAAGCCCTGTTACTGCTGTTACTGCAAGCTCATGAACCCAGATGTGGCCCCCAATAGTAGCATAGGCCAGGACCCCATCATGGTCCTAGTTGGTATCAGGCTGTTCCTCACTATCCTTGAGTCTGCAGATCTGCCTGTCTTTAGTGTGCCCACATCCTTCTGTTTTTCTTTCTCTTCTATTTCTCCACCACTTCCTCCTCTTAGTGGTGCCAAGGTCTCCAAGTATCTAGAGTCATCTCAGGAGTGGTTTCAGGAGTGCTATATCCTGCTTGTGCATTATGGCACTAGGCAGGGGTCATCTCAGACATGGTCTGCTACCCCTACCAGCCTTTAAGGAACTGAACTGTAGTCATGACCCCTGATGTCAGACTGGTGGTTACCCTGGGCTCACTACTCACCTAGGCCTATCCTTGTGGCCCTATGCAAGGGTCATCTGTGTCAGGCTCACTCTCACTTTTCTTTTAGGATTTATTTGATGAGTATGCATAATGTCTCTGCATGTACGAGCACCATGTGCTTATTCTTCAGGAACTAGAGTTGTGAGCCATTAAATAGGTGCTGCGAACCAAACTCAGGCCCTCTGCAAGAGCAGGAAGTACTTGTAACTACTGGGCCATTTCTCCAGCTCCTTAACCCGACTCTTGATATTAATATTCCTAACAGCAGATGCTCTGTTTTCCACAACTATAATAAAATGCATGTTTTGGAAATGTGTAAAAATATGCAGCTCTCTCCAATTTTATTTATAATAGCTTTTATGCTATTTGCTTAGCAGTAAATAAAGACACAACTCGGATTACTCTCTTTCTGTTCATATATTTTTTTGTTCTCTGTTCTCACAAGTTCATTAGCTGAGCAGGAAAAAAAAAGCCACAAAAGAGTAACATTGAATTCTACCTATAAGGCCCATGTCCTTGAAGTGAGCCAAAGTCAAACCTCTGCAGGCTCTCTGAGAGGGAAATTGCCACATACAGAGGTGGGTCAGCCCCACTCATGGCTGGTAGTCATAGCATGTGTCCGTGTGCCAGGCGTGCTGCAAACATCTGTGCCCATGGGGTTTGCCCATCTCTCATAGTAACGAGTTTTCTTGCTTCTGCTTTGATAGATGTGGAAACTAAGGCTTAAAGTCACTTGCACAGCTAGGAAATGGCAAATGTGGGATGTGACTGAGTCTTAGCTCCTGTGATCTCCAACTTGTGATTACTGCAAGATATCCCCACAGGATGCCCTCAGGTGCCAGTCTGACTGAGACTTGTTGTCCCTTGCCATGGGCAAGGACTTCCCTACAGAGCTCTTCCTCCCCACTCATCTCCTGCCTCAGCTCTTGAGCTTGCCTGATTTGCTGGCCATGTCTGGAGCACCTTTGAGATGACAGCGTTTGTCGGCAGCACCTTTTCCTGGGACCCTTGCTGCCTCCACCCACCCCCTTCTCCCCGGCTTTTCTTCTGTTCTCTGACCTGGTTTGCATTGTGCAGTCACTCGCTGTGCTGCTGCTGGACAGTCTCCACCTTTGGCTGCTTCCTTTGAAACCAGGATGCTTGGCTTTAAGTCTGACCCCACTTAACGTGCTACCAGACTACCACAACTCTCTGTCCCCCGCTTCATGTTTTCTGGTTTTAAAAAAATCAGCCAGCTCAGAGAGTGTTCTCGGGGGAAACAATCACTTAATGTGTATAAAGAGCTTAGCTTAGTGCCTGGCTCACGGTGATGGTGTCATCTGCATGGTGACCAGTAACTTATATCAGAAAATACATTGTTAGGTTGAGGGAGCAATCCAGCCACAGCAAGGAAAATCATTCTCCCTGGAAGAGAACATAAGTCCTCCTTCAAGGTGCTTCCTATTTCTTACTTTCCCATCTTTCCTTGGCTATAGTGAAGGGAGTTGACTGGCTACCAGTAGGACCTCAGAGATCAACACATCAACTAAGTTTTATTTAGCTCCTAGATCTTACAGTTTCTGACTCTGGCCCATGTTCACAACATAGGGATGCCACCCACATGGGTGACTCCAGTTGCCCCAAGTCTGTGGTCCTAGGAAGCTAGGTCAAGGCCAAGGAGAGGATGTCCTTCACACAGACTTCTTCGAACTCTTCCCACGGGCTTCGTTTCTCCACTTGTAAGACAACAGGCTTGGGTATGATGATTTTGGAGTCTGGATCACTGGGAGCTGGTGCCTAAGCTCAGCAGTGCTGCTGTCGCTGGTTAGCTCCTGAGTATCCATCTTGTGCAAGGACAGGCCTCGTTTGCTCACTGCTGCTTGGCTTATGCCGCAGCCGTTTGCAACTCTGGCACTGAGTCACATTGCAGCTTTACGTTATCATGCTTCTTATAGCAAGCAAAGATATGTGGCTCCATTACTACAAAGCAAATCCTCCAAGAAATCCCATGGTGCTCCAAGAATCCTCTTCCAGAAATTGCTTAATGTGTGTGGCCTTATCCTGAAAGTTAACAAACCTTCAGAAGAGAAGACACTCCACAGAACCCAAACTGAGGCATAGTCTTATATGAAAGAGATGAAAACCCCACAGTCATTGAGCTCTGTGCAGTGAAACACCTCTTGCTTTGTGGGAGTGGCCACTTTCTCCAGGGCTTGGAGTCAAACCCCATGGCTTATATAAAGAGTTCATGGCTGGGTCCACTTGTATGTTTTGTGCAGTGACAGGTCCAGTCTTGCTGCTACTCCTCTTCAAGGCGGTATTTTGAATAACACCTCCTCCATCTTTGCTTGTCTTTAAGGTTCTTAGCTTAGAGAATCTATCTAACATCAAGTTGCAGCTTTAGTTATCTCAGCAAGCTAGGACACCGAAGCACATTTTCTTCCTCTTCCCTTATGTGACAAGCCACCAAGTACTATCGGTTAATTCTGTCTTGAAGATGCATCTTTTCATTGCTGAAGTCCCCACAGCAGAACTGGATCCGATGGCACTCCTGGGATCCTGAAATTGATTCTAGCTGGTCACACTCCCAGGCTCGTGTGTGTGTGTGTGTGTGTGTGTGTGTGTGTGTGTGTGTGTGTTGTATGTGTGTGGACCTATGCTTTCTCAATCTTGTCTGAATTCTCTACAGCTGGCATTACCAAATTCTCTGGACTTCCATAAACAAAAACTAACTAGAACAGCAGCTCTCAATCTGCAGATCCCAACACCTTTTGGGATTGGACATCTCTTCCACAGGTGTTGCACATCAGATATTTTGCTTATCAGATTCTTATGATTCTTAACAGTAGCAAGATTACAGTTATGAAGTAGCTATGAAGACAATTTTATGGTTGGGCTCAGCACAACACGAGGAACTGTATTAAGGGGTCGCAGCATTAGGGAGTTGACTCGTAGTTCTTTCCTTCCATGGCTGCCATCCTCATGTTACCTCTTTACCCGACATGTTTTTTAGTACAATTGTCTTCACCTACAAGGCCCGGCTCAAGTGCAGAAAAGAGCCCTGCTCCTTTTGCTGAATCCCAAAGCCCTAGCACAATGTCCAGTTCGTGGGAGTGCTTTGTAACTATTCGGCTGTTATAGCTTCTTTTCTCCCCAGCCTAGTTTAGAACAGGATTCTAAATGCCAGCATTGGCTCTGTGGTCCGAATAGTTCCAGAGGGTGCCTTTGCTTTCATCCCCTTAAGGAGCACTGACATCAATGCCACAGCCGTTTTCACTGGGGATGAATGCTAGCTGTGGCTGCTTTCCTTAAAGACCAGCTCAAAAGAGCACTTCTGATGTATCAGGTCTGAATGTCTCAGCAATACTTTACTCATTGACCTACTAACTATGAGGTAGGTGATAATATTATCCCACCCTTTACTGATGTGAAAACTGAGGCCCAGAGAGATTAAGTTTCAAATTAGGAATGCCATCCCATGGCTGAGACCAGACAGTAAACCCAGAGATTCTGACTACAGAGTGTGCAGCCATTATTACTGTGCCATGCTGCCTTCTGGAGATCTTTAAAGCATAACAATTATCAAACATCTCCCCACACACATTCCGAGCCTGTCAAGTAGCTCCCAAGTCAGCCCCTACAGCCAGTAGAGCACAGTCTCACCTTGTTCGGAATTCATGGCCCTTTAGACTTGTCTCCTGTTTACTCAGTTTCTGGTGTTTGCCTGGCTGTTTATAGAAGGGTCTGCTTTTGTGTTTTGGCACTAAGCGATACCAGCTGTGCCATAGCTAGAGCTTCAGAAAGGAATCATCTAGCACTGAGAAGCCACATGGCTGAAAGCAGGATGAGCCTTCTTTAAGGAAGTTAGGCTTCCCAGAGCTTCTCTGGCATGCCACCCTAGGAAGCTCTTCAGTACAAGCCTCTGGTCAGCTGAATAAAAATGAAGTGACCATTTGTGTTTCCCTACTGATTGAGTTGGCTCAACCTGATGTAGGCTCAGACTCACAAAAGCACAGACAGGCTTGCTTCCAGGCTTGCAATGGAGCTGGACCAGACAGGCTGTGTGCCCAGCTTCTTGCAAAACATGGCTTTGGATTCTTGTCACTGGTACCCTTTAAAACTGAGGTGTCAGAGTCTCCTACCCCCATACCAAGTCGTGGGGTGATTTGTGGAGATGCCCTGATTCTGATGCCAACTGGATCCTGACCAGAGGAGTGTGTAGACCAAAACACTCTTTTCAAGGGCTGAGTGCATTCATCATAAGTAAAATGCTTTGTAAAACATGATATCTCAACTGTCCCTGTCTTGATTACTTAAGCTTAATATTTTTGCTCCACAAAAGTGCTTTCTCAGAAGAGCTTAGATCTTGCACATGTGGATATCATTTTTTAAGGGAATGTCAGGTTAAAGTGAGTTTGTGCTCCATTCTTGTGTGGCAAACACTAACTACACTCCTTTCTTCATACTGACCAGTCAATGTGTGGGTTCCCAGGACTCCTCTGGTGCATGCTAGGTTCACGGTGAATGCCAATTTGCTGGTTTTTTAAGTATAAGCACGCATCTCTCAGTGACATGGGGGTTCAAGTATAGGTAGAACACAGTAACATCTTGGCTCGTCTCATCATGCTCTGATGCCCTCTGGGATAGCAATGGTAATTTACATTTCTCTTTCTAACTATCAAGAGTAAAAAAAATATTCCCGCATCAGTTGCATAGGTTTTCCATTTCTGTCCACATGGTCATGACACAAGGATTTTGGAATTGTCACCTTTCAGAGCAGAGGTGGATAGGCAGTCACCCACACTGGTCAAATGTAGTCTCACCAGACTCTTCCATGAAGGTAAATTGACTTGATGCCTGCAGATGTGGCAATGGCCCACTGTTGCTGGATTTTACAAGCTCTGAAACTAGCTGCTGCTTTTTCATTTGAGCCTGTTGGTGAATGCAGATTTACCCATTGCCTCCTGTATAACTTAGGTCTTTCAGACAGAACTCGCTAAGCATTTCCTAAAAGCATCAGGAAAATGGCGTCACTGTATTTTATCTGCTTACCTTTAGTAAATGGTTCTAAAGTCGATATTTTAAGAATTGGTGAAGAATAGGAAGGGGAAGGGCCAAAGTTCACACAAGAGAAAATATCCACATGATAAACAAATGTCTACATGGGCAAATAATGTGGCAACTAGAAATTTAGCTATTGGTGCCCTGAGGCAGACTATATCTAGTCTTTATTTATGAATTAATAGAATTAATGTTAACTAGAAAAATACTGATGACTTGTGGAAGGCACATTTGGATTCTGTCTACCTCACCAATCTAAGGCCCCCTTACATGTCTATGGTGTATTTTTGCCTAGTGTAGCATGTTGGCCAGAAGATCCCTTTTGTTTTTAATTTGCATCTTAAAAATGTCAATCACCCTCAGCTGTGGGAAAGCTTGAGTAAAGAAGTGAATAAATATTTACTGTGATAGCTCCCTCTCTGACTCTGCCTCTGCGTCAGCCTAAGGCTTGTATCGGTGATCACTTCTTTTAATCATAAGAAGTTTCACAAAACAAGGGACAACTGTCTTTCTCTCCTTTCCATCCCATTGACTTTGAGAGATGAGCTGACTCCAAGGTCACACAGGCCTGTGAAATTCCACAAAAGCCCACACATAGGGGAGTCCCATGCCTGGTTTAATGTTCTAAAATTGTCTTCTTGAAAGTCTAAATCAGGGCTGAGATGGATCAGTGGATAAAGCACAAGCCACACAGCCTGGGCACTGAAGTTTAGACGCCCCCAAGCCCAAGTACAAACAGGATGTGGCGTGACACATTTTGTAATCCAAGTGTGTATATGGAAAAACAGAAGATGGCTAGAGAGAAGATAATCCCCAGAGGTTTGCTGTCCGGAAACCCTACTGAACAATGAGATTCTCTGTCTACACAAGGCGGAAAATGAAGGCAACTGAGGTTTTCCTCTGACCTTTACAAATGCCCAAGAGCACACATACACTGGTCAGGGACATTCATGGACATAAACATGGACCATCTACATATATGTACTTGACACATACATCTCACATGGCACACTATAGATTACATTCTAAACCTGTTTTTAAATTTTGTGTTGTATGTGTGCCTATGCAGAGGTATGTGTATGCGTGAAGGGGGGCTGCACTTGAATATGTAAAGGTTTGAGAGCGACCTCTAGTGTTGCTCCTCCAGTGCCATCCACATTGTGTTTAGAAGCAGAATCTCATTTGGCCTGGTGCTTGCCAAGTAGGTTAATCTGACTGGCCAGTGAGTCCAAGTCCCAGGTTTCTGTCCCCACCCCAAGACCCAGGATCCTAAGCACTTAACAATACCCTTGCATAAATAAGTCAAGATCTGCATTTCACTTTTCACCAAACCCTACAAATGACATATCCAGCCTTGAAAGCCTAATGTCCACACACTGTGCCAGACTGGCAACCATGAGTCACCTCATCCCTCCAGTCCAGTTTTTCTTACCATATTTGAACCCACAAATAAAGGCTAGGTTAAAGATGTGGGGTTGCCTTAATTAAAGCCCTTAACAGCCTCTGTCTTGTCAGAGAGAGGTATACCTTTGCCACTCAGGCTTCAGATGACTATTTTCAAATTCCTACATGGTTTTACAGTCAAAGGGGACCCAAAGGAAAGGAACCAGAATATGAAAATGACTCTATGGCCCTTCTACAAGGACTGAGGATGATGGGAAGAAGAAAAAATCTGAGCAAACTGGAATGATCCTGCAGGAGACACCTAGGAACTTGTATTGCTTAGCCCATTGTTTCTAGGGTATTTCCAGGGTCAAAATGTTCTAGAAAAATGCTTCTCTGGTGTTCACGTGTTCAAGAAATGCATGCTGACCCTGTTAAGATTCAGTGTCTCTCATACCTTCAGCTAGGAGAAGTTTTCAACTCTGCATTTATAATAAGCTTACACACAAGGCTAGTGATGGTATTTCATGGTTTATATGTTGAGTACCAAGGGGACAGGCTTCCAAGTTCCCAGATGTTGCAACAGGTCCTGAATTCTTGCTTCATTTGGCTTCTGGTGGCACCACTACCTTTCCTAGAAGCAGTTTGACCTTTCCCATTTCCCTAGCACTTACAGTGACAGACAGCTGCTCATGAGCACATATCCATGTGTGTTGTGACTTTGAATGTTCAGACCTTCGGATAAAAGCTGGCTTCAATCTGCTTGGAATAATGAGATCTATTATCTAACACAACTGAAGAAGCAGAGGGAGTCAGACAGAGGCTTCAAGAGCTGTTGAGTGTCTGGTTCTTCAGTGTCATCAAAACACTGCTTTCTTTTTCTTCCTTCTCTGCTGTCCTTGCTGTAGAATGCCCAAGGTCATCTTAGCAAATACCTTCATGTCAAACCCCATCAGGGGTAGAAAGAGCTGTGCTTCTGGTTTCTATTTAGGATCTAGAAGCTCATCTACATAGTTTGTCATTTCCCAGAGCTCCATTCAAATGTTGCAGGTCTATTCTAGTTCAGTCACTTCATCAGAAGAATGGGATGGCTGCAATTATCTCAGTTTGGAGATAATCAGGGGGAGTTTGCTGGAGCCAGAAAGGAGGCCAATGTTCCTTGGCCTATATGGATTTGCAAAGGAGTGGATATCAGAAAAAAATATATAGGTTCATTGGAGAGAAAAAAAAATGTGGCATCATGGGGAGAATGAATATGGCTTTGGAGCCACGTATTTTCACTTATAATACCCAATGAAAATCCTGACTCAAAGGCAGCAAGCCATCTATCTTCCTGGCCTTCTCTTTGCTTTTCCTTAATTTACCCTCTCCTGAAGTTGTCCTCAACAATGCTTGCCTTGAATCGCCAGATCTAGCCTTTGTTACTGCTTCTCATCTCAGCCAGTGATCTGCGCTCAATTACACTGCAGGTGGAGAAGCATCCAGGAAACGTGGGCGTATCTGGTTGACCCTGCTGCTGACTTGACTCGGCTAGACTATTGTACATTTCTTAGATCCACCCTTACAAAGCATCAGTTCACCCTTATACTTCAAACTTAAAGGAATCGAGGAGACTCTAAAGTCTGACACTTACCTCACCCTCTTGTTCAAATCTTCAGACATCCACCAGAAGGCTGGGCAGAAGTCCTTGGTGTAGACAATGCAATGGATGAATTCTCCATCAAGCAGTTAAAACATAACCAGCCCAAGTACAGACTCACAACTGGTCAAAGTCCAAAGAATAGGTGACTGGAGTATTTGGGCCCAAATAAGTCATCTTTATGACCTACCACTGTCACCCCCAACCCCAGCAGCATCTCTTCCACTACCATCACCATCATTGCCACAATCACCACCACCACCACCACCACCACCACCACCACCACCACCACCACTACCACCACTACCAGCAGCAGCAGCAGCAGCAGCAGCAGCAGCAGCAGCAGCAGCAGCAGCAGCAGCAGCAGCAGCAGCACACCATCCCTCCTCAAGCCTCAGGGAACATCGTATTGGGAGGGGATGGGAAGAATGTAAGAGCCACAGGTAGGGGAGGAGTACAGTGAAGCTGTCCCTTGGACATGGCATGGCTGCTTACACTCCAGAGCTCAGTGCAGCTGTCATTACCTGCATAAAGGGCAGCATAGATTAAGCTCATGAACAGTTCATCATGGAAAAGAGAAAGGCTCATAGACTTCAGCCCTCCCTGAAGGGCCATTAACAGTTAATGGTAGAAAGATGTCATTTTCTTCAGTGGTGGAACCACTGTTAAGTTGTCCACAGTCCAGAAAATAACCTCTTGTCCATGCTCATGTAAGCAGCCACAATGAAAGTCAGTGGATAACACACACATGCACACACATACACCATACACATGTGTGCAGACATGCACATACCCACACACACACACATACTATAAGCACACACATGTATGCACATGTTCAAACACACATACACACACTCACACACACATACACACACATATATACACACATCGGCGGTGTATTATAAGAGTGGGTTGGGGGAAAGAAGAAAGAGGGTTTCAATAGAAGAGGAAGGAGAAGGTTACATAGGATAATGGGGATGAAAAGGACTAAAGTTCTTTTCCCCCTGTTTTTTATTTATTTGTTTCCTTCCTTGCTTACTTACTTTACATCCCAATCGCAGGCCCCACCCTTCATCTCCCTTCACATGTCCCTCCTCTCCACCGCTGCCCTTCACCCTGAGAAAGAGGGAAGTCTTCCCTGGGTACCAACCTACCCTGGTGCCTCAAGTCACTGCAGAATGTTCATTAGACACATCCTCTCCCTCAGAAGCCAGAAAAGGCTGACAGACCAGTTAGAGGAATAGGATCCACAAGCAGACAACAGAGTCAGGGGAAGTCTCTCCTCCAGTTATTGGTGAACCCACCTAAAGACCAAGCTGCATAAAGTTTTTATATACCTGCATGATACTATCAAAGAATATAAAATAACTTTTAAAAGCCAACTTACTCGACGACTGTCCCAGAAGACCCAATTATCTACCAAGCTTCTAGTATAAAAGTATTAATATACTTTTAATCCCAACAGTCGGGAAGCAGAGGCAGGTAGATCTCTTGAGTTCAAGGCC
>JANHMN010000004.1:44809266-44823191 GCA_030674055.1 Rhabdomys pumilio | reverse complement strand
TATCAGTATAAGTGTGAGAGTCTCTTGTGACCTAAAAGGCTCAGTCCTTCACTAGTTGACATGTGTTGGTGCCAGCCTGTCCATGCGAAGGACTCAGCAGCCACAAAGACTTGAGGGACAAGATAGAGAAGCTCTGATCAGGACAACTTTCAGCCTAGGCTCTGCATAAGTAATAGTTTGAGATTGTTTGCTAACATTTTCCCAAATGCAAGAGATATTGCAAGAAACTGTAAAACAAGTATGTTGCCTACCCAACAGTTTCAAGGAGGTAGGATTCCTCTCTCTGAAATAGAGAAAAACCTTGAATTTTAGAAGGGGTAAAACAGCATCGGAGGCAGTCGCCCCAGCAAGAGGAGTACCTGAATCACCAAACATTGGTGACCTGAGGTCTACAGTGAAGGCTCCCAGCAGGATCCACACCTTGACAAGAGGTGGCCTTGATAGGTTCCAGGCTATTTACCAAGAGCAACCCCCAGCTTGATGTTTGTTTTATCGTTTTCGTTTTATTTCAATTTAAAGATATTTTAGGTCCATTTAGATGTTGAAAGACAGCCCCATGGTATGATCAAGGAGAATGGGGTGAGGGAGGACATAGGGGTGAGGTTGGTTAGTGAGTAAAAAGAATTGAATTGCACTAAAAAATGAATTTGTGGACATTTTTATTCAGAACTTGCTAGAAAGAAAAGAGTTTGTAAGAAGGAGTCAAGATATGCAACAGAGGCTGAGGGATGAAGATGAACTGCACTCTTCTAGAATACTGGAGTTCCAGATCCAATCCTAGATTTTCTGCAGCCATTCCTTCCTGCGCTCCGTCTCTGCTAGATGTCATTTCCTTGAAGTGATGCTTTCATGTTTGGCATTTGTGGGAAATTGAAAGGGCAGGAGCATTGTCCCTGAGACATCAGCATAACGTAGGGGGTGGGGAGGACAGTCTAAGCAAGAAAAAAAAAAAGAAAAAGAAAACCTACAGGAACAGAGGGGAGTGGAGTTGGGGGGTGGGGAGAGAGTCGGAGGAGATGGGGGAGTGTAGGCCTCAGGCTGGGCTGCATAGTTCTGTTTCAGCACTACTTGACAGATAAGGCCCAGGGTTGTGCTGCCCCTGGGGTCACTTAGGGGAATATACAGTTTTGTAACAGGAGGGAACTTCATTGGGTCATCCTAGTATTTCTTTAACAGTTTAGTAAGCAGGCCAGAGGGTGGGCAGCTGAAAGAGCACGATCAGGTCTGAGAAAACAAGCCCTAACAGGTCCCTCCTCCCCTCCACTTGCACAGCTGCCCCATCTGTCTTTACCCGGAGGAGTTGGCCTACAGGGTGTTTGGGAAAATCCTAGTGATTTAGCAGTCTCCAGTGGGCCCACTGGCTGAACAGCTGGGAAACTGTGAATCACATTGGATGGAATGCTCTGTTTACTTCTTCTTCACAGGGCTAAAGGGGAGCAATGTTTGTTCTCCCCCTGCCCCTTCCAGTTAGTTGATTGGAAATGGAAAATGGTACTCAGGGTTTCAGAGAAGGGGTAGCATTGGAAACACTGTATTTCAGAGGAATTGAGGAGAAGGGAAGCTATCTCTTCTCTAACTCCAGTATTAATTAATGCTTGCTCTCACTGCATTGCCACACGAGGTTCTCTCAGGGGCAGCCGGAAAAGGAAGTGCATGCAGAGATTGCAAACAGACTGTAGTAACTGGGAATGGTGGCAGGCAGCTAACTTAACTGGGACAGAAGCCCTGATTTAAATAACATTAAAGTGAAGCCCAATAAACAAAAACTGATAAACCTGGAACTGCTGAGATTGTATTAGTGATTGATAATATCGTTGCTGTTTCTTGTCATCGTTATGGAGTAGTCTTGAGACAGGTCTCTAAGGACATCACTGGGAAGCCAAAGCATGGCTGCCAACTGGTTCTAACATTGTTCACATTCAAGTCTCCTCCCCACATACTAATGAGTAACATGTCTGGGTTTGAACTCAGGTCCTTTGACTTTTCTGTAGCTCACTGCAGTAGTCAAATGTTTTAGGGACTTAAGCCTCACCTGAAACTAAGATCTGTCTAGGGGCAGAAAGTGACAATATGAGACATATCAAGCCATGGTTATTCTGTCTAGTAAAGAAGGTCACTGAGGCTGAATCAGGGAAGCTGTGTGTGACTTGACTTTATCTAAAGGAAAGCACACAGCACTCGAGGAGGTGCCCTGGAGACAGCTTTCCTAAAGTGAATTCTTCCTGAGCAATGTAAGTGTGGCGATCCCACTGCTGTTGTGTGCCAGTGTCCTACACAAACCTGGATAGTATATCCTCTAACACACATGGGCTGAATGATGAGAACTCACCATATGACCTATTGGTGATACCATGAACAAACCAGCACAAGACTGAAACAAGCACAGGAAGAAAGTAAAGTCGAGAGACTCAGTAAACACTGGGCATACGATGCTGTTGTAGGTTAGACACTGTATTCTGTCTGACATTAGAAACAAAGCGATAGTAGCAATCTGGTATAGTAAATACAAAAGCCAGCAGAGCAGACATTTATCAAGTATAACATAGCTTATGCAACTGTGTATGCTACGTTTAAATACTACTTGCAATCCAATAGGTTTGTTTATTCCAGCACATCACAAATGTGTGTGATGTGATGAGTTATATTGTGATCGTATAAAGGTATGAAGTTACCAGGCAACAGGAATTTTCTGGCTCCCTTACCAACCTGACAGAATTGTTATCATATACTAAGTGCATAACCAACCAAAGCATCATTATATGGCTTAAGGTTAGAAATCTTCAAACCTTGATGTGTCATCTACCATTTTTTCTTATGTTGGATACAGATAGAGCCCTGGTTTAAAAAAAAAAAGTGTGAGCTAGAAATCATGCTGCATCCATTAATTTCTTCTTGTAAAAACATTATAGAAGGAACATTCTAAAGGTCACACTTAGTAAGGGACTTGGCTTTGATGACATGCATGCTTAGAACTCACAGAATTTACAACCTGTGGAGCTGTGCTTCATCTGCTTCAGACTCCCTCATCAGGAGGAAGTGAGAAGAGAAAGAGGGGTTACTCATAAAGCTCCCTCAGCCAGTCCCTGAAGTAAGCTTTTCTTAATTATTTTATTTTTGTTTGTCTTATATAGGAGTGGGGACAGGCATTCACCCATAGTGTGCATATGGAGGTCAAAGGTGTGGGAATAGGGTCGGTCCTTCCCCGTGCAGGTCTGTGGATTGGACTCAGGCCGTCCGTCGGGCTTGATGTCAGGCTAAACCATCTCACCAGACCATAAACTGTTACTTTAATCTATGTTTACAATTACTCCATGGGAGTTATCAAAGTTTTCATTGCTAAAAAAAAAAAAAAGAAAAAGAAAAGAAAAGAAAAGAAAGAAACAAACAAACAAACAAACAAACAAATGAACAAACAGAGGTATGGAGAATTGAAGGAATCAAAGCCTTAGATTCTTTAGAAGCAGAAAGTAGATATAAAACAATGGCCACTGGACAGTCACAATTTACTGTTTACTACAATGACCCTCGACACAGTCATGCTTTATTTTAATTCAGAGAAGAAATCTTTCTACCAGCATCTGATTGGACGTGCTTTTTTGGAACTAAATTTATTACAAGTATAATTATCTAATTAACTCTGTAAAACAGTTTGTCTCTTTTCTTCCATTTACAGGGGCTTTTGTTTTCTCTGGCCTGGTTTCCATTGATGTCATAAACATCTCACTGTATTGTTCTTGTGTGTGTCCTTCTGAAAACTGTCCACGGTATCAGAAACAAAAAATATCCATGTTCAAATACATGAGAGTTGTATAAAGTTACAGGGTATATAAAAAAATGAACTGAGGTTTCTGTTTTCAAGTTTTAAAAAATACCTTGCGTTTGGTTTGATTTTGTATGCATGTGTGTGCATGAGGCCTACAGCCAGCATGCAGAGGTCAGAGGCCAACTTGCAAGAGTCAGTCTCTCCAACTATTTCATGCCCTGCAACTGAGCTGGGACCATCAGGCTTGGTAGCAGGTACCTTTTGTGCACCAAACCATCTCACTGGCCAGAGCTGAGGTGTCTCATATCACAAAATGTAGAATTCCACTGAGAACACCGATAACTTTGCAGGGAAACCATGAGGCAGTAAACACATTCCAAATGAGAGGAAAGTATGAGGCAGCTCTGAGAGATTATTTTGGGAAGAATGTGCCGAAATCTGGGCTTAGGATACTGGGAAATAAAGTATGTCACAGTTAAACGCAAAAATATTAAGAGGATTCCTGCTCTTCTAAGTGGAAGAAATCATTTGTTTGCTAGTGATTCAACACACTTCTGCCCCAACCCAACCCCACTCCACTCCAGTCACCCCCACCCCGAATAGACTCTGTGTAGATACCAGGAGGTGAACCTAGTATCAGTTTTGTCTTTACAGAATTTAATGTCTAGTCTCTCAAGAAAAACACATTTACTAGTCATGTCATAGTGAGCTGACAGGAGAAAACCAAGAGCAAGAGGTGCTGAGTGCAATCAGCCAGAATAAGCAGCGCTCCAGTCCTGTTTGCCGGTCCATTTTAGTAAAGACACAGATTATTTCAAGTGATTTACTCTAGATTGTTATAGCTTAGTTGGCCTCAACCCAGACAAGTCTTTTTACTAACATAGACTGATTTTAATGTCTCCATTGTAAAGAGAAATTGGTCAGTTAAAAAAAAAATGTTGAAACGAAAGCCAACATGGTGCTTCTAGTCCCAACATTTGAGGGGCTGGGGCAAGCCAGCCTGTGCTACATACCTCAACTATAAACTGAGACCACATCTTAGCTTCAGAACAAACCAAAATACAAAAAGGTGAGGAAGGAAAGGGGTGGTGGATGTTGGAACAACCAGAAACAGCCTTATTTGGATGACAGCACTGAGTGATTGTAAACAACCCACCTCAACACACACTTGCTAGATCACTTGATTTTAGAATCTTGGGATCTTTTCAAATGATCAATGTGACTAATGAGAAATCATTGTCCCCTGGGGATCATCAGCTTTCTTGGAAGATGATTCTCCTCACACTTGTCATCTCAATTTTAGAGACACCTGGGGTAACAACTCATGTACTAGAAATAGAAATAGTATACTCTTATGTTTGCCTCCAAAGCCATCTCTTTTTCTAGAAAAATAAATCCACTTGTTTCTGAAAGAAATAGTCTTTCAGTTCTTGGAGTGATGAATATCTGTGCTAATGCAGATCACAATCTGGCTAAATGAAATAACACTGTTTAAGAAAAGCAACACTATTCTCTTAGTTGTAGCCCTAGCCACACCTACACCTATTGGATGCTTGGTTTTCCTCTGCAGGGTTCTTATAATAATGGTGGATATGATTGTGATGAAAACACCATCCAAATAAGGAGTATTTTATTGTTTTTTCTCTTCTAGGGAGCATTTATTCCTTTTTTGAAATGATATCCAAAATTCTCCCCATGGGAACTAAGCTGACTCTGTGTATAGTACAGAAAAAGTGTAACAAAACTGGCTAAGTAGGACAGTTAATGGTGCCCATAAAAAGAAAGCAGCCACAGTGACCCGCACAGAAAAGCATGTGTCAAATGCTTTTATTAGGACAAAACTGTCCTAATAAGAATGAATTTTGCACGTTGTTTTGGACCTATAGACATGACGTCCCAGTCAGTTTCATGAATGTACATCAGAAATGGTATGAGCCTAAGGCTATAATCTTCCTACAAGAGAATTGAAAATGAAATCACACAAAAACAGGTGATTGTGTTCCTTCTGAAGTATTTGTGTCTTTTATTTAATTTTCTTGTCTTATTGCATTAGCAAGTACTTCTAGTATGAAGTCCAAAGGGAAGGTAATAGTAACCATCCATGCCCTGTATCTGATCTTAGTGGAGTATGTTGCCTTAAATTAAGCATGGTGGCTTGTAGGCTGTAGGATTTGTAGATGATCTTTATTGAGTTGAGGAGTGTTAACTCTAGTTTATTTTTGTTTTCCATGAATAAGCACTGGATTTTGTTAGGCGCTTTTTTTGTTCAAATCTGTGAATGTGACCCTATTAGTGTTCTATAGGGTGTTAATATAGTGGATTGTGTTATGTGGTTTTCTTGCGTACTTAGTGTAAATTTCACATGGAATTCTTTTTATACAAGGTCTGATTCCATGAGCAGACTACATCTATATCATTGAGTTTTTAAATCTATATTTTTGAGAAATATTGGCTTGTAGAGTCATACACACACACACACACACACACACACACACACACACACACACACACGTATATATAATGTGCTAGGCAAGCACTCTACTACTGATCAGCAACCTTAGGCCCTCAGAATTATTTAGGGATCTGAACTCTCCATCTTCCTACTATCCCTGCCTGCTCTCCCATCTACTTAATTCCTCTGACAATTCTGCAATTTCCTCTCCCATGGCTGCCTAGCATTGCCATGGTCAATCTTCACAAGGTACTAGCGAGTGGTAAATCATGTCAGTCTTAGTGTCACTTTGGATGAGTCAACTAGATTACTAGGAATGGGTCAACTAGACTAGTGAGTCAAACTAGTCAATATCTCTCAGTGGAATACAACATAAAATATGCAATACCATGTAGGAAGAAATCTTACCTTAAAAAAACAAAACAAAACAATTGAACCAGAGGTCTGAGGAAGATGGATCGAGTTAGGAGCATTTGTTGTACTTGTAGAGGACCCAGGTTTGGTTTAAAAAACCCACCTTGGGTGGTCCATGGTCACTTGATCTGCCACTTAGTTGTCTAATGCTTTCTGACTTCTACAGTGACTAGGAACATATGTGGAACACATACATCATGTAGGCAAAACACTCATAAAATGAATAGATATTTTTTAAATCTATATTTGGGCCTTTTAGAATCAGCTACTCATTTAAAGAAAATAGAAAAAAATAGAAGAAAAATTAAATAACACCAACAAAAAAGCAAACAAACAGACAAATGAAGAATGTTACACAGTCCCTAGGGAATTATACCAGGCATCCTTAGTAAACAGGAGGACAAAAGAGGTGAAGAAAGGATTCCCTAAATGAAAATTTTCAAGAATTTTTCAACCTAATGCTACATGGAATGTAATGAGCTCCTGAGTTGAGCAAAGACAGTATCAACTTGATGTCTAAATTCAAGACATTTGAGAGCATGCCTGCCTGATTACATGGCGCCAATTAAGTAGTGTTAGTTTTGCTGTGAAAATAAATCCTGTTATTCACACACACATCTGAATGTAGAGGTATAGGATCATGGGAGATGAACGAGAGGTTCTCTTGGTGGTACATTTGTATATGGAATGTCACACGAACCCTATTGCTTTCACAATTATATATATTACTGAAAAGTTTAAGAAATAAAAATAAAACAGTTAATCAAAGTGGGAAAATGAGATAATTGTTGGGAAGTTGATATATTCATGCTTACTTTTTCATAGTATGTATTTTCATGACAAAATTATAACAGTTGGCAACTTGTGTAATATCATTTCAATCCACACTGGTTACCTGAAAGTCTGACCCTATACTGGTTTTCACCCTCTTGCCTTCTCCAGGATTATTTCCTGCAGAAAAAAACACTTCTCTAAATGTGCTCCATTTCCAAAACCCACCATGTCCCTTGAGACTGCTAGTCTCTGGTGAATCCTATTCCCATTGTCCAGGAGCCTCTTCCTCTCCTTTTCAGTACAAAGTATTTCCACTGGGCTACCCATCCCGTCTAGTGATTCACTCCAATTTTTCCCTTTGCACATGTTTCTCTGAGTCTTGCTACATTTGGTGATAAGTACAAAGCCTGTGTGTCTGTCTCTTTACTCCTGGTCTCATTATGGCACCAGGGAAATTAAAAGTTGTTTAGTAACTTTCAAATTAATATCTATAAAATATTCTCATTATGTCTAAAGGGAAACATTTAAAAACAGCCTATTTATATCCTGCAAGGTTTCTCTCCCATCTCTTAAGTCTTCACAGAGATGAGACCCTTCTAAAAGGGAAGAGGGACCACAGTTCTAAAGCCCTGGACACACATATGTTAGAAAAGTGAGAGCAAGCCGATTCTGTTGTTAAGATTTAATAATTGTTAGAACAGCTGGCATTTCTCCTTAGAAAAATATTGAGAGGTAACTCCTTTAATGAACATTTTCCCCTACTCAGCAATACTTAATTTCTACTTAATTTCTTTGTGTTTATATGTTTATATTAGATTTAATTCCTTGACTTCCTCCCCAAATGTGTTTTTATGGAGGTTCCTCCCAGGCTATTTGGTTACAGTGAATTAGTTTTTTCTTAACTCATGAATTAAAGATTTGAAACCATGTGTGAGATTCCCTTCTACTCTTGAAGACTTAGTTTAGATCCCTGTGACAGTTTCTTTGAGTTTTTCTGTGTTTTCTGTGGAATTTAACTGTGTTTTGTAAGATCCAGAGATCTGTAACCCCCAAACCTTGGGTACGTGATAACCAGTTACATGGTCCTCCAATTTGAGTGTGGTTGTGTTAAATAATATTTTACAGAGACTGAAGTAGAGATGATGAAAGGTTATACATGAGTTATTAAGTAATCACTGAGCCAGTACAATCTGATGGATCCATAAGAGAGAATTTCATTTCCAGCTCAAAGGACTGAAGCATTGGTGTAGGCTACAGTGTGCTTCTGCCTTGAAAACATGTCAAGTGAAAGAAGCTAGTGACAAACACACACACACACACACACACACACACACACACACACACATATTACATCATTCAAAATCTGAAAATGTTCAGATCAGTCAAATTTGTAAAAACAGAAAGTAAGTTAGTGGCTGCTGGAAGGATTGGGGAACGTGGGGAGCAATTGTTAATGATTCCCTTAGAGGAATGATAAAAATATTCTAGATTTACTTATGTAGAAGCAATGGTGGCCCAGCACTGCTATTCTACTGGGACCGTAAACTTACAAACAATAATTTAGAAACACTAACAGTAGTTTTCAGTAAGACTGCTTTAAGCTTAGACATCTGAAGTGGATCTGGCGTTTTACACGGATGCTAGGTTTGCTTATAGACATCTGAAGTGGATCTGGTGTTTTTAGATGATGGTAGTTGAGGTAAGTCAAAGCCTGTCCTTTCAGTGATTTTCTTCTTACTTTTGTTTATTTCTTCCTTCACATAAGAGCTCAGTGCAGGTGTTGCTAGAGAACAGAGTGCCTCTGTCTCATCCCAAGACTCAAACCCATTCTACTTACCTCTAAAATCACAGAATGTGCTATGTTTAGAATGCCTATGAAGCCTCTACTTTCTTTTGGCAAGTAAACAGAGTCAAAAGAGACATCTCCATTTCTCTGCCTAGCCCAACTTGGGAGCAACCCATATGACTTCTGCTCAAGTACCACTGTGCTGCATGGCACATTTCATTGAAAGACATTTGGAAATAGAACTGAGTTGTATCCAGGAAGAAGAGACATATCTAGACAGTGTCTAGTGAGTTCTTGCCATTAAGCCTACCCCTACCCTACTACACGTACCCCTGACATCACTCTGTGCCCGATCTTTCTGCCTCCTTTGCAGTTGCTTATCTCTAATGATTTGTTTTACTCATCACCCAATAGAATTTCATATGTTGTGTGCTCTAACAATATGTGTGTATATCACACACATATATACACACACTTATATGCATATGTATAAATACAGCATGTGTATAAGTGGTGTTTGATTGTCAATGCCTTTGCTCAAGAAATTTATTGTGGCTACATTTTTCTGCTCTTCAAGGATGTGAAATTTTATTTTCTTTCATGAATTGTGTCCCGAGTTGTCTAGTGTTGATTTTCCTTACGCTGCAAGCTAGTATTAGCTCTATACTCCCAAATGTGAAGAAGCATGGACTCAGAGAAACAAGGATGTATTAGTGTGTCTTTGAGAGAAGAATTTATAGAGTTGCCACTCATAGAACATTTAGAAGGCACAGAATCCTTGCTCATATAATAGATACTTTGCATTTCATCTTTAGAAATATTGGACCTGCAAGAAGTTGGTGACGAGAGTAAAGGGTTTTCCAGAAATTCAGGAAGCATTACAAAGACAATGGCAGAGCTTTTCCTGAGTCATGTGTGAATTCCCCATAAGATTGCTACTTTAAAAAATCATAATAACTTGATCTGTACTACAGTCTATAAGTGCATTTTATAAGCCACATTTCATTTGGCCAATGCTTTTACTTTTATAATTACTTGACTTTACATTTATACCCAACTTGGGTCTTGAATTTACTTACATAGCACTCCAGCCCCAACTTGGCTTACATAGTTGTATGTGTTCTCCCAGAGCTTGTTTTCTGGTTGTGTTTAGAAATGAGCCATTTGTGATTAGTGGTTACTGGGGAAGGGTAATCACTGATAAGTCTCCCATGTTCCTGTGAGTAACCCTAATTCAACTCACTGATACTCCAGAAAATCAATGAGCCATTCAAAATTAACATTCAGAGTTGGGCATGATGACACATGCCTGTGATGTCAGTATTCATGCTGAGGCAGGAGGATTATTCACATCTGGACTTTCTGTACTATGTGGCATACATGTCTCAAAATAAACCAAAGCAACAAAAAAATGAATAATGAATGTCTCAAAAGTTTAAAATTGGACCCAAATACACCCAGTACAAATTTTACTGTAATAATGTGAATAATATCAAGTCCACATACGTTGACATTCTGAATGTGGCTCAGTTGTATTTTCTCCTGCAAGTCAGGCAAGCCAAGGGGTTCAGTGTTACGAATCAGTAAGAAAAGTCAGATCTGATTTCTACTGCCCCTTTATTCTTCACTCTGTGTACACTGGGTTGCTAATGTCTGATGCCTCTGTACTTTATGGTAATATCTCATCATGGAGTTTATTCTGTACCCATGGCTAGAATCTGACAAACTTCAAAGTAAGTAATATATATATATATTATATATATATCTTAGTCAGAACCTCTAGTCATTGGAGTGCCTTAGAAAGACAAATAGAACCATTTTGCTTTTGTTGTCATTGACTCATGCCACCAGACCCTGACTGCAGGGACAGTTCTGCTACTGCATAGGAGCAATGTGCATCTTACTTAGTTTACATGGCCTTTCCTCCTAAGATAATGTGGGAAGGAAGTGGAGCTGGAAATGTAGGACAAAGAGTCCACAGGGGAAATACTTGTTTATGCTTTGTATCAGAGAGTCAGAAATAGATGTGCCCAGTAACAGTAAGAAGATAGCTCTCAGGACGGGCCTTCTAGAGCCATGAAGATGAAGCCATGTTCCTTCTAGAGCCGGAACATGCTCCACTATCTTGAATATGAGCTACCTTCTAGAGCCATGAAGATGCTATTGCTAACTGTATTAGCCATTGCAGTTTTCTTCTTGTAAAGCCAATGTTAATATAACAGTCATCAAGTTGGAATCAGTGAAGATGAGAAAAATGGAAAAAGCTTTCTCTGTTGGATGAAGTACAATGATAACTCGGGCATTTTCTACCACCAAGCCCCGGCAGTTATGATCCCAATATAATAAGGGTCTTCTGGTGTCAGCAACCAAAGTTTAAAATCTGACTCCTCATTTAAAAGCTGTATAAAACTATTTTGTCACATAACAAGCTTCGGTGTTCTTGTCTAGAAAATGGAAAATGATAGTGTAAGACTACAGTAAGGATTTAAAGAGAGAGTGAGCCCAATAGACATGATAAACAACTCTATTGGTTCTCATTATCCTGTAATACATTCTAGATCCCTTGGCCCAGCTCTTCTGCCTTTACTGTCTTGCTCCTAAAACCCTGCTGTTGAAATTTTCTGAAATAATTTTCAGTGTTGTTTCCTCCCCTCTGGTTTTCTGGCCCTTCCCCCTTGAGGTAGGTAAGTTGCTTGATGACCACAAAGACAAGCTGTTCTAGGAGGGTGCCTACAGACTAAGCATGTGACATGTGAAGTTGGGATCTGAAGATTATTCCCCACTGATTGCAGATTAGACAAAGAGACGATTGTCTTATTTTGCCTCCCCCCCCATCCCCTTACAGAACTGCTGCCTGCCGAGGGCCAGCTGTGTTGTGCTGGATGCTTCAGAGTACAGCTGTGGGAAGGCGAGCTGAAGGATGCCCTCCAGATTTGTTGTAAGAGAAGGGCAGCTGCCAGCAAGCCGGAACATGCTCCACTATCTTGAATATGAGCTACCTGTTACCAGCTGGGGTAGTATGTCCTCAGCTAAAGCTCAAATGGCTGTTGAGAGCATGTTCTCCTCTCAACTCTGTTGATTAAATGCTCTGCCCTTCCTTCAAGGTCCATTTCAACTCTCAGTTTCTGCATGCAGGCTTTTGTAGTCTCTGATGGTCTTCCTCCCCATCTCAGTTGAAGACATGTGCTAAGACCCAGAACTAGTATCTGTGAGCTTTCTTGACTGATCTAGTGAGGTATCTAGGACCTTCTCTCCCACCCCCGCCACAGCAAAGAGCGTGATGAAAATACTGGTAGTCCATAGTCTGAACTACAATAATATCCTCTGATCAACTGGTTTCTTGAGGTTATAACCATTCTTTGGTTTTCATTCAATATAAATTGATGCTTTAATTGACCATTAGTTTTACCCATCCTGACTTTTGATTCTGACCACATGGACCATACATAAATAAAAGTACACAGAGGAAAGAGACCACGGAACTGTTTTAGCTCATGGTTATTACTTCATTCATTTGTACCGTTGTGAAAACTCTGGTTTTTTTCACCCTAAGGAAGAGTTCAGCAGTTTGTTTTTCCAGGTGTTCAAAGGATTAATAATTTGAATTTGATGAGCTAATTCACTTAGCAACATGGAAAAGTGATACCAGTGCAGGTGTGTGTGTGTGTGTGTGTGTGTGTGTGTCTGTCTGTCTGTCTGTCTGTCTGTATGTATGTCCCCATGTGCCCAAGCATGTACCTTCATGTACCCTTTACATATATACCCCTTTAAGAAAAATGAGAGATGAGAGATATAATGAAAAACTGGCTCATTTTTAGGTTATACTATGAAACTTTCCTCACTTTTTTTTGTAATTTCCCTTGATGAAGCCAGTATAACAAACTAGTTGTCTATTTTAGCTCTGAGATTGAATTCTGTGACTCATTACTCTTCTCGAACCTACTTTAATTTGGGCATGATGGCTTACACCTATGATTCCAGCACTCAGTAGACTGAAGCAGAAGAACTGCCATGAGTCCAAGGCCATCCTGGACTTTACAGTGAGACTGTCTCTAAAAGAAGAGAAAGGTGGAAGACCTATTCTAAACAAAACCATGACCCTATTTGTAAATTAGTGTGCCTTTCACCAGGTGCCAGGTCTTGGGGCGACGTTTGTTATCTTATCATTGTCCTGTTATCACACATAAATTCCTGCCATCTACAGCTACCTAGGTTGGGGAATCCAATGTGTGTGGCCTGGCTGATCTCCCCAGTCTCTCAGGAGTGCCTCTCCCTGAGCCCATCCTTAGAGATTGAGTCAGGATGCCCAGGGTGACTTTCTTTAAAAAGCTTTCCCATGAGGCTAGTGAGCAACTGATGTGGAAACTGTAAGGATAAAGAGCTTAGGTTCTTCCTGGTAGGAATCAGTTAACTGCTCAGGAAAATCAGATGAAAGAACAGATAATCCTCAAGCTTTAGATTCTGAGATACCTAAATTCAGTCCTGTACCATTTTTGAATCGCCTTATGAAGTGTTTGTATACAGATTCTTCCCACAGATAATGCATTGTTCTTTCTTTCTTTCTCCCTTCCTTCTTCTCCTTCTTCTCCTTCTCCTCCTCCTCCTCCTCCTCTTCCTTTTCCTCCTCCTCCTCCTCTTCCTCCTCTTCCTCCTCCTCCTCCTCCTCCTCCTGCTCTTCTTCTTCTTCTTCTTCTTCTTCTTCTTCTTCTTCTTCTTCTTCTTCTTCTTCTTCTTCT
>JANHMN010000004.1:44791407-44808055 GCA_030674055.1 Rhabdomys pumilio | reverse complement strand
ACACACACACACACACACACACACACACACACACACACACACACACAAAGCTTCTGTTTTAAAAACTCACATGCCAAGGGCTGTATTTTCTCTGGAATTTAAAATGGTTTACCTGGCTTATCCTCAGTGTTGCTCAACATGAGTTATTGTGTATTCCTCATTAAAAAGTCCGAATTATAGGCATTTTGTATTTCTTGCTGATGAATGGTTAGCTTAATACTGGATAATGTTAGTTGTAAGTTTACTATTGACATTTTTAACACTTCAACATGAAAAAAAATACTGGAGACTGTATGAAGATTTCTCCAATAAATTCTGTGGACTATCACTTAGAATTGACTTCATTGAGAATCAGTGTAACATGACTTGGTAGCTAATGAATACATGCCCAGAGAGGATATGAGGCATTAAAGCGTTGCCTACTGTGGGGGCCACAGCAGAGGCAAAGCCAGCTGTCTCACCACTCTGTACTGGGGGATTATATGTCTCCCAATGAAGGAATATTGAACTCTGTTCCAGTGAGTGTAATGACAGATTCTAAATCTCTCACATCACAGAAAGAGGAAGTAATTGGCGGGTTAGTGATGGCAACAAGGTCAGAATCCAGGTCTCCCAACATCCATTGAATGTTCCTTCTACTTTGCAGCTCTTATGACTGGTAAAGAGGTTGTGAGTTACGTGGAAACCTGGACAAAGGTCATCTTGATTTTAAGGGAGTTCATAAATATGTAATGATGATAAGCAGACTAGAAGAGTAATGGGCAGGGGGAATATAAAGCACTTACTGTGTAGTGTTGCCTTTGGAAATGAACAGCTTTTCTGGAAGGTAATTTTGCTTGGGGGACATGCCCAGATGAACAAGTGAATGGGGATAGGACTGTACTGTTCAGCCTCCTTCCCAGGACACTCTCTGTGAAAGAGGGTCAGGTCCCAGGCTGCAATGTGAATGGAGAGGCATTGTTCCCTGGTGATCTGAGAAAGGTACCCGGCTCCAAGTTTTTGATTAAGTGAGAGGAAGCACACTTCACAGGCCGGAGATGTAAAGGGCTTTGACAATTTATGTCTCTGTAAAAGCAATTAACTCTTCACAGCTGAAAATGAAAAGAAAGTAGAAACAAAAGTTCATGGGTTTAGCTTAAAATAATGACCCATCTTCAATAATCTAAGGTTTTGCTCCTATAACTTTAGCCACAAAAATCTCATTCTTAATTCTTTTGATTGATTGTTGTTAACTGTAACAGAGTTAGCAGTTGTAATGTGCTAGGAAAATTCAACATAACATAGGTAATAACATATTTATCTGTCCTACAAACATGTTCAAACTGCATCTCACATGGCACTTGCAACCACGTGTAGCAGAGAAGAGCTGCGAATGTGGCACGTTACAAGTGATAACTTACTTAGCACATTATGAGTTTTTATAGTTGTGTGGATGCATGCACAGGTGCATGTGCCTATGCAGACCAAGGGCAACCTTGAGGGTCGTCCTTCCTTAGTTACTATGCACTTTGTCTTTTGAGACAGTCTGGGACTAACTTGATTAGGCTGGACTAGCTGGCTGGAAAGCAGTGATTTGCTTGTGTCTGCTTCCACAGTGCTGCAGTCACAACCGCATATTACTGTTACCTGCCTTTTTAATATCGATTCAGGGCATTGAACTTGTTTCCTAATGCTTGAACAGCAAGCAATTTACCAAGTGAGCCATCACCCGCAGCTTGCATCATGTTTTCTATAACTCGAATGCACGAATGCATTTCTCAATCATAAATTTGTAGATGATTGGAATGTATGTACAAGAAAATCCAATTTAAATGTTGATTTATAAAAAATACAAATTATATAATATTAGTTAACGTCAACTGTAAACATGACACAGCCTAGGCTCACCTGAAAATATGAGTCTTAACTGACTTCCTGTCTTTATCAGGATGACCCATGGACATTTTATAATGAACAGTCTTGATTGCCTGAATTGATGTAGGAAGGCCCAGCCCACTGTGGGCAGTACCATTCCTACGAAGGTGGCCATAGGAATAAGTTCGTGCTAAGCATGAGTTTGTGTGTGAGCCAGAGAGTAAGGGAGCCAGCAGACAGCATCCTATGTGGTTCCTGGTATCCTTCAGCTTCAGTGCATTCCTTGTCAGAGGTACTGCTGCATGAACAATAAGTATCTCCGCATTTAGGTTCCTGCTGTGAATCCCTCAGTGATGCACCAGTGACCTCAAAGTCTAAGATGCAAGGAACCATTTTCCCTCAAGTTTCCTTTTACTGCTCTGGTCAGAGCGTTTTGTTGCAACAGCAGGAAGGAATACATAGTAACTTTATCTCACACATGCTTGCACACACCCAGTGTCGGATACATTTGACACAGATACCTGAATTACAAGTGCCCCTTTAGGCCCTGACTCAGAGTTGTTTATCAAAGAGATGAAACTTCAGGATGTATGGCCCCATTTGACAAAGTAGCCAGCTGTGATCACATGCTAGAAAAGTCCACCTGGTCTTTATAAAACCAGAAAATGATTTTTGCAAGTAGTGGGCCATAAGTTCTTTTTATAGTATAGAAGAGAGAGACTGATATAGCCAGAGTAGCCAGTCAAAGATTGTGATTCATTAACCATTTTCACCAGAATTTATATTGCATTCATATTAAATCCATTTTGCAGAATCTTGGGGAATAGGCCTCAGCAGTCCCTCTACACTGAGTTCCTTAGTTGGTTCCTGTGCTCCCTCTGGGTTCTCAAACACTGGGGTTGACTATTTGCATCACAACTGGCCTTGACTATGAAGAGATTGACAATCCTAATCTTTATTTACATAAACAAAGACCAAAGTTCCTCCATTCTGTGTCAGCCCTGTTCTGTGCCCTGGACTCTGTTAAGGCCTTTTCCTGCTCTGTTTAATGTCTTTTCCTGCTGTTTAATGTCTACTAAATATTTCTCTGTTACATGTTCTTACATTTGTTCATATGGTTTATATTGGAATATTATCAGTTAGAAGAAAATGTCTTTAATTCTAATTCCCCTAATATAATAGTCAATAAATCTCTATTGCATCCTTTTTCTTTAGTTAGTAATAGTTAATATTTTGAAAATATATTAGCCTAAAAGCCTTTTTGGCTGAGTGGAGCCTTTTGTGGAATAGAAAGGAGTCCAGGCCTTAGAGCAATCCCAAGAACTAGATTTGAGATAAGCCAATAAGTAGAATGAGCAGGGTCTACTTTAGCTGTTGGAGGGTTTTCAGATTAAAGTGAATCTGTTGATTTGGCATCTGCTTCTACTTAGACTCTAAGATTTCTGAATTTCTGAGTTAGATGCTAGTCTCTCCATCTCTTCAATACCTAGCATTTGGTGCAGATAGTAAAAGGGGAAAAAAGTTTGTTGGTATTCAACTTAGCCCTTGGAGAGAACAAATGCTGAGCAGATGTGGTTCGGAATGCTCACTGCCCAGACAAATCAGCTTCAGTTCCTTAAAGAGATGCTCATCTCTGAATATTTGAGGAAGACTTCAGCAGCTATCTGCCCATCTCTTAAGCATGTAACAGTTTCTTTTGCAGGCCCTGTTAAAATTTAGTCCCTGTTACCCACCCAGACCTTATTAAATTCCTCTAGTCCTAGGTAGATTAATTGGCTTAAAAGGCAAAACAAATATATTAAAACCACTCTAGTGTCCAGTCTTTTTCCATGACATAACCACTCAAACCAGTGAATTACCATGTAGCCTTCCTCTACCAGGTTGTTCTGCAAGGTTTCCAGATTGTCAGATGTCTAGCAATATCTGAAATGTGATAGTAATTTTTTAGCAAGATATGTTAATACATTTAACAGAAAATAACATCAGGACAGTGGGAGGGGATAGGTGATTGTATAACTTGCTGGGGAAATATGAGCAAACTTCTGTTCATCCCAGGTACAATACAGTGAAAAGTACCAAATGAACAATGGACCAGTGAGTTTATTGGGCATATAGTGGCGTGGGGGTAGGGCTCACCTCTAGCAAAGCAGGTGCATCACCAGAACCCACAGCATGGGTAATGACACCTGGAAGCTGCACACCGCACTTCCTGACCAACTTGTAGCTCCATTGCAGAAGCTTTCCCGGAGCAATTGCTCACTGCTGAACCAAGGGAGGGGGTCTCTTGGGTCTCATGGGTTTCTTGAGCTCCCTGAGTCTTATGAGACTCTCTTCTCTTTGGGACAGAATGTTTTAATTTGAAGAAAACAGTGATACGATGAAGGTGTAATTCAGTGGATTCTATGAATGCACGTGTGTGTGTGCACGAGCACACACACACACACCTTAGTGGATCTCACATACACAAAAATTCATGAAGGTAGGAGAGGGACTAATCCAGGAGAAGCAGAAGCAAGATAAAGTAATAACGAGTGGATATGATCAAAATACATGTACACATGTACATATTGCATACATGTATGAAGTTGTAGAAAACATGAATCTGTATAAATATAACAACAAAAACACAGGATAACAGTGGGTAGAAAGCCTTTCTTCCCTGCAGCCCAAATCTGTGCCCATGGGTATGTGAACAGATCTGACAGATGACAGTCTACATGTGGTGTCTTTCCTTGTAGAGCCTGAGTTTGCCTTACTTCCCACTCTTCTCAAATGTTTCCCACTGCCCCCGCCCCATCAAACAAGAGCAACCAGTGCAGCAATCCTTGCTCATTCCCTCACACGGACCCCGGCAGCATCTCTGTCAGAAGCTTCCCTGAATTACTTTCCAAGCATACCTGTGTTTTCCTCTGTCCCTCCAATTATTCCTGCTCTCAGGGCCCTGAGTCTGTCTCTGTGCCTTTAACTCTGATCACAGGATGAGTTTATATTTTGCTTGCCTGCCTTTTCTCATTTTTCACTTCGTGCGTGCCCTTTCCTCTGTTGTCTCTTGAATTCTTAGTGGTGATTTTGTTTGTTTTCTTCTGCTTTGTTTCCCTTGACTGTCTACTGTAACCTTCCATCAGTTTGTAGGCAAACTCTGCCTCAGTGAGACTCTGACCACCTAACCATCTCCAGTATGGCAGCTTTTAGACCTTCCCTCATGGAGCCTGAGACGTTATGCTTGTTACACAATATAACACTTCTTCTGTGTGGAATAGGTCTACAAAGTAAAGTTATGATAATTTGGACCTCTAGTCAAAATATCTGTCAGCTTCTACTTAGACTATAAGACTTTTGAATTTTTGAATTAAATGTTAGTATCTCCATTTCCCCCATACCTAACATTTAGTACAGATAGTAAAAGGCAGTAACTACCCTTGTGTATGACGCTGTTTCCAGTAGAGTCAGAAGGATCTTGCAGCTTTCCATCTGTATCCAGAGAGTAAAGACTGTACGCTGGAGAGCCCTCAAGCCTAGCAATATTTCCCGGAGTCCTACTAAGAAATATTGCTAATTTTCTATCCATCCTATCAGTTGTTGAGAGATGTGCTGGTCCCTCACTGTTCCTTTCTTTTGGGTTCATCAATATTTGCTTCATGCATTTTGCAGCTCTCCTGTATATGCATTTTGGGTTGCTATTGTCCTTTTATAATGATAGTTTTCCCTGTACCCATAGCAATCGCCTGTCCAGATGCCAGCTTTGTCTCAGACCACAGTCTTTCCTGCTCGCCTTTGCTTCACATTTGCATAATGTGTTTTCCCATCTTTCCATTTTCAACCTGCACAATTACATTTGAAGTCAGTTTCTTATATGCGGCATTCAAATTGGTCATATTTTTAACCATCTGGCTAATTTCCGTTTTTATTACACATATTTAGTCCACTTACAGTTACGAAACTATTGATGTGTTAAAGTGTAAGTATGCCATTTTGGGTTGTTTTCTGGTTTCTTTTTCCCACCTTTCTGGGGGGCTCTGGATTGAACATATTTTTATAATTCTGTATCATTAAAATATATCCCTTTATATGTTTTTTCAGTAGATTCTTTACCTATTATAGTTTATATGTATAACTTACCACAGTGCCACTTTGGGGGAGGTGAGGAAACTTTTTATTTTGTTATGTCATTTTATCCTCTCCAGTTTAGAATAGAACAGATATGACCTTAGATTGAAAAAAAAAATGTTGTTATAAGCTATATTATTATATTGTATTATTATAAGCTGTATTGCTATATTATAAGAAGCGATTTATAAAGCTTGAGAGAAGGTGGAAAGCCTAGTGTATGTATTGATATTTTTGCCTGTCATGGTTTTTATTCCCTCCTGAAGTTCCATGTTTTCTCTTCCATCATTCTTGGGAAACTTTTAGTTTTTCGTTAGGAAGCAAACTGTTAAAGTCTCTTATCGTTTTCTTTCCTCAGGCAAGGATTTCTTTTTCCCTTATTCCTACATGACAGTTTCCCTGAGTGCTGAATTCTGGGCTGACAGAGGGCTTTGTTGTTGCTTATTTGGTTTTAGGACTTAAACATGTATTTGGCACTTTCCTCTGGTTTCCATGATGTCCGATGGGAGATGTGTTGTAGTTACCAACTATTTTCCTGCATAACCAAGATGACAATATCATATATTTATTTATAAATGATCCTTATAATTAGCTTCTGGAAGTTCAGTTATAATACATAGGTATCATCGTGGATTTAGGAGTGTTCTGTTTGCAATCCACTCAGCTTCCGGAATTGGTATTTTGTTTCTCATCAAATTTGGGGATTGGCAGCTACTTCTCTGAGTACTTTTTCAGACAGACCTTCCATCTCTTCTCCTGAGATCCACTGATGTGAATGAGAGCTCTTTGGCATAGGCTTACACATCCTTTATGGTTATGTTCACGTCCCCTGTTTCTCTTTTGAGTTTTGATTTTTCAGATTTGGCTGTTTCTTGTCATTCACTGTCTGGGTCACTGATTCTTTTCTGCCACCGAGCATTCATCCAAATTTTTATTGAAGTTATTTTGTTTTTAGGGAAGATCAGTCCTGCTCTAACCCATTCCCTGCCCTGTCTGCATTACTTCCTCTGCAGCTCTAGATAAGCTGGAAATGACTGCCCATAATAGTCCGGATTAGTCTGATTGCTTCTCTCTTGGATAGCTGCATTCCTACATCCCTAGTGCGTATATGTATGTTCCAGAAAGCTCCAGATTCCAGTAGGATCAGGAGCCCCAGGGATCCCTCCTTCTACAGTGAGACAATCATCCTGCATAATTAACCATGTTACATCTGCCCATAGCAAGCTGCTTCCCTGTTCTGCTCCTCCTGTGCTACCCTTTGCTCCCTTGTTAATCCTCTTCCAAGGGGTGAAGGAGCAGGGGAGAGCTGGGAGAGGGTAGAGAGAAAAAGGGAGCCTTGTAAAGCTTCATAATATTTATCCCTGAATTTTCTGCCACTGAAGGTGAAGAACTTCCTTAACCTTTGCCAAGAAGGCCTAAAACACATACTTCTTCATTTCTGTCTGTTTCCTTTCAACAATAATAATGAAACATTAGGGCCTCGTTTTATCTGAATTACATATTAGCCTTGAACTCACAAAATAAATCTGCTAAAGTATTTGTGGCAATGTCATTCTCTGGTTGTTATTTAGATTGTCTTCACTCTAAGTTTACTTCCAAAGACACTTTTGTACTAGAAAGTCTGTTATTATCAATATATAAAATCTTAAAATTGGGAGTATATATAATCTTAACATTATGTATTTATTTAATCTTATATATATTTATATAATTTTAAAATTGGAAATACATATACATATATGTGTGTGAATATATATATATATATATATACACACACACACGCATATACACACACATATATATGTGTGTGTGTGTGTGTGTGTGTGTGTGTGTGATCTTAAAATTGGACCCAGAGAGAGATGTGGCTCTGTACCCTGCCTTCACTTTCCTCCGTTATTTCCACCTGCATAATAAGACCCTCTTCTGTGTCACTGAACTCTTGAGGAAAGTAGAGCCATGATGCTTCATGTTCAAAATAGAACAGGTTTGGTAGTAGACAATATTTGTCAATATTTGAGGATGAATCCTCTAAGGCAAAGATGTTCAGTCTCACAATAGTACGTTGTAATTTAATTTTTACAGTAACAGAATTAGCTAAAGAGAAACAATTTTCACTCTTTTTAAGCTGGCATTGCTTGCCTTGGGTGGTAGTCCAGGTCCATGGACAGTTTACCTCCACAAGTTTTCCTGTTTCCTTTACTTTTACTGCCATTAAAATCTTTATTATATATTCTTTCATAGTTTCATACATGAGTATGATGATTTTAGACTGCATTCACCTCTCATTTCCACTCTCCCTCCCACTGCCCCTAGAGTACCACACACATCCTCCTCCCAATCTTGACTCCTATTTAATTTTTAGAACCCAGTGAGTGTAACTGTTAGTGCTGCCTGTTTGCACATGGATGTATAATATTCAGTGGGACATAGGCAGCCTATGATGGACCATGCAACTGAAGAAAATTGACACCCCAACCTCAGCAGCCCTCACCTACTAAAATGCCATGGTGAGAGGTGGGACTTCCTGTCTATGCTGGGGTATTGACAGCTTGACTTTATGTAGGTTTTATGTAGGCAACCATGGCTGCTGTAAGTTCATAGGTGCAATGGCCCTTTCATGTCCAGGAGACACTCTATTGCAGGAGTGCTCCCCAATCCCTGGTATTTACTGCTTCTTTGATTTCACATTTAATTTGTACCTGATTCTTTGCAGACTGTTGTATCAGATTCTTAGTTGAATGTTTTCTTAGACTGAAAAAAATTTTTTATTATAAATCCTTAGAGGTTTTAAATACAGGGGACATGCTGTCTTTTTAGTTCCAAAATTTTGTAAGTTAAATTTGGTAAGAAGGTAATAATTAAAACAAGGAAAGAGGAGCTAGAAAGATGGCTCAGGGGTTACAAACACTGGCTGTTCTTCCAGAGGTCCAAGGTTCAATTCTCAGTACCCACATGACAGCTCACATCTGTCTGTAACTCCATTTTCAGGGGATCTGATGCCTTCACACAAACGTATGTACAGGCAAAACACCAATGAACTTAAAAATAAAAATAAATTTAAAAAGAAAAGAAAGAACCTTATATCCATCCTAACACAAGCAGCGGAAGCAGAACTACCTTCCTAACTTTTAAGTTTTCTCCCACAATGAAGTGCAGACTCCCTTGAGTGTACATGGGGTTGTCTTCATTTTCTCGTCTACATAGAAGCATGCTGCATGCTGACATTCATTTTTTCACAGTCCTTGTAGCTAAGTGAGAACTTCTTTCCAGCATTTGGGGCTCAGAGGAAGTGAAGAGAGCTCAGGGATTTCTCATGACTGGAAGGAAGTGGACAAATTAGCTTGAATGTTTGCTGCAGAGGTTAGGGCCTGCTTATTTTAGATCCTCCCCCTCTCCCCACTTCTTGAACCATTTAGGCACAGACATCTCCTCTGTCCTTAACCCCAGTTTCTCTTCTTTTCCTAAAACCAAGCAAAACAAATTCTTTAAACACTGGACAAGAATAGGCAAGCATTCTTAAATCAAGTCCAAACTTTCAACCTTTCTAAGACGTGAACTCCCCGAGGCTGGGGGCACCTACACTGGCGGTGAGACTCCATGCTTCCTCACCATGCTTTCAAAGCATGACTGCCTGGGAACTCCGAAGCCCATGGTAGATATTTCCCTGATAAATACTGCATCCTCTGTGTTGTGTATAGCAGTCCACAACTCCCTGGGGCTCAATCAATAAGAATATTTCATAACATTCCTCAGTCGTAATCTGTAAACCAAGAGGTTTTGTTTTTATTTATGTCAATGTGTCTGTGTCTCTGTGAGCATATACAATGTATGTGCAGATGCCTAAGGAGGCCAAAAAAGGGCTTTATATTCCATGGAACTGGAGTTACAAAATGCCTAAGGGATGCTGGAAACAAAACGCAGGTTCCCTGCAAGAGCAGCAAGTGGTTTTAATTAGTGAACCACATCTCCAGCCCCAGCAAAGACTTTCTAACTGAATTGTCCTTAGATGTCATGGAGATGTCTGGCTATTTAAGCCCAGCCTGGCTATAAAATTCCACTTTTCTCTCTGTATATCTATGTCATATTTAATCTTTTAGGCTTGGCTTGAGCCTCCTAAAGTGGACTAAACTCTCGTCCAACATCTTATACAATGTTTTCGGCATTTATAGACCACGATGTGCTGTTTACCACAGGATGACTTGAGGCTGTGTGTTCCATCTTTGCTTCATCCTCGTGTACATCACCTCATCAAGATTGTAAGTTCCTTATGAGCGTGGCTAGATGAAAAGTTCAAGGACACCTACGTGCCAAAAAGGGTTTGGTATCCTCTGCCCCTGTGGCATCTAATGTAAAATTTAATGATGTTATTGAGCCTGATAAGGATAAGAAATTCCAAGAAGATTTAAATTTTCCCTTATTTGTTCTTGAAACACTATTCTTTAAAAAAATAAAAAAAAAATATCCTATTTTAGACACAGCAAGCAAATGCTAAAATGGTCTACCAATAAACCCTCATTTGTTTGAGGGTAAAAATTGGGCACCCTTACAGTTCCAAGGAACAATTAGCATGTGCCTCCATCTATAGTCTGTAAGATTCGAGGACACATTAGAATTGACGTTCGTCTGAAATGTTGCCTTTATAATGGGGGTTCTGTATATCAGAACTCTCTGCACTGTGAGGCATATTTTGTATCTACCATCCAAATGACAGTAATTTAATTGTCTTGTTTTTGCAAATGCCACTGGACAATGCTTCTAAACTAGGGAGAGAGAGAGAAAAAAAAAAGCTAAATATATCAAGGGAAATTATATGTGCACTCACAATAAAATCAAACTCTAATGTGTCTAATGACTTTTCTCTAAACTTGAGCTTTGGTTCCATGACTCCAGGAGGGAAAGGGGGTCCCTCTCCCCCACCCCCAGATCCTCACTGGGTTCTGTGCTTGGTACCAAAGTTAGGAAACATTTTAGCAAGATACTTTCTCTACAGTGTCACATTGTTCCTTTACAAGAAATATTGGTTCTGCTTCTTGACAAAATTGTCTCAGAATCATTTAGCCTAAAATAGGTGAGATTCCTTTGGGTTCAGTTAGGCCTGCTATCGTTATAGGCGAGGGGAAGAGATGGTCTTCTATCCCGATGTATCAGTCTCCCTGCTTTTGTTGGCTCTGCCAGCTTTTTTTGTTTTCAATAGATTTCAATTTGGGGGGAGTTTGTTTCAGGACAAAATTGATCAAAAGGGGCACATGTCTGTTGCTTCCTGCTAAAGCAGAGAAGGTTTGCCTTACTGCCCTGGCATCACCCCTGGGAGTCTGTAAATTCCATTCTGATTTACTAATATCATACATTTGTGGGCTTTGACAAATGTATAATACTTGTACTCATTCTGGAATCATAAAGAATTGTTTTATTACCTGAAAAACATAGTTCATGCCCCCACCCCAACTTCCACCTCATCATTTCTGGTAGCCATGATCTTTATGCCTTTCCATGGTTTGGCCTGTCCCTGGATGTCCTATGGCTGCCATATTCATATTTCATATGAACTATGTCTTTCTTTCCTCAAAGTGCAATGTGAGTTCTTAAGTGAGTCATTCATTTATAACTATCAGATGTAGAAGTGAGAGCACAGATCATTGGTGGGGTGACTTAATGAGAAGACGCGTGTGGAGGAATATAGAAACGACAGCCATCTAAAGCTCCTAAATCTTAATTCTTAGAATTATTTCTTTTTTACTCTCCTAGGGCCCCTTGAGGAAACTTGTTTCAGTTTATTAGCCCTGCTGTGAATACGGCAGGGTTTCGTCAGCTGTCCACGTGAAAACAGTACCATACGTGAAAACAGTACCATGCTTCTTTTTGCTTGGGTTTCTTAGCAGGACTGAGGAGCTGGTTCACAGCTCAGAGGTGGCTGAAGGTCAGAAGAGACATTCAGTGATGGTGTCAACTCAGAGTTGGGAATTCCAGGCTTCAGTCTTGCTGTCCCTCTACCCAGATAGCTTAAGTCAATGCATTTCTGTTCATTTACTAGAAGTTTCTGGCATGAACAGAGCTCAGATACATCCGTCAGACTGGTCTCTGTAAACCTCATTTTATTTTTGATTTGGCTTTTTTTTTGTGCCATGCCAGTCCTTAACTTTGCCATCCATGTGGCCTTTCTCTAGCTTTGTCAACCCCACTAATGACAGACGCCTGGTGTGTATACCTGTGGCAGACTTAAAGGATCAACTAGTTTCTGATGCTGCCTGAACCTGAACTCACGCTCTAAATTTTCCCCATTACTGCCCTTGGGGCAGCCACTGCCAGTCACTCCTCATCTGTACTGGAAGCAAGATGTATTTGCCATCCTGGGAACTGGCCAAGATGACATCACTGTACCCTACTTTTAGCTAAAAGCACATTAGGTCTCATCATGGTATTGAGAGAACCTTTGCCACTCTAAGGTACTTTAAGGATAACTTTCAAGCTCTCCAGAGCATCACAGAATAGCAAAGGCTAATGATGAAAATAATGTGAGTGAATTCCTGAAATCTACATTCAGGGTTTGTGTGTATAGAGTTTGTGCTTAGGGCGTTTCCATTGACTGACTTCCTTAACATCCTCAGATAGTTTACAATAAGTCTGATTAGTTAAACAAGTGTTGTGTGGGGGAGTCCAGAGTGATGGGTGAGGGCTTCTGGTACAAATGCCCTTCACAGAACTCAAGGGAAGTGTACTGTGTTGAAAAAAGCCAATCTTGGGGTGAGAGAGATGAGTCAGTAAGAGCACTTGTTCTGTCAACATGAGGACCTCAATTCAAATTTCAGCACCCATGGAATAAAACCGTGCACACCTGTATGACCCTAGCCTTTGGGGAGTAGAGACTAGCAAATTCCCAAGGACCAAACCTAAACAAGCTGTGAGAAATCCTGTCTCAAAGCAGTAAGTTGGAGACACTTGAAGTTCTGCTCCGCCTCAAACGACAGTTTTAAAGAGTCAATACTGAGTGATCCTGTTTGTGTATCTATGAAACGACAACACTTAGAGGTGGAAGGAGGATCAGCAGCTCCCAAAGCTTTGGCAGGAGGGAAGCACAAAGTGTATTCGGTAGTTTAAGGGTACCCAAGAGGTTTTGCAACGGACCTTGGAGTTCATGAGCATGCTGTAAAACTGCATTTTAAAATTATAGACCTCAGAGCTTAAGACCACTGACTGCTTGCTCTTCCAGGGTCCTGAGTTCAATTCCCAGCAACCACATGGTGGCTCACAGCCATCTGTAATGGAATCCGATGCCCTCTTCTAGTGTGTCTGAAGACAGCTACAGCATACTTGCATAAATAAAATAAAGCTTTAATATATATATATATATATATACACACACACACACACACACACACACACACACACACACATAAAGAGAGGGGGCTGGAAAGATGGCTGAGCAGAAATGAGCAATTTCTGCTTTTGAAGAGGACCTGGGTTCAGTTCATAACTATAATTCCAGTTCTGGGGATCTCATGTTCTCTTCTGGCTTCTGAGAGCATCGTACATGACCATAGTATGCAAGAAAGACATTTATACATAGAAAATTAAGGTGTCTACATTTTTAAAATCAAAAACCAAGCATACATTAAAACAGAGAAACTTTGACTAGGTGGGTAGGCTGTATCAACACCACGGTTTTGTCCGTGGCTCTGTGCTACATATAGTTCTAAGGCAGTATCGCTAGAAAGGAGTTGGAAGGGTAGGTAAGGTCTCCACTACCTAGGTTTTTTTTTCAATGACTTTTTTTCTTATTTTTTTTTTAACTTTTGGACAGTTTCATGTGTTTATATAATGAATTACAGTGTTTTAGCCCTATTCTCTCCTTCTTCCCCTCCCTCCTCCCTCTGGAGCCCTCCTCTACCACATCTCCCTTTTTCTTCTGTGCCTTCTCTTTGAGTGTGGACACTGGGTTTCTTGCCTGGTGTGAATTAGAAGTTATTTGTTGGAGCACTGGTAACTTCTCAGTGACTGTAACACTGTAGAAAATGAACTCCCCCTCTCTTGAACATAAGTAACAGAAAATAGACCCTCAAGAAGAGGTGGAGCCTCATGGTCCCTTCTGTCATCCATGATACAATATCCACAGGCCTGATCGTGGTGGTGTGCAGATGACCACAGTGAATTGATGAGCACAGTAGTGATGTCATGTCCAGGGACTGTATCTTTTCACCTCACACCTCAGATTCTTTGGGTCTTCCATTCTTTCTGCTCCTTCTTCCAAGGTGTGTCCTGAGCCTTGGAGGGGGTGGTACAGATGTCCCATTTAGGGCTGTGTATTTGAGTGTTATAAAGTTTTGGCGTGTTGATCAGTTTATAGGTTTCTGTATTGGCCATGACCCACTGAAGTGAGTAGCTTCTCTGAGAACAAGGAGGCAGATCACTAATCAATCTATGGCTATAAACCTGAGTATTTAGAAGGCAGTTTGACAAGTTCTCTGTTCTTTTTAAAGATCCTCAATGGGCATTGAGAACTGCAGCTGTGTTTTACAAACATTGTGTCTCAAAAAGAATTCTTGCTTCAGAATAGCTGGAAGTGTTGCTAGGGTCTTTTCAACTTTTAAATGACTATGTTCTTAAAATTACCTTTATTTTCCTTCTGTTTCCCAAAGATGTACATTCACCCCTCAATTGGCCTGAATCATCTATTCTGTAGCAAAATAATGTTAATTCCAACATTCTTTCAGCCCAAAAGAACCTATTTGACACACGGAAGAAAATGGATTTCTAGTTATTTGTTTTCTTTTCTATTTTTAATGTGAAACTAAAATAGGTCAGTAAAAAACATGAGCTATGGCTCTTTATTTTCCTTTGGAATTGGGAAATGAAGATGGTTCATATGTAGCAAGCATGGGGTTACTGGACTGCCCTTCGGCATCCAGCCCTGTGCAGATGCCAGATGTCAGTTGTTGATCATGACATATGGTTTTGTGGAGTGCGTGGATGCTCCCTCAGAATTCTCCATACCACCCTCTGTACCAAGGTCACCATTATCAGTAAGCTGTCACTGACGCAGGATGGAGCCCTGAGCTCTGCATTTCTGTTGTAATTCTTTAGCCCCCAGTATAGGGTTTTCTAGAAGACTCTATCAGCTGCCTGTGGCATGTAGAAGTCTCCACATCTAGTTTGTCTCCTCCTTAGTTTCCTCTTCCAAACATAAATTCCGTGCTTGCTGAAATGCTTTTATCGTTCATAAACAAACATTCCCTGGTGTGGTTGTTTTTCATTTAATTATATCATTCCTTTTTTTAAAAAATGGAGTTCCAGATGTAGCTGGCAAGCTGTGACAGATATTAAATTATTAATAGGTCAAGAAGAAATGTCCACAGCTGTAGCACAGCGGTCCAGCATGTGCCTAGCATGGGTGAGGCCTGGGTGCAATGTCGGGTATAAAGAAGTGAAGGGGCGGGTGGGCCACAAACCTAGCATGGGTAAAGCTAGGACAAAATGGTGGGGAGAAGGAAGAGAAGAAGGAATGAAAGGGGAAGCAAGCGGAGGAGTTGGGAGGGGAGGGGAGGGGAGGGGAGGGGAGGGGAGGGGAGGGGAGGGGAGGAGAGGAGAGGAGAGGAGAGGAGAGGAGAGGAGAGGAGAGGAGAGGAGAGGGGAAGGGAGGAAAGAAGGGACAAAAGAAAAGGGGAAATAGAAAATAAGAGAAAAGTGGTGTAGTTAGAAAAGAAACAAAAAGCCCATGTGGAGGGATGCAAGTTCTTAGGCCAGCTTAAGTTCAAAGCTCTGTTATGTGTACAAGAGCCAATGTGTACTGACAACCTAAGTGTGGAGGTTTACCAGTTTCTTAGGATACTGGCTCTGCTAGCTTTCAGCCCGGAAAAGGAGCTGGGTGTTTGAGACATGGTTTCTTGGTGTAGCCCTGGCTACTCTGAAACTCACTCTGTAGACCAGGCTGGCTTCAAACTTACAGAGATCCTCCTCCCTCTGCATCCCTAATGCTGGGATGAAAGGCATGTGCCAACACATCTAGCCAAGAGTTAGGTGTTTTAAAATTAGTTTTATTTGTACATCCAGAGAACTGTAAGAAAATCAATAAGAACAAGAAAAAATAGAATAATTTACTTACCTCAAAGTATGCTGCAAGTTCCTCTCCTAACTATGGTCGGATCGAAAGCCAGACTTTCCAAACTGGGAACACAACACATTTAACTGAATGTGCTTGAAGCACTTATACTTTTAATAATAGACCATGCCATGTTCCCTTAGGTTATTCTATATCCTAGCATTATGGGCTTTGAATGGTCAATGTGATGAGACCCAAACCTACCACAGAAATCAGCAGGGAAGGGGAAAGGCTGGAGGAGAGCTCTTGACAGAGTCAGCGGCACATGCTCTCTTCACTAGGTGTACTTAGTAACAAATACAAGAGCTGATTTTTCTTTCGGCTTGCACTCTTTTTTGTTTGTTTGTTTGTTTGTTTGTTTTTCCAATCAGGTACTAAGTCATTGTGGGTCTATAAGTCAAGTCACTTGGGTCTCAGTGATCAGTGACAGGGGCACAATTGGGAGTTTTCCATCTTCTACAAATATCACTTAGATCTGGGGTGGCTAAGTCAAATTATGTTACCTGCCTATATTCCTTAAGAAAAACCCATAAGGTGGGAATGATCAGTGTGTGTGTGTGTGTGTGTGTGTGTGTGTGTGTGTGTGTGTGTGTG
>JANHMN010000004.1:44696480-44791397 GCA_030674055.1 Rhabdomys pumilio | reverse complement strand
TGTGTGTGTGTGTGTGTGTGTGTGTGTGTGTGTGTGTGTGTGTGTGTTAGGCTGCAGGCATTCACATGTCTATGGAGGTCAGAGGCCAACTCAGATGTTGTCCTCAGAAGCCATCCACTATCTTTTTAAACCTATTTTTATGAGTGTGGGTGTTCTGCCTGCAGGTATGTCTGGGCAGCATTCGCATGTATGATGATGACACCAGAACTGGGAGTGCAGTTACAGGCTGTAAGCGGCCTTGTAGGTGCTATGACTTGAATCTGGGTGCTCTGGAATCTGGGTGCTGTGGAATCTGGGTGCTACATGGTGGTCGTGGTTGTTGTTATTGTTGTTGTTGTTGCTTGAGAGATTCTCACTAGGAAGCCTTGGTGGGCCTAAAACTTGAGCTAACCTTGAACTCACAGAGATCCACCTGCCTCTGCATCCCCAGTGCTAAGGGTTAAAGGCATGAGACACTACTACCTGGTTTCACCTTGAGACAAGGTCTCTTACTGGGCCTTTGGGCTCCTAGGTTAGGCTAGGCTGACAGGCAGGTGAGGCTCAAAGATCCTCTGGTCTCCCCTTCCCCAGCACAGCCACAGACTGACATGGGTACTAGGGATTGAATTCTTACCCTCATGTTTGCAGGCAAGCACACTCCCCACTGAGTCATCTCCCACCCCAATCAGCCTATTTTTAACCACTCAGAGACAGACTTGGGGGGGGGGTGACTAATCCAAGTCCTCTCCACTGGCGTGTGACTGCCTAAGAACTCACAGCGCATCAGGGGTCATAACTAAGACAAACGGCAGCATCTTGATGGCCTTCCCCAGTGCTCCTCGGGTGAAGCCATGCTTTCCCCAAACCATTTGCCTGTATTCATGACATGGAGAGGCAGGTTTCCCTCACTCTGAACCTTACCCAGGGAATGTATGACTGGCTTCCAAGCTTGCCCTTCAGATTCTGAGTGTGTGAGAGTCCATGGGGTAGCATGGTGACAACGTGCGTTAGGTATGAGCAGACACAAAACCAGTATTAAAGCACCTCCTGGGGCTCACAACCAAGGAGATCCCAAGGCCTCATGGAGAGCCTCTCCTCCGGTTTCCTGCAGCTAAATGGCTGAGCCTGCCTCTCAGGGAATTGGACACTTGGGATCTATTTTCAACCTAGAGCAAGCTCCAATTTAACACTGCAGAGAGTCTGGATTTTCTTTTCAGCCATTACAGAAAGAAATGGTCCTTGAACCATCTTCTAACCCTTCTGAGAGACGGGTGCTATTAAAACCTGAAGTTCAAAACCCTGGATAGAGCTTTCCAAAACTTCTTGGCCTCCTCAAAGGTGTGTTTAATACACAGCTTTCCCAGGTTTGTTAAGTTCTCCTCTGTTGTTTCTGGTGGCATTTAACATGTGCCTTCGCACTAAATAGTCTGTGCCTTTAGGCTCCTTTCTTTTTTCTTTTTTTTTTTTAATAAATTATTTATTCTACAACTTGATCGAACCTTCCTCTCTCCCCTCCTCTCTCCCCATTCCCCTTCCTTTCTCCTCAGAGAAGGGAAGGCCTTCTGTAGATATCAAGCCTGTACTAATATCAAATGGCAGTAGGACTAGAGGCATGCTCTCCTATTGAGCCTAGACAAGGCAACCTAGTTAAGGGAAAGGGATCGGAAGGCAGGCAACAGAGTCAGAGACTGCCCCTGCTCCAGTTGTTAGGGGTCCCACATGAAGACCAAGCTGCGTACTTGTTACATAAATGTAGGGGGGCCTGGGTCTGACCTATGCATGGCCTTTGGTTGGTGGTTTAGTTTCTGTGAGCTCCTATGGGCCCAGGTTAGTTGCTTTTGTAAGTTTTCTTGTGCTGTCCTTGGCCCCTCTGGTTCCTTCAATCCTTCCTTCCCCCTCTTCCACCAGAGACCCGAAGCCCTGCTAAATGTTTGGCTGTGGGTCTCTGTATCTGTTTCCATCAGCTGCTGGGTGAACCCTCACAGAGAACAGTTATGCTAGGTTCCTGACAGCAAGTAAAGAGAATATCATTAATAGTGTCAAAGGTGGGATCTCTCTCATGGAATGGGTCACAAGCTGAGCCAGAAGCTTCTAGAAATTTAATTTTTAAAAAGATTGCTTATTAAATTGCCCTTATGACTCATATTTAGACTAAAATGTACTTCAGATTGACACTTTCTTTCCACGATTTTAACCAGTTCCTTCAATAGTTAAAGAATATGCATTGTCAGTCATTCTGTTAGAAACTGGAGACTCAGAGAGCAGCAAGCAGAGAGGCCCCCTCCTCCAATCACATGGATGAAGTTATCCTCTTGGGGTGTCTCAGTAATCAGACATCGACAAGTTCCCAGTGTCTGGCTCAGTGGGAAGGGCTGATGATTGAGCTTTACCCTGAACAGTAAAGACTTTTTCCAGGGGGAAATCACTAAGGCAAAGGAGAAACTGGAAAGGCATGCTGGGAGGGATGGAGGATGAAGGTGTAATCATGTGGCCAGGGGAGAGGAGAAGAAGCTGCAGTGGTTAGAAGAAGCCACAGTGGGGAATGCCTTCCAGGCTAGAAAAAGTGATACACTTTATAGAGGTGGAACTTGCCAGTCTGAGGCAGGGGCATGACATGATCAGGTTTGCACACTTGAAAAAAAAAATCTTTTGGCCTGGAGTAGGTTCAAAGCCTAAACTGGGAAAGACTCCAGTGAGAGAGATGCCAATGACAGTCACCTTGTCACTCTAGATGATCAAATAACTCAGCTGGATGGACAGTAGACTCGTAATTGGAAATGGTTAATCAGGGTAAATCTATGCAAATAATTTAAATGTCATTGGAAGCACTCTTTAAAGTACACGCTGAACCAGCCCTACAAGGTCTTTGATGGCTGGCTTAATTGCTGCTCCTTTTGATGTTGTGTGTGTTTAGGGAAAACACACAAGATAATAGGGTGCAAGGAGCGGTGTTTAATCTGAATAACCAGGAAAACAATATAAGAGCACCAGCGGCCTCATCTCTCTACAGCTGTCTCACCCTGAGGGCCACACAAGCATTAAATTTAGAGTCCAGAAGCACACAGACCATTCCTTGTTTTCTGTTGTTGTCTCTTTCCAATGAGCTCTCTAACCTTTTGTTGCCTCATCTTTAAAATGTCAGTAATAATCCTATTTCATAGAATGGTGAGAGTCAGTACCTGATTCCATTCCACCTTAATTTAATACATAGCTATTTTAAGTGTTCTTCACATTATAATGGCTTCGTGGTGCAGTTAGTTCTCTTCTTGTGCTTGCTCGGAGGAAATCCAGGAGCATTTCTACATGTGCTCATCTTTGCCATCTTCTCATCTGTAGGCCCTTCAGGAAGATGTCTCCCCAGGTGACCCAGCAAATGGCTCCCGGTCTTATGCTTCCCCTGGAAATACCATCATCACCCCAGCTTGGTGTCTTCTTGACTCTCCAGAGGAACATAGTGTAGAGGAAAATGTAACTATGGGTTTTCCATCCGTGCTCCAGTTCCAGAAATAACAACACCAAGACTTATTATTTATGAATAAATGCCTAGGCCATATGTGAAGGCTTGTTCCCCAACTAACTCATAACTTATTTAACCTAATTATTCTATTCTATGAGTGCCACATGCCTGGTTAGCTCTTCTCAGCTTCTTAGCTTCATGTGTCTGTCTCCTCAGAGTTTGGAGTGAATCTTTTCCCCTGCCAGACTCCTTCCCAGAGTTTCTCTCTCCCTACTGGAACTCCCACTTCCTATTTCCTGCCTCAGCTAATAGGCCATCAGCTTTTATTGATTGGTGATACTTCCATACAGTATATAAGATTCTCTCTCTATAGAAAAGTCCTCTTTTACTTCTTCCTGTTGAAACCTGGGCACATTATTTAACTTCTAGGACTTCATCTACAATTCTTAACTGGGGGGTTTATGGCTTCTTTCTTATGGTTACAAACTGAAATAAGTGAATGAATGAATGAATGAATGAAGTAACATTTCTAAATTGATACATGGATCAATTTTTTTGTAAATGCCACTTTTCTGATAAAACACACTCAGTCCATCTGAGTAATTTCTTCACATGCTGACCAATGTGTTCCTTGTGAGCATGGCAGAACTAACCTCCAGCTGAGACTCCATAGTGTGCAGAAACAAACTAGAACTTTGGCTCTTGGGCCTTTATACATATAGGCTCTCTGGCAGCAGCAATATTCTCTGGAGGGACTTATCGATCCTAATAGATCTCAAAAGCCCAAAGCTTAAGCATTAAAAGAAAACCAGGTCATAGACTTGATTCAGGAGACCTCAGCTTCCAAACCAACGTGTTATGGATTGAGTCTGAAATGTGCCCCATAGGCTTGTGTATTTGAACACTAGGTCCCCAGCTCATGGTGTAGTTTGGGTAGGTATGGAACCTCTGAGACAGGGCGCCTGGCTAGCAGAAGTGAGTCATCCAAGACTTTGAGAGCAATTTTGGTTGAACTAGCCATGATTCTGGTTGATGCGCACGGCATTTCACTGCACACACCTGCCTGCTCAGACTGAGCTGTTCTTTCTGCCATGCCTTCTTCATCCCAATGGGCTGATTGAAATCCCCTGAAACCATAAGCCAAAGTAAGTACCTCCTACTTAAGATTGCTTCTGTCAGGTACTTTCCACAGCAGTGACAGGAGTAACTGACACATTGAGCCATGGAGCAACTTCATCAAAATCATTCAGGGAACTCTCTGATATAAAATTCCTTGACCTCAAGAGCTATGAGCACTTAGCAATGAGACCTTGGAATGTAGAAACTTCAAAAGCTTCACTCATGATCCATACAGCATAGGACAGAGAGTGTATGGTCCACTCCCATTGGGCATGTTCTCCTCATTGACCTGGAAAATAATGCCTAGGCTAATAATAACAGTAATAACAAAAACAGAAATAATGATGATAATAATAATAACAGCATCAGTAGAGTATCTGAAAAGATGGATGACAGTGCTGAGAATTTTCTAGACCCCAGGCTTGGGAAAGTTCATATGGAGTATTAGAAGCAGGATCAATTGAAACCTGCCATGAGCTACTGGGTCTCTCTGAACTAACAGGTTGGGTTCTAGTTGTTATCTGTAGGAAACAGTGGCCTTTGTGTGTATATTGACGTCTCCCCTTTTATAAACCTACATCAGAAAGAGACATGAGCAAGTTCACCTCAGAGTTGATGAAGCAGATGAAGGCTAAATGGATCAGCCTTCTTAGACAATGCATTTGGACAAGCATTTATCTATGAAGGACAGGGGTAAACAGAAAGTTTTGTCTTTTTCAAAGAGCGTATCACAGGATTTTACAGGTTGTTTGTTTATAAGACAAAAGCGATCTGTTCATTTGTATTACTGGTCAAGATTTTTATTCAATAATGTATGATATGTGTTTCAATATAATAATTCATGATCTTTGTAGAATTTGTATATCAAATTCTATACTTAGTGTGAGAGTTTGGGCACTGTGGTTAATGTTATATAAGAGTTGCATTTCTATCTTAAGAATATGCCACACTATGGCTAAATGGCTTAAGATGATCCAAGGAAAATTTAAAACTGAAACTAGAGGACAGAGATAAGAATATTCATTTACATGATGTGTACTAGAACTTTTGGAATATAAATCCATGGATAATGACCTAGTCATCTGGGTTACACTATGCTGGAGCTGGGATGGCTATTAAAAAGAACCTTCACCAAAAGTTTAATCTAGGGCTGAGCAAGCAGCTTAGTGGTAGAGCCCTTGCCTCGCTAGCATGTTTAAGGCTGTGGGTTCAATCCCCAGCACAAGGCTATGGGGGGAAAGAAAAAGAGCTTGATATAAATTCTTAGAGCAGGAAAGCCTAATCTTTTGGAAGCAAAATATATCTGTGTAAAGATCTAGAAATGAAGATCAAATCAAATAGTAAGTGGAGCAATTAGGATTGTGACAGTTATCTTTCACAGACCTGTATCTAAATAACCCCGAATCAGTTCTGGTACAGGATAATGTGGGGGATGGAAGAGGTCTGAGGACATTGTAGTTCTTCATTACCTCCCTGTTACTCAGTTCTGCCCATAGAGTAATAACCTCACAACATGAGTGAGAAATACTGTATAACAGCTCATGAATTCCCTTCGTACCTGCTGTTTTATTTGACCTTTCAGTATTCTGGTAAGATAGGTAGATTCTGTACCTAGGAAAAAACTCTAAGCTAAATGCAGGTCAAAAAGACACAGTGCTGAAGGGTAGGATGTTTTACTGCTGACAAGCATTACTAAGACCATCAACCTCCTTCCTTGGGTCTATTTCCAGCATTGTGACTCGTATCTCATAATGTAACATACTATTCTATGTAAGAAACCACTAGGATCCAGAAGCCTACTGAGTCTGAAATAATTAATGAAGGAGTGGCCTTTGTTCCCATCCTGAGCATCGCAGACAATGAGACTCCTCTACTTCAGAACAATGGAGACAGTGTGGGTTAAAGCATTTGAACTTCTCAAAATAGCCAAAGTGAACTACTTTGTATGGTTAATGTGAAAAAAAAATGTGAAAAAGGAATTCTTGGATTTAAGTGGGCTAACCTGAGTTTGCGTCTTCAGTCTGTAGCTGCCCGTTACATGACCCTGATCAAGGCCATGAAATTAAATCCTTGTCCATGCAAGGACAATACAAAAATAATGCTGTTGCACAGAATGATTGGAAGGACACACTATGGGATGGGATAAATATCTAATGCATAAATTATTATTACTGTATAACCATGTGATCTTGAACAAGTTGGGTGCACCCTTTGTACAGTTTAAAATAGCTTTGTCTTGTCTGGCCAGCCCAGCCCTTCCCACTGTGCTAGGTTCTGAGTTCTTCTCACTCCCTCATCTCAACAGAGAGTTATCTTTCTGGTGCATCTTTTACATGCCTACTTACCCTCCCCGTTTTCTGTCCATTTTTATATCACTGTCTTATTTCAGAGTGGCCATAAGAATACTTAATTCTGGACTAGATGGTTTTAAGGATCCCAAAACCTAATCTTCATTCTTGAACCCATCTTCCCTACTAAATACAGATTTAAATCAGTAGATGTTTCCCTAAAAATTTATATTTGCTTCACAATAATCTACAGGCTGAAGTCTGTATCACTACAGTGACATAAAGAGACCCCTGACTTCTAATATTTATCAAACTTTGCTGCACCATCTCCTGTCACTGTCTCCTTGTTATAATTAAATAAGAAATAGCAAATTGCTTTTCCCACATATATCATTCAGTTCATTGTGAGTGTGTGACTTAGGAAGAAGTTCTCCTCTTACAGGCTATAGCTCTGTATCAGTGGTTTCCCAGCACAAGTCCTGTGTGCAGTGTTCCTGAGCTCAGGACCCTGAGCCTCACAATTGTCTTGCCCACAGGAAAAAGAGAGATATAGACATGGGAAGTTGTCAGAAAATAAATCAGAGATACCACATCCCCCAGTCATCTCCATAAAGAATTGTAATGCAAGACTTTGTCTTTGACTTGATTACTTGAATTCAAGGAGACTGATCACCCCCATAACCGGAGGCTGTATCTAAAAGGATAAGGCTGTGTCGGGAAGCAATCAATGTAAATGAAGATGATAAAAATGTACTGTGTGACCTGACATATCCCAGAACCCTTAGGAGATATAGCCCAACTGCAGTTCCCAACCCCTTTATATCGAAACACAGGTGATAGTCTTGCCAGGACAGTTTGTAACAGTCACTATTTCATCTAAAGGAAACACAGGTAAGACTAATTTGGTGACTGAAAGTCAACAGAAAGAGGATATGGAGTTTGGCTGTTTGACACCATTTTTCATCTCTGTGGCTCGGTTGGCTGTGTTTTAGCAGAGAGCTCTGTGTGTCTGGATCCTTTCAATCACTTTGTGCCTCAAGCCCATGTGACACCAGGGTTGGAAGCCACCTGACTGTTCTAGATGTTATAAGTTATTCGCCCACCCTATCTCCATGCAAATCTCTTCATCTGGACATGCTTTGAGACCTCTCACAGAAGTAGATCAATTTCAAGATACAGGAACTAAGGAGTTAGATGCCAGCCTTTTTCTCAGAAAGCACTTGTAAAGTATCAGAGGCTGACATAGTGGCACACACCTATAACCCCAGCACTTGGGAGGCTGAGACAAGATTGCCGGAGTTCAAGGGTAGCCTGGGCTACAGAATAAGATCTCAGCCCCCAACCCCTGAGATATACAATTCACTGTATATCTAAACACTAAACTGGAGTCAGACACACTCAGGTTAAATCATGCTGTCATTTGAAGCCCTACGTTTTATGTGAGCCCCATGCTCTCTCAGACCCTCTAGCTTCCCACACATAAAATGCAGATGGATATTCTGCTCCAACAGGATTGACATCAGGGTAGAAAAGATAAGGCCTGGGAGACGGCCCAGCTCTAGAACAGCACACTGTAGGAACTGTGGATCTTTTCCTTCCTCATTACGAATGGCCAAGTGCTTTATCTCTGTGGCTTCAGTAATTGAATTTTTATCTTTTTCTCACCGCCTACTCCAGTTTGAAAGCTTCAGGCCCAGCAAGATCATTGTAGCTATTTGCAATAGAAACAGAAATTTGAATGACTAAACCAGCCAGGGAAAAATTAGGAAGGTTCCCTAGGGAGATGTGACAGGAGCGCTTGATGATAGACTCTAATTCAGACCACTCATCTTCATGGGTCCAGGGACAGACACTGTGCTCTAAGCCTGATTTGGACTCTGCTTCCTTCAAGATGTGAAGTCAGTGAATGACTCTCTGATGAGTCACCAGATGCTTGGTGCAACTGGGCCATCTCTGCCAAGATAGCTTGTTATGTGCTGTTATATAGTAATGCAAACAAGGCATCACTGTAGAATAAGAGACGGGTGACACTCCTAGATCCATTAGGAAGCCTGTAAACTCCTGGACTGTAATATTTTTATTAAATTCTCAAGGGTATATGTGACAAAGACTGAGAGCCACTGCTTCACAGAGAAAGACTGTGATGGTTGCAGTGCAGAGACAGACCACAGAGAAAGACCGTGATGGTTGCAGTGTAGAGACAGGCCACTTTCATGAGCATGTCTTTCCTGCAATCTCAAGATAGAAATCATCAAGAAGACAGGTTTGGAGTCCTGCATTGTGTCTGAACCATAATATGTTGTGCTGAGAATGTATTTGTTTCTGAAGAGAATTCACAGATAATCCAAAATCCCTCTTAAAAGCTGGTAAACCTCATTTGAGTTTGGAATACGCTCCTAAGCATAAATTCACCGTGTCAGTCTCTTAACGTTTCAAATGGGTATTACCATTTTCACAAATACACAGTCTCTGTGAGACTGGGGTACCACAGTGTGGAGTTTCACCCTGCTTTTTCCAGTACATTATGTTTGTTATTTATGAACAAAACCTGCTGAACCCTGGAGAGTGCCTTTAGGCTGTTGGAAAGCACTGAACTACTGCAAACCCAGCCCATCTTGCAATTGGGCCTTTGGTGGGTAGCTTCCCTTTCCTCTTTGTCCACATCCTCACCAGCATCTGCTATCACCTGAGTTTTTGATCTTAGCCATTCTGACTAGTGTAAGGTGGGATCTCAGGGTTGTTTTGATTTGCATTTCCCTGATGACTAAGGATACTGAACACTTCTTTAGGTGCTTCTTGGCCATTCCAGTTTCCTCAGTTGAGAATTCTTTGTTTAGCTCTGTACCCCATTTTTAATAGGGTTATTTGGTTGTCTGGAGTCTAATTTCTTGAGTTCTTCTTCAGTGCTTTCAAAGGAAATGGCAGCTTGAAAAGTTAGCATTTGGTAAAAAGAGCAATTTTTTTTCAGCCATTCCAACCACTCACTGACAGTTCTTTCTATACTTTTGTTTCTTTATAAATTTAAACTTTCTTCTCTGTAATAATTAGCAAGAAAACAAAACATAGCAGATGGGACCAGGAGTACTGGGAGGGGAGAGTAAGTCTCTGAGAGGGTCTCAACAGGGAACAGGAAGCCAGTTCAGCTCTTGAATTGTGCACCTCCTCTCTCTCTCTCTCTCTCTCTCTCTCTCTCTCTCTCTCTCTCTCTCTCTCTCTCTCTCTCCCTTCCTCCCTTCCTCCCTTCTTCTCTTCCTCCCTTCCTCCCTCCCTCCAATCACTTGGCAAAAAGAACATAAGTGCTTAGCACACAAGCCCACAGGCCTTGAAAATTTCTTCCTCCTCCTCCTCTTCCTCCACCTCTTCCTCCTCCTCCTCCTTCCACTTCGATGCTGTGATTTTTTTAAGGTGATAATTAATGCTTGAACATGTGTGGTGTATTTGTATTAGCTTAAGGCTATGTATTCTTTTTATAGTAGCTCGTGTTACTGTTTTTGAAGTGTTTGTTGTGCATATGAATTGTACATGGTATTGTGTTACATGAGGACATTTTCATTTGAGCATACATTGTACCTTGTGCATTCTTATTTCACAGAGGTTAGTTTTGGCAAACTGAGAGATTCTTAGAGTTCACAGGCCATAATAGTATTTCTAAATGTCAGTGTGCACACCATTGTATCCACAGGTTCTGTTCTTAAGGGGGTCAATCAACCACATATGAAAATATGTATAAAATATGGCAATATAATAACAAATAATATAAATTAAAACTAATATAATGACATATACATCGCACTTGTATTGGGTCCTATTAAGGAATCTAGAGATGATTTAAGGTACATAGGAAGGTGTAAGTAAGTTAAAACTAATACACTATTTTATATAAAACACTTGGGCATCTGTGAATTTTGATGTCTGAGGGGGATCCAGGACAGGATTCCCACAGACACTAAGAAATAACTGTGAAGTTCTATGTACATATATGTCAATTATGTACATACATAATCCTATCTTAATCTAAAGTCATGAAATAATATGTATCATTTTTATGTCACTGACTCAAATACTTGACAGAAACTTCAAGGTGGAATGTTAACTTTGGCTCACAGTTTCAGAGGAATTCAGTCCATTATAGCTGGGACCGCATAGCAGAACAACTCCATTCCTTATGGCAGTAGCATGTTTGCATGGCAGCCAACAGGAAACAGAAAGCAAGCCAGAGCTGAAAGTGAGTGGATTCTGCAAAGACCAACCCCTAATCACTTCCTTCTCTCTTTCAAAGACTCCACAGACTTCAAATTAGCACCACAGTCTGGGGAGCAAGAATACAGAATATGAGTCTATGGAGGCACTCTAAACTCAAACTGTAACAATGTGAACTTGCTTTCTTTGTTCTTAGGATTTGTCTTTTGAGAAGGGTCTCCCGGTGTAGCCTTGGCTGGCCTGGCACTCACTCTCCCCCTGGCTAGTCTGAAAGTGCTGGAGATCTGTGTCTGCTCCCCGGGAGTTGGGAGAAAGTATTGGTGAACACCACCATACCCAGCTTTAATCTTTGATGGTAAAGAGTGTCATTTTTATAACTGTGTAAAACAACTTAAAAGTGCTTTTAATATTGGTTATTGGTTAGAAGAGTGGTTCTCAACTTGTAGGTCATGACCCATTTGGGGGTCATATGACCCTTTCACAGGGGTTACATATCAGATATCCTGCATACCACATATTTATAGTATGATTCATAACAGTAGTAAAATTACAGTTATGAAGTAGCAGTAAAGAAAATTTTATATTTAGAATCACCACACACAAGGAAGTGTATTGAAGAGTCAAAACAGCAGGAAGGTTGAGAACCATTATCTTAGAATATTAATGAATGCTCTATAAAGTAATCACAGAAATTAGGGACACCGGTTCTACACTCTGGACTGGTACAGAGGGCACCAAAGCCTTTGGTTGTGTAAAACCTCTCTGTCAGCTGCCATTCCTACAGATGTTTAATTTGTCCCTTTGAACCCTTCTAATTTGAGGCTGCATTTCCAGTCTGAAAAGGGAGATTTACAAGGTCAGAAGATCCAAGGGTAGGTTATCTGTTCTTAAGGAAAGGGCCTGGCATTAATTCTGATTTAGAAAATTTAATCAAACTACTGAGACAAAGTTCAACTATAAAGGTATTGGCATCACTGGAATTGCGATTCACTGGTTGGGATAATGCTATTCGGCTAAACTGGGATTTGGCATGCTCTTCCAGACGTCTCAATAGTGATGAGATACATTTAGCTTACAAATAGAAACAAAGGCTATATTGAAACAAAACTACTCAGTATAGGAGAATTCTATGGAAGACAGATGCATTGTGTTCTTTCTCTCCACCCTTATCACTCTGCTTACCTTTCACTGAGACATGTTTAATGGTGAAACATGGTGAAAGCACAGTAGATCTGTCCAAGGGGATGAGCATGTGGAGGCTCCCCCTGGTTTTCTAGGTGTGGCCTTCTGCTGTAATCGCCCTGGACTTTGGCTTTGCTCATCTATTATCAAGCCACACCTTGACCTGCATGCTGATGCTCTCTACATTGACTGCCTATAGGTTGTGCCGTGCTATTTCCCCTTTCTAGTGCTTTCTTGGAAGCTGGAAAAAAGTCCATTTCCAAGACAAAATGTTTCTTAAACTGTCCCTTGGAACAGGAACAAAAACTTCTAAAGTATTCTTCATTTTCCAGACTCAGTAAACTATACTACAGATGTGTGGTGTTTATAATTCCAGAAAGGATTTATCCTGCTGCCCATTTTTTATTCAGACTTGATTTCTAGAAAATATTGATTGCGGTGAACTATTTATGTCACTAAACTTGCTACATGCAGGAACAATTTACTCCTTGTTGCCAACCCATGTGAGAAGATCCATTTTATGGATTTTACCTGGAGAGAACCAGGCACGAGATCTCATGACAGGAAGGTGAGGAATGCTGCTTGGGGTTTTCATGTGAACAGGTGTGATCATGGATCAGGATTCGTGGAACTTATAGTGTTTCCCAGCAGCAAGTGCTGGATGTGACATCACCACACGGCTCCTGAGGGGAAATGGAACTCCACCCTGCAGTCTAATGGAGAAAGGTGCCTTGCTGTTGGAACTGAATTGTATACTTTACCTTTAGATGATATGCACCTCTGTGGCTTACTATTTCCTTACCCTTGATTAAAATGATAATAAAACTTACATAAATAAATGATGGCTTTTACTCAGGCAGTTCTCTCTATATACAGATCTGTCTTCTCATTACTATTGTAGTCATTTGATGCATATATTTTACAGTCACAGATACTCAATTCTTGAGAAATGATTTTTCTTAAATATCACACAGCTAGTCAGTAGTAAAGCTAGAATCAGATTTCAGATTTGATTCCAAAGTGAAACAAAACTGAAGGATTTGAGTTTAATAGCTATGAGGGAGTCCATAAGAAGAATCACATGGGACTGCCACAGTTGAAAACATTACACATCCTTTCACAACTAGAAAGTGCTTATGAGCTAAGAAATGCTCTAGTGTTCAGCTGTGCTAAAATATTGAGTGTTGTACTGGAAGTTTGTATTTCTCCATGAATACAGAATTTAAACGCTTCTTTTCAAATAATTATGTATTATAGTACTCTGCCTTTTGATGAACTAGGAAACACTAGTTTCTTGCTTATTGGTATGGTCACACTACAGATGGATTCCTATTATCCTGGAGCTTTTTGGTCCCATGTAATAGACATTGCTGTTCAGGGGAATAAGCAGATTTCTGATACATTTTCACTTCCAATTCTTTCAAAGAGTTCCCTTTACATTTAAATTACAGTATCTTAAACTCTGTCCTTATGAATCCTCATCACAACCCCATCCCATTGTGCTCCCAAACACCATGCAGTTGTGTGTAGCTGTTACTTGAAAAGTAGAAAAGAAGGTGCAAAAGTGATTGACAGATGCTTACTGAGAAGGGGTGTTGAGGGCTTGAGAAACTGACCTCTTGTCTCATATAAGTCAGTGGTAATAGAATACCAAGCTTAGAAGAGTCTCTGTCACATGATAGATGCTCCCCAAGTCCCCTTTCTATCAGCACCGAGCAAGAAGGTGTAGAGATGTTCAGATACAGATCACCCATCCTCTACAGTCCATATGACTAGCACTGAATGAAGCATGCATCCCTGCCCACTACTAGAAAAATAGATACAAACACTAAAATAGAAAATAATACTCAACGGTGACTGGAAATTTCCGTTCTGAGACTGCCATATATGAGTGAGTGTGTGTATGGGCCCTAATTCATCTTGGCACCTGCAAACTCTCCCCAAACCATCTGTGACATATGGACAACATTGATTTCTATGTCTCTGCATAGATAAATTTTGGTTTTAAAGCACAAACAGAAAACTCAATTGAATTATAATTCATCAAATATCCCCTCTTGAAAAAGAAACAAACAAACCTTATTTGAGTAAAAAATTAACCCAAAAGAAAGCAAACTGGATAGTAATGGAAAAGCCTTTTGTAATCCTGTAACCCTTCAGTGTTTCATTCAGGATGGAAGAGGCTCTTCTGCAGCAATAAGATCTGTTACCACATTCATCACCTTAGGCTTTGAAATAATTTTCTCAGATGTTAATTAAGGGGGGGGTGGAGTGACACCAGAGATGGAGAGTGACTTTTGATTGGTCAAGACTGTTGTAATCAAGGCAAATTTAAGATTTTAAAATTTTGATTATTTTCACTTTTGGTTGTTTTATTATTATTTTTACAGAAGTAAAGCTGTAGAGCCCCTGGCAGTGGTGAAATTGAGTATTTCGTTACCTTGTATTGTCATTTAGAACACTTGACTTGTTTTACAACCATCAACAAGTCAAGATAGACTAGAGAAATATTCATAAAGTGATACCCGGTATACTTCAGGTTCTACGTGATTTTCTTACTGCATTAAAAATTTTAAAAACTTACAAAACCCTTTATAATTATTAGCTGAGGAAATGGAGACTCAGCAAGATTAAGCAGCCCATCTCTGACAGCAGTGAGGGTAAGCATGGGACCCAAGTCTGGACCCAATGTCTCCACTTTCTTTCCAGCAAAGTACACTGCTGGAGTGTCTGAGTATAGTGCTGACAGTTTAGTAAAAGTGATCCACCTGCTTTAAATTCTGGTCCCCGGGCTCCCCAGTTCCATCAACACTGACACAGCAAACATGACCTTTGGAATCAAATGTATTCTGAGAGTATCTTCTCTAATATTTCCTTCTATGTCACCAAAAGGTCAAATAGTTCTCGCTCAAGATAAAAAGCCATGTTAGCCCTGGAAGTTCTTCACTACCATCCATTAGGATTCTACATTTCAGTGCCTCAACATGAATTTTTAGATACTAAACTTCAACTTGCTGCTTGATCATTCCAGACTTTTACGACCAACTGTTGTTGGACAGTCATGGGATTCTTCCCAATGGGCTTAGCTCAGAATGTCATGTAAACAAGCTTTGCATTTAACCAAGTACAAAGGTCCCTTGGACTTCCTTTGATCACTGAAATGTCAAACTACAGTATTCAAACCAAAGAAAACATGTCTACCAACTTTGAATAATTCCTTTAGTAAAAACTGCAAATATATAGAGCAGCCAGCAAACATGTAACTGACCGTCACCAGCTGGTATGCTCCAAAACACTGGCTGCAGCTCTTCCTGCTTCCTGGCATTCACTTTTAATAAACATATCCCACATGCCAAGCAGCAGTGTAAGCCTGGGAAATCAGAAATGTCAAAAAATCATGGGAGGGACTAGCTTGTATCTTAAATGACCTGGAGAACTGGGATAAGACTTTTTTTTTTTTCTTTTGAACAGTCTGAATTGAAACACAGTACTTGTGCTTAAAACAGAATGGAGGGCTGAGAATTTAACTCAGTGCCATTCCCAGCCTCAGAGGAGGTGCTGATGTGCAAAGCCCCTGCATCTTTCCTGAGATACAGGCATCATAATAAATACTCATTGCTATGCTGGAGTTGCCATCTGCATGAGGCATCATGCCCAGGGCAATTAGATTTGCCTGTTTTTTATTCTTGAGACTAAATGCTTGGCCTGGGTTCATGCAGAAAATAAGTAATTCCATTACATGTGATTCACCTTTAAGTAACCCTCAACATTGATGAAGACTCCAGCTGAAAATTCACATTCGTTGCAGAAATAATCCACTTAGCCAGACTTCATTAAGCTTCCCTTCTGTTTACTGGGAAACACACTAAGATTTCCACATACAAAATATAGTCTTTGTGTTTAATTAATGTGGAGCTCAATTTGCCTAGAAATATCTTTCCCTTTTTTTTTTAATCACATTGGAGAGAACATTCCTTTTGGTAAGCAGGCAAAAATAGTTGTAAACATTAAGAGAAAGATATTCCAAGGAAAAGAGGAGCCAGGACTCAGTCTGGCAGAGAGATCTTTAGAATGCGGTATGTCCGATGCTACTTGGTGATCTGCCTCTGCTTCTTGTCTTGTGCCACAGTGTGTGATGGGCAGGCATGACTATAATTCCTGCCTTCTAGCATTTGGGCCAAGACAAAGAAGTTTCTTCCTGTTGGATTTCTTCTCTCCATGCTTCACATCCAAGGTGGAGAAGACTCTTAGAAAACAAACAATAAAGTGCTTAGAGTCTCCTCTCCTGAACTAGAATCTCAAGTGCATGCTTGGCTGCTTTGTTTTGTTTTCCTTGTTGTTGGTTTGTTTGTTGGTTTGTTTGTTGGTTTGTTTAATGAGTTCTGAAGATTAAACTCAGTTCCTCATGTTTGCAAGGCAAGCACTTTACCAACTCTCCTAATCTGTACTCTTAAAGCCAGAAGGTTCTGGTGTGTTGTGATGTTATGGTTTTTGTTTTTTTCCTTTTTCAAGTTTTATTTTCACACATTTTCATCAGTAACTGGTATATATAATACCAGTAAGATGAAACACAATCATCTATTATTGTAACTAATCAGCCCATGACATTTTGTTTTCCATCTTTAATTTTTAGGTTGCATTATTTTTTTTAAATTAAAGGCAATATCAGACTCATGGATAAGAGAGCAATGTTAGCGTTAACATAGTATTTCAAGCAAATACCGTTTTTTATACTGTGGCTCTGCATTGAACAAAGACTGGGGGATTTTTGTTTTGTTTTGTTTTGTTTTGTTTTGTTTTAGTTTTAGTTTGGTTTGGTTTTGGTTGTTTTGAGACAGAGTTTCTCTGTGTAACAGCTCTGGCTGTCTAGGAACTTGCTTGCTTTGTAGACTAGGGTGGCCTCAAACTCATAGAAAACGGCCCAGAGACCCCTGACTTGGAACTGACCCAAATGCTTCCCTCCTAAGGACTAGATTTCATGGCACCAAAAAAAATTGCCATGAAAGCTTCTAAATGAGGGAGACAACCAACAATTCTCCTCATCTAGGACACCTATGAACCACAAGGACAACCATCTTGGCACCATCACCCTAAGGATGCACTTGTGGCATATACTTTTTGGCTAGAATCAACAATTCTTTAATTTGACCTAAGACTTGTTCAACAGACAGAAACCAGGCCTGGTGCTGGAAACCCAGATAATTATTCACTGTTAGTGAAGGCATGGCTAACCTTTGTCCTTAAGACTATAGATTGGTGGAGTCTTCATCCCTCTTCAAGGAAATTTCTCTTTGCAACAGAGAGAGACCACCACAGAAAACCACAACAAAGAGAATGCAGTTATGTAAGCCAGTGCCAATGGACACATAGAGTATTTATTAAGATTTTATCTCAGGGTGTGCATCTACTGACTACTTATTTGACTGCAGTGAGAGCAATATGTGTAAGGACTACTAAGGATTGTGGCAGTAGATAGACTTTCCAGTGTGCATGCAGGACTTTTTAATAGTCAATGACAAAATGGAGCCCTCAGGACCAGGCTTGGTGATATATACCTTCAATCTCAGCACTCAGGAAGCAGAGGTAGGTGGATGTCTGTGAGTTTGGGACCAATCTGGTCTACAAAGTGAGCAAGTTTTGGGGGGTTTTGCTTTTTAAAAAGTTAGCAAGTGCTACAGAGAAAACACCAATCAAATAATAATTCAAATAATAATTTGTGTTTCAAAGTTTAATTTTTACAAGTTTGTTTTTAATCCATAACCTGTCATAAGGAAAATGTGTTTAAGGATGGTGGTGAGGCCTTGTTCTCTAGCTGTTCTGGGTATCTGAGGAGGAGAGGAGGAGATAGTCCCTGGCACCTGACATGTGGATGGTGCAAATGCTGATCCGCATGATGAAAAGAACCCTCAGCCTACGAAGTCCATCCCTCCGGAAGAGCCACTGCCCAAGAGAGACTTATGCAAACTAAACCTTCAGGCAACCTGAAATCCTCACGACCATGTTAGTATTAATCTTTTAGCGTGACACTAGTGAATATATTTTGTCTGGCTTAGATGATGCCAAGTTAGTAGTCAGTAATGCTCACAGCAGAACGGCTTTGACAACAAATCATTCAAGGCACCAGGACTAAACAAGAACAAGATGCAGAGCAGCATCCCAATGTGTTTCTGATGTGGAGAATGTGTGTGAGAATGTGTGTGTGGAGAATGTACCAAGAAGGTTTGAAGAAACAGCTTATTTAGGACTCTGGAGATGCAGGAACCACTAGACCATATAGCTCAGTATATGACGTAAATATATGAAAGATCAATAAGAGGCTGGCATGAGAACTACAGGGACTCATGGAAGACAAGGGGCAGCTAGAATGTCTGCTCACTCTATCTGTTCTCACAGGAGACGTCTCTGTGCTGCCAAGAAGACGGTCAGGAGAGTCTCAGTAACTATGCAGATTACAAATTATTTTGACCAGCACTTCTTAACACTCTTTCTCAAAGGAGAAACCAAGACAATATGGTGGTCCCAAGTTGAGTGTTTGATTGAGTCTTCATTGTGGTTGTTCAGATACTAATACAAGATCACTACCTGGCAATGAACAGGCATGAAATGGAGAGCCAAGTCCCAGGGAGTCTTCAATGTAGAAAACATGGCATGTGGAAGCAAGCGCAGCTGCACAAGAAGCAGAGGCATGCAGGATCGTGACCCAAAAGAAATCACTCTCTTTTAGTAGTAATGATGTGATGAGCCCCGAACAGCGAGTTTGAACTAGAAAACCAGGTTGATTGTTCTAGAAAAACCGAGGGAAAACACTCACTTACAAAGAAGCTGACCTTTACAGATATGAATGAAGCTGAACAGCCTGAAGTTCTAGAAGAAGAGGAGCCTGCAAAACTGAACACTGGGAGGAAGGGTTGGTGCTACAGAGATCAGTCAGTGCAACCAGAAGGAGGCACTGAAAGAAGAGCTCCTGCAGAATGAAGAAGCATCCGAGGAAGGGACATCTGTAGAATTCCAAGTTCAGAGTCACACAGGTAGAGCACAGTTAAATGGCTTTATGGTGGAGTCATTGGATTCCACCGCAGAAGAAGTGACAGGAGTCCTAATAGCACTGGCTAGAATAATCCACCTTGTCTGCAAAGGCGAGGAATCAGGAGCACAAGAGCAAATTAACAGTAGGCTGCTGGAAACAAAACTAACACAAACACTAAATCCCCATCCCAAACTGAAGCTAGCCTTTATCTCACCAGGCATCATCAGCCAGAGACTCTGATTGCCAGGACCACAGTCCATGTCCTAGGTGCAGGACGTTGGGCAGAATCCAGGCTGGTGATAGTTGTCTTGTTATTGCCATATTTCATTCCCCTGTGAGTGTAAAAGAAATGAATGGAAGAATTCAATTATTTGACCATTTAAAAAGGTTACTGGTAGGGCTGGAGAGATGGCTTAGCAGTTAAGAGCACTGACTGCTCTTCTAGAGGTTCTAAGTTCAATTCCCAGCAACCACATGGTGGTTCACAGCCATCTGTAATGAGATCTGATGCCCTCCACTGATGCATCTGAAGACATCTACAGTGTACTCATATACATAAATCTTTAAAAAATGAAAAACTTTAAAAAGGGAGGGGGGCTACTGGTAAAGATGAGTTATAAGGCTTTTGCAATTTTATGGCCCCAGAACGTCCATGAATTCTCCTGTCTTCGAATTCCAGGATAAACACTACTGCATCTGGCTTTACATAGGTTCCGGAGATTCAAACTCAGATTCTTATACCTACAGAGCAAGTCCTTTATCCCCTGAGTCACGGCCAGTGTAAATGTGAGCTTCTGAGACAAGGTCAAAGGACCAAGCAACAGAATAAAATGTGTTTGTTTCTAGAAGCTCTGCACATACCTGACAAAGGAAAGTGTGTGTTCTCAGTAAATTCTCATGGAAACACCTTTCTTCACAGTGGAGGTCACGGGAAACACAAACCTGTAACTGTTCCCAGATGTCCTTCCTGTTGACATCACAGCATGACACTGTCATATGCCATGTTCACAGTGGAGAGTGACACAATTGAACTTTGTAATCGTCAAAAATTACATCAAAACATTTTAAATAATGTGTGATTTTGTGTTGATTGTCATAACTAATTATTGAAAACCATAGGCCTCAAACTTTTATAACAAAACTATCTTCTTCTTTCACTTTTTTTCTCTCCCTTTGCAAAATACCTTGGTCTAAACTCTCCCGTATCTTTTCTATTATGTTAAAATGCACATGACATACAGTTTTCAATTTGGGTCACTTAGCTTACATAACTCATCGCATTGTATATACTTTCAATGCCTTAGAATAAACACCACAATCTAGATTCAGAATTTTCCATCATCAGATAAAAAGGGTCTCTGTCATTCAATTATCCCCATTCCTCCTTCCATCCAGCCCCATAAACATTACTCTGATTTTTATGTTGCTGAATTTGCTGAGTATTTTCTGTAAATAAGATTGCATAATAGGTGATGTTCTGTTGCAGTGAATTAGTTAATCTGCTTTGGCTTCTGGTGAATTGCACACACATTGCACCCGCTCAAGAGCTCTCTGGATTCACAAATGAAAGACATACACATGCCAGCTAATTTTGATGTGCCTTGACTAGCTCAATAGCTGAGCATTTCTAATCCTCCCCGTGGCTAGCATACATCTCTGCCCTGTATTCCTGACTTAACATCTTTTAAAATCTATGTTTTATCTCTACTGCCCTGTTACCATTTTGGCAGCCCCCACACCCCATTGGGCTCCATTTCCTTTATATCTACATTGTAAGATGCTTTCTTTCCTGAGCTCTTAAATCTGGGGCTTCTCCTTCCAAGTCATGGGATTCTCCTCCTACTCCCCTCTCTCTCCATCCCTTGCCCACACAATCTAAATGTCTCGACTCTGCCTTTCTGCCCAACCATTGAATGTATGGAAATTCTTTATTAACAATTGAAGCCAGCTGGAGACAGAGACCCTCAGATCTGGAAGTGTGGAGTCAAATTTGGGAGTCAAATTAAGACTAAGCATTAGAACCAATTCTCAACAATGTTCTATATGTATCTATCTTCAGATATCAAAATGTTTAAGGTCTACTTATGTTAGAGCAGGAATCAGCACTTAATTCCTTTTCAAGGCTAAATCATATCTATTGTGTAGATATACCACATTTTTATCTGCTCATAGAAAAATATTTCATCTTCATTTTACTTAAAGAATAATATAAACTAAATGATGAGACATGTCTTAGAGGTTAAAGGTTTTTATAGAATGCAGCATCTCTGGGCAAGCCAGGATAGTAAAACTAGCAGAGCCTATGACTTAGTGCTATACTTCCATCTATAGATTCAGGATTTATCTGCTGCAACATTACTTAAGCCAACCCTCAAGCTCACTGCCTGAAGAGAAAATGACAACAACATTTTAACATTGTTTGTAAGATGGACTAGTGAAATGTCTCAGTGCTAAGAGAGTGCAATCATGAGGATCTAAGTTTGAATCCCCAGCACTCATGTGTAAAAGCAAGTTTGCCTCGAATCCTAGCATTAGGGGGTTAAGATAGACAGATACTGAGAGTTCTGTGGCTACTCAGTCTTGCTAAAATGCAGTCTTCCAGACCACCAAAAGACGTTGACTCAAGACAGTCAAGTAAAAGGCCATAAAAGGAGACATTCAATATCTTCTTCTGGCCTCTTCATGTATACTCATGGCACATGGATCCATTGACTCATGTGTGTATAATGCACATACACATATATACACACAATTTAAAGAGTGCTTGTAATACTTTTTTTTAAACATTTACTTTACTTATTTTATGCATGAGTACTCTATCTGCATGTACATCTGTCTGCCAGAAAAGGGCATCAAATCTCATTATAGATGGTTATGAGCCACTATGTGGTTGCTGAGAATTAAATTCAGATCCTCCGGAAAGGCAGCCACTGAGGCTATCACCCCAGCCCCTTTCTAAGACATTTTAAAGAAATAACATATGCCGCTAGTACCCGGCCTATAGTGCAACCCTCAGTGACAGGTTCTGCTTAGTACTTAAGTGTTGCCATGTAATTTTGCATTAACACCACCAATTCCTGTATCCATTGCTCAATTTAATTATTCAGAAGAATCATACTCAGAATTGTCTAAATTGAGATACGCATCTAAAGTCTTTTTAATAGTCTATTTTTAATGTTGTCTCTTCAAATTTGGACTGGATTGTCTTGGGACACCAGAAGAAAGAAACAGGATTTAAGTCAGATAAGAGGCACCAGCCAGCTCACCATAACTCAGCCAAGACAACAGTGCTTGAGCTGCCCATGAAAGTTGCCTTGATTCCAACGCTTGAAAAGAACCATTCTCATCCAGGATCTTCCTAGCAAAGAAATCCTTTTGCTGTGGACCTCAGCACCAGGGGAGGAACATTTCTTTAAAATAAAACAAAATGTAACTTCTGCTTTCCTATTCTTTTTTTTTTTTTTTGGATATTTTATTTATTTACAATACAGATGTCATGCCCTTTCTCCATTTCCCCTCCCTAGAACCACCTTGCCCATCCCCCCTCCTCTTTATGCTTTTATACCATTTTGATTACATGCATGTATTAAAGTCAGTTCTAGGTTGAGAGTCTAGCAATACAATAGATGCAAATAGTCAAGGAACAAGCAATACAATAAGCACAAATAGTCAAAGAAAAAGCAAGGCATTAAACACAATTACATGAACACTTCCGTGATCACTATTTCTAAGGGCTTATCAGGATGACCAAAGTATCTGAGCCTACTTCCCTGTCCTAGCCCAAGGTCATTTTCGTGTCTGAAGCCTACTTCCTTGTTCTAGCCTAAAATATAGATTCTTGTCTGAAATTACTTCTTTGTTCTAGCCTAATATTTAAGTTCCTGCCTGAGATTACTTCTTTGTTCTAGCCTAAGATTTAGATTTCTACCTGAAATTAATTCTTTGTTCTCACCTAATGTCAGATTCCTGCCTGTGTCCTACTTCCTTGTCCTTGGCCAATGTTATATTCCTGCCAAGCAGCCCATTTCCTTGTCCTTGGCTAATATGATTCGTGCAGTGTATTTGGCATAATTCTAACACCTCTCAGAATGTTTTAATGATACATAGGGAGCTTATGAATTTCAAGAATGCTGCTCTGTTGAGCATTGATGTAGTAGATACTGCACATAAAATTACCCATGGCCTGAGGTCAGTATTTCTATTTTGGTCAGGCTTCAAAAATGGCATATATAGCTTGATCATGCTAGCCCTTTTTGTCCTGGGAATACTTTTGTTCCTGCCCATTGTGTTTAAGCTTTTCTTCAGCAACATGTTGGCAGCCAAGTACATGACTTGAACCTGAAAATGGACCCCAGACAAAGTTATTAAATTAACAGGCTGGCAAGCCAAGGACGGGTAAGATTCTTCACAGAGCCTTACCAACCTAAGACAGAAATGCATTGCTCTTGATAATGCATATTCCATGAAGGGTAAGGAAGGCATTCTTCTCAGCATGACCTAAGACAGACTCAGTCTTGTTAATGAAATAAAAAAGGGGAGAGGCAGAGAGCCTCTGGGGCTGCTTGGCAAGAATCTGCTTTCCTATTCTTAATAAAGAATAGTTGACCAAAATTTATGCCTACACCCAAAACAGTCCTAATTAGAAAATTATTTTAAAACTATCATGCCATTATGAATTCAGAATTGGAAAATCATTAGTTTCTTTTTTTAACTTTTCACATTTATTCATTCATTTTTATGTGTATGTGTATGGGTTCATGCATGCTAAAGTACATGTGTGGAGTCAGAGGACTGCTTGTGGGATCTGGGTCTTTCATTCTAGCATGTGAGTCCCAGAGAATCACACTCAGGTTGTTAAGATCAGTGGCAAACTACTTTACCCTCTGAGTCATCTTGCTTACCCAGTGTTTCTTGAGGTTATTACAGTATACCACAAAATGTCTTTACCTTATTATTCTAATAATATCCTTGATAATCATTTCTCTTTTCTATGATTGTGGGGTCTGGGGTGTGGTAGTTTTAGTCAGTTTTATTCTATCTTAACATGGGTTCTGGGGATGGAACTTGGAGTGACAGCAAATGCCTCTACCCACTGACCCATCTAACTGACTTATTCCTCCTATGAGATTTTTCCAAAATATTTTTTAGAAAGTTTTCAAAAGGCATGGCTGACTGTACTTCATGTTTAGCAGAGATGTTATGATTGTTTCTGCTCAGATCTTTAAAAGAGCCAGTAAAATACAAATAGCTTACACCTTATGTTTTGTTGCTTTAATCAAAGTTTTCCATACACATTCCTCATCTCCTCAAGTCTCATTGCACTTGTCATGGAGGGAGACAATTATATTAATGCTTAATTAGCAATTTGACTTTTTTTCCTGACTTATCACATATTGTGTGTTCCTTTTTTATATTCTTTAGGAACATTTATTTTTTGTTAGAAACATGCCTTTCAGTGACACTAAAGCTCCAGACTGGCAGAGGATTTTATGAGAATGTGTGATTCCTTTGCCTCTTATTGTTCTTTGCTTTGGTCCAAATTGAAGACTGAAACCCAAAGAGAACAGAGGTAGCAGCAAGCTCTACAGCCAGAAGTGTAGCTGTACAGACTCTGTGTCCCCTGACTCTCAGTCGGGTGCACTTTTTCCTGGAAAATAGATAACTGGGACATTCATGACCTAGTTCATATTGGCTGTTGTCCAAATTTGTTGGTCTAAGGCTTGACAGTCTTGTTGCGAATACATTACCTGGAATCTGAAAGCTTCGGTCCTTCTTAGACTGTTCTGGAAGACATGCTGTCTTTTACAGGGAGAGTTACCAATATAAAAAACTTGAAAATACAAATTACCAATGGTTTTGTTATGTGGTCTTAAAGTCATCAGTAGTGATTCAGGAGCACAGCAATCATCGTGAACCTACAGCTAAATTGGAAGCAGCAAATAGCAGAAACCTGGGGTAAATGGGTAGAAGAAAACCAATAATTATGTAACCATAGCATTTGTCCTTATGGGGGAATAAAACAGAATAGAGATGGAAGAGATACTTTAACAAAGAGAATTGCAAATGGAATGGGGTGGGGGCAAGCATACCCAAATATTATGAATCCTTTGAAATGTCAGTCAGCTCTCCTATAAACTCATCATGTGAAGAGTAATAGAGAATAGCTTTGTGTGGGAAATAGTTTTTAAAAAGAGCATTGACATTTTAAAGACCTAAACATCTTAAATAGAATGACTATTAAATGCAAAAATCAGGTTGCACAGAGACATTTTGGAAACTATATTTGAGTAGTATCCTTAGAGACAGCTAATGGGTGACTCAGATAGTCTTGGCTGACTCACAGGTCTTAAGAAAGCTATCAAATGCCTGATTCGGTCTGTTTTTCTGGTTGTTCTTCATACCAAACAAATCCTACAGCAATAGTGAATATATATATATATATCATCTTTGAGTAAAAGGTCTCACTCTGTAGTTCAGACTGGCTTTAAAGTTTCAGCAATTTCCCTGTGTCAATCTCCCAACTGCTGAGATTATAGGGCTAAGTCACCATGCCCAGCCATATCAGGTTTGTCTTTTAAAAGTTCGTATCTCCCAGTACAGCTTTCCCCAAGGTTCTGTTGGAGCAACCACTTGCTATCGTAAAATAGTACTTGCCTGCACAAGAAAGGTCAGCTGCATGTGCACCTGTGGAGCACGTGGTAGATGTGCAGGCTCAACCAGTCCTTGTTCGAGTAAGAATGAAAGCCCAAACTGGGGTCCATTCACAAGAATAGAAGAAAGGAGACTTCTTTCACCCTAAAAGATGGGCAGTCAGATGGGGTAGCGTGGGCATACCTACAAACCAGACAGCCTGGCCTCTAGGCTGGGAAGTGGGGGCTCAAAGTCATCAGAAAATCTGATATTGCTAATGAGTGACACCACTCATGTATCGATTCATACAAGAGCATCAGTAAGATCCTATTGGCATGCGGCGTTGGGGCCTGACCTCCAAGGATGAATTGCGATTCTGATCTCTGACAAAATAAGCAGTGAGTTTCAACCAAAGATGAGGATGCTGCAGAAGAGATGCCGGAGCAGCAGTGTTGGGTGTGTCCAGAAAATAGTTAATATCCAAGCATGGCCATGATGCTAAAGATGAGAGAGGAATACAGAGTGAGAGATGGGGACCAGAGTGTGCATAGCTCTTCTCATATGGCTCATATGCTCTGCATTTTAGGACCTGCTCTGGAAGTGGCTATTCTAAGTCTGTGACTCCATTTCTTGGCAAAGTCTTGATCTTACTGATGGATGACAGTAATCTAAGAAAAGCCTGTGATCTTTCCCAGGCACAGCATCCTCATGCACAGCATCCTTCTGTTGCTTATGAGTCTAAGAACCTCCCCTGCCGAGGGCTCACAAACACCTGTTGAAACCTCAGTAATGAATCACTCTCCCATATTCACATGCATATGCATATGCTGATTCTGCTCTATGCAAAAGTAACAGCTAGGTAGCAGTTTTCCTTATTCTTTTTAAGTTCTGGGGATTGCACCCCTAGGGCCAGGTCTGTGCCAGGCAGGTGCTCAACCACTGAGCCATGATCCTAATACCCCTAGTCCTTATTTTTTTATTTACCTTTTTTAAAAAAATCTTTGAGACAAGAAATCACAAGTTGCCCAAATTTATCTCAAATTCTCTCTGCAGCAAAGAAGGGACCCTGGATTTAAAATGTCCCAGGTTATGGGGCTCTGGAGCAGAGTACACTGTAGCCCTCACCAGGTCTGGCTGCACCTTCCCTGGTACATTCACCTGGACTGCTGAATGTTTTCTGACCATTTGCTATTTTCTCCACAGGACTGAAAAAACGTACAAGGAAGGCCTTTGGAATACGGAAGAAAGAAAAAGACACTGATTCTACGTATGTACCTTAGAGTTTGCCTTTCTGGGCTTTAGTCTAAGTCACTGATATTGATGTTTAAACAGTGCCCCAAGGGCTCTTCTGATAGCATGTGCTCATTTGTTTGGTTTTCTGGTCTTTTCCCCACTTCTGGGCCAACTGCCACTGTTCATCATAGATACTTCTTAGATTTATGCCTTTAAAAGGTAGAGACTTTTCATCACTTGTTCAGTTCTTTTATCATGTACTTTTTCACTGTCTCATATCTAATTTGTTCCAAGCAGAGAGGCAGAAAATGTGGTTATTTCATGTGTAGAGGATAAAAACACCCAGTTACACCCAGAGCTGTCTGTATGATGTGACCAAAGAGAATAACATCATACCTATGAAGGCAGATTCACCCTAACCCAACCCCAAAATGATACCCCAAAGCTCTTATTTAAGATCTCAAGACTGGGAAGGCAGAACTGTAAAACCAATAGAATGGGCAGGAACTCGGTATATGTCACTGCCAGTAAGAAACCAATGCCAAGACAACCATGGGCTTGCTTTGATGTAGCCAAGTGACTCCGCCCAAGAAAGTGGATTCCCTGCAAACCCCCGTAGACCCTGGAGAAGGTTAGTAGTATAACACGTTCACCAGGTTCTTATTTAACCATACTGAGTGTTCATTTTGAAGCTGACCCTGACACAAGATTCTATATGCATTTTCAAGCTGAACAAGTAACATCATACATGAAGTCCACCAGCCAGGAACATGGACTCTCTGTCCTAGCTCAGTGATTATGAGAGCAGCATCAAGCAGCCACAGCTGACTGTAAGGAGGTGAAGGTGCCGGTATGGGAAGGCCTGCTGCCCTGAGATTCCATCTGTCCCATCAGAATGGAATCCAGCAGAATCCTTCATCCAGCATACATGAAAAAGAACCATCCAGAAAAATCACAGCTATGTGTGAAGAGGTGAACACAATTCATTAGTTTCATCTTCAAGCCTTTAATTTCAGTTTAATTAAACATAAATCTTATCCTAGGACAGTAAGCATTTTCTTGTGTCCTTCAATCAAAGAATATATAATTTAATCAATAAAGTATTACACAAATTAAAAAGTCTTTCCTACATCTAAAGGCACCATGTAATGTGCCTACTGGGCTCCTGCATATTTAATAAGTGTCAGCTGTGACTGCTCTTCTGACTGGTATAAACTGATAGTGACGAGTTCCTCATGAGCAATTAACATGGAATTTCAGAGAAAGTTGAAGGTAATAAAGTCCACATTTGGCCTGATGCTTCCTGTCAGGAGGACATTGAGTCTAGCCTTTTAAAGGATGAGGGAATGCCTTTCACACAGATGGAATAATTAAAGCAAAAGCAGAGAGGTGGAAAACCTAGCAGGCATCAGGACAGGGCAAGTGTGCAGAGCTGTCATTTGTCATACACCTGCAAGCTGCTGGTAAATGTGGTCACGGGGGTCAGGATGGAAAGTGGATGAGGTGAAACAGGAGGGGCCTTAAATTGTAAGCTGAGGGGCATCCATCCTTGACATTGGGTCACCTTGGACCGCTGAAATGTTGTATGTCAAAGATGTGAAGCACTGAGAAAGGAGGTTATCTTTCTGTGTAGACTCTAGATGTTAACTCTATTGTTACAGTTTACGTTTCCTCTTTAGGTAAATATTTCTTGAAAATTACATTTATTGTAGTCCTGAAGTGGTTTCTAAATGATATAGGTTAGAAATATTTTTTCTGAGCATCTAAAACTTTAGAATGCTTCTTGATAAATTTGCCATTTTCTAAATATTAACCACCAAAATACGTCCGTTCCACTCTCTTTTGAATACCTGTCTGTGATTTTGCCCCAATTCAGCAAGGAGACTCTTCAGACATTGCAAATTATGCAGTCCTTTATTTGGCCTCAGTTTCCTTGCCTGTGACAAATAGCTTTGTATGAGGTGAAATCTCTAGAAGGCCACACACCGAGATGCTGGCCATACCTGCCAACACTTGCCCTGTGCCATGTGTTGTGTGGAGCACTGTTGGAAGCATCTCCGAAGAGCATTGTAGCAGAAGACAAATCTGCTGCTGTGAAACCCTCTGGAACTATACCTGGGATTTAGGGTGTCTGAGAAAGGCTAAAAGGACTTTTAAAATATGGTAAGAGAGTGGGACAGAGAGGCAGAGAAGCAGAGACAGAGAGGGAGAGAGAGAGAGGGAGGCTAAATGAGCCCCAGGGCAGGCTAGCATAATTTGCATGTGGCCAAAACACTTCTTGTCCATTGTCAAATCTATTAAAGTAAGTTATTTCTCATAGCTTTGCCTCAGATGGTCAGTGTCTCTCTGAGGTCTTCTAACGAGGCATTATTTTATAGAATCTCAAGTGCCTTCCTTAACTTCTCATGAGTGCTGAATTACTTACAGGAGAGCAAATTAATAACCTGGTTCCCCCAACAGCGATGGCTAAAGGACACACTGTCTTGGGAAAGCTTTTGTTTTCATGAACCCCTGTTGTCTAATTGGATCATGTGTCATCCTTGGAAAAGGAATCATCAACGCAGAGGGGTTAGTAGATCACTCTGGCAGTGTGTTGTCCCTTCAGCTTTAGATAATGCTCATGTTAGCCTGCAATCATTGAGACCTTGTTGATGTGAGCCTTTTTCAGAATTTTCGCAACCAGCATAGGGTTGCTAGGTAACCAGCTAGGGTAGCAGCCAGCATCGACTTCAACTGATTGGACCTCCTCAGAGAGAGTGGGTAAAAACCAGAGCTTCCTGATTTGATCATCATTAGAGTGGCTGATAGAGAGAGGAAGGGAGGGAGAGCCTGTGCTAAATGGCAGAATGTGTGACTGCACTGCTATCCTTCATTTTCACATAATTCAATAAGGTCAGTAACAATACCTCACTTCTAAAAATGAGACATCAGTGCCAGGAGGGGTTAGCAACTTGCAGAAGGCCATGCTTTAAGCAAGGCTGAGAAGAGAACCCTGCTCTAGAAAAGATGGGAAAGATCTGTAACCCAGACAGACCATTAAAGAGAAATAGCAACAGTTACAAGAAACCAACATTTAAAATTAGAGGCCACACAGACATGATGAATGATGAGGTTTAAAATAGAATTTATCCAACATAAAGTATCTCATTTAAAAAAAGAAAAAAAACTATTAAAATGAAATACAGGTTTAAGGCTTGATTGGTTCTCTTATAAGAATGTAATATAAATTTGTAGAAAATTGTGTAGAAAATGGCAAATGAAAAGCTGCCTCTGTGTGACCTGGTGAAGAAGAGTCTGTCTAATTCTGAAAGAGAAAGAACAAAGGAATGTCAGAAACACACAGGGGGAGTGGTAGGGCAGCTGGAGAGTGTGAGCAAAAGAAAAGAAAGGCAGTGTACAGAAAGAAGCAAGAGCCCTCCGACAGAGTCCTCCCCAGAGTCCTCTGACAGAAAGCAGCCTGAAGCAGCCACCAGCCAGCACACACACTTAGAGAACGGCTTTGAGTCACCAGTGGGAGCCGAAAGCTGCAGTCTTCCAGGAGCACCACAGGTGGCTGTCCTGAAGAATCTGTGGAAGGCCTAGATGAGCAACAGAATGAGTACACAGGAACTGTGAGGAACCAGGCACAGTCCTGTCCAACCGATGAATGTATTTTCAGGTATTATGGGTCACTAATGAGGGAAGAGGCCAGCATTCCCAAGGGAAAAGAAAGTCCAGCAGTGGAGGTAAACACAAGCGTGCCAGGTGCCTCCTAAACATTAAATGCCTGATTGGAAAGTAGGTTCCCCAAGCACACCACAAATTGGTGGGATTAGATGGCCTGCAGTCTCCTGTTAGGACATTCTAGCAGAAAGCTATGTCCAGCACAGAAGCCCCCTCAGCAAGGGAGCACATCCAACTTGTTTGGATCACTGAAACTAGCACCTCACTCCCCACCTGTAGAGACAGCTGCAAGAAAATACTATCAAAAGAATGGGGAAGGGGTATAGCTATGTTATCCCACCTGGGAAGAAGTACAAGCTACTGATATAATATTTCCTATTTCATTTGATTTTTCTTTTGTTATTTTTATTCACACTTTTGCATCTCTGTTATATAGTTCCTTTCGGTCTGAATCTTTCCTGAACAGGCTTTGACATCTCTTTTCCTTACTTGAGCCTCTTCTTTTGTATTTTTTTCCATTAGTCCTCACACTTCTAACCCACATACTGGTGCTCTATCATGGCTCACGTCAATCTCTGCATATCTTCCCTCTTCCTGCTCCTCATCATCTTCATCATCATTCTCTTCCTTCTCCTCCTTCTTTTTCTCTTCCTCCTCTTCCTCCTCCCTCTCTTTTTTTCAGGGGGAGGGGGAATACTTGTTTGTTTGTCTTTCAAGACAGGGCTTTTCTACGTAGCCTTGGTTGTCCTAGAACTCACTCTGTAGACCAAGCTAGCCTCAGACTCACAGAAACCACCTGCCTCTACCTCCCAAGTGCTGGCATTAAAGGCATGCATCACCACCACCCAGCCCCTTTCACTTCTTAACTATTAATTAATTCCTGCAGCTCCAAAACACTGTAAACTACATTTTTTTCTTTTTTTCACACACACCTACATTGTTAAAAATTAGTTAAAAGTTGATTGTGCTGTTATAAACTGTTATAGTATTTTTTTTCTTTTTCATTGGATATTTTATTTACATTTCAGTTGTTATATCCTTACTCCATTTCCCCGCCACCCAGGAACCCCCTATCCAATCCCCCCCTCTTCCTGCATCTATGAGGATGTGTCCCACCCACTCCCCCACTCAGACCTCCCAACCCTCAAATTTTCCCACACGATGCTTCCAGCCTTCATGGGACCAAGGATCTCGTCTCCCACCTATGCCCAACAAGGCCATCCTCTTCTACATATACAACTGGAGCCATAGGTCTCTCCCTATGTGCTCCCAAACTAGTGGTTCAGACCCTGGGAGCTCTGGTTGGTTGGTATTGTTGCTCTCCTCATGGGGCTGCAAGCCCTTTCAGCTCCTTCAGCTCCTTCTCTCTAACCCCTCCATTAGGAACCCCTTTATCAGTTCAGTTGTTAGCTATGAGCCTGTGCCTCTGTATACATCAGACTCTGGCAGACCACTAAGGAGACACTTATATAAGGCTCCTGTAAGCATGTACTTCCTGACATCCACATCAGTGTCTGCCATTGGTGACTGCACATGGGATGGATACGCAGGTGGAATGGTCTCCAGATGGCCCCTCCTTCAGTTTCTGTCCCACACTTTGTCTCCATATTTGCTTCCTTGAGTATTTTGTTACTCCTTCTAAGAAAGGCCAAAGCACCCATACTTGGTCTTCCTTCTTCATGAGCTTAATGTGGTCTATGAGTTGAATCTTGGGTATTGCAAGCTTCTGGGCTAACATCCAGTTATCAGTGAGTGAATACCATGTGTGTTCTTTTGTGATTGGGTTTTCTCACTCAGGATAATATTTTCTAGTTCCATCCATTTACCTAAGAATTTCGCGAATTTATTGTTTTTAATAGCTGAGTAATACTCCATCATGTAAATGTACCACATTTTTTGTATCCACTCCTCTGTTGAAGGACATCTGGGTTCTTTCTAGCTTCTGGCTATTATCAATAAGGCTGCTATGAACATAGTGGAGCATATGTCCTTGTTATATGTTGGAGCATCTTCTGGGTATATGCCCAGGAGTGGTATAGCTGGGTCCTCAGGTAATGCTATGTCCAATTTTCTGAGGAACCGCCAGACTGATTTCCAGAGTGGTTGCACCATCTTGCAATCCCACCAGCAATGGAGAAGTGTTCCTCTTTCTCCACCTCCTCACCAGCATCTACTATCACATGAGTTTTTGATCTTAGCCATTCTGACTGGTGTAGGATGGAATCTCAGGGTTGTTTTGATTTCTATTTCTCTAATGACTAAGGATGCTGAACACTTCTTTAAGTGCTTCTCAGCCATTTGAGTTTTCTCAGTTGAGAATTCTTTGTTTCACTCTGTACCCCATTTTTAATAGGGTTATTTGGTTGTCTGGAGTCTAATTTCTTGAGTTCTTTCTATATATTGGATATTAGCCCTCTATCGGATGTGTGATTGGTAAAGATCTTTTCCCAATCTGTTGGTTGCCATTTTGTCCTATTGACAGTGTCCTTTGCCTTACAGAAACTTTGCAATTTTATGATGTCCCATTTGTCAATTCTTGATCTTAGAGCATAAGCCATTGGTGTTCTGTTCAGGAAAATTTCCCCTGTGCACAAGTATTTGAGGTTCTTCCCCACCTTCTCTTCTATTAGTTTCAGTGTATCTGGTTTTATGTGAAGGTCCTTTATCCATTTGTACTTGAGCTTTGTACAAGGAGATAAAAATAGATCGATTTGCATCCTTCTACATATTGTCCTCAAGTTGAACCAGCACCATTTGTTGAAAATTCTGTCCTTTTTCTACTGGATAGTTTTAGCTCCATTGTCAAAGATCAAGTGATCATAGGTGTGTGGGTTCATTTCTGGGTCTTCAATTCTATTCCATTTATCTTCCTGCCTCTATCTGTACCAATACCATGCAGTTTTTATCACTATTGCCCTGTAGTACAGCTTGAAGTCAAGGATAGTGATTCCTCCAGAAGTTCTTTTATTGTTGAGAATAGTTTTTGCTATCCTGTTTTTGTTGTTGTTGTTGTTGTTGTTGTTTTTGTTTGTTTCTTTGTTTGTTTGTTTTGGTCATTCCAAATGAATTTGAGAATTTCTCTTTCTAACTCTGTGAAGAATTGAGTTGAGATTTTAATGGGGATTGCATTGAATCTGTAGATTGCTTTCGGCAAGATGGCAATTTTTACTATATTAATCCTGCCAATCCATGAACATGGGATATCTTTCTATCTTCTGAGATCTTTCTTCAGAGACTTGAAGTTGTTGTCATATAGATCTTTCACTGGCTTGGTTAGATTCACACCAAGGTATTTTTTAACATTTGTGACTATTGTGAAGGGTGCCTAATTTCTTTCTCAGCCTGTTTATCCTTTGAGAAGAGGGTGCCTACTGATTTATTTGAGTTTATTTCATAACCGGCCACTTTGCTGAAGTTGTTTATCAGGTTTAGGGTTTCTCTGGTGAAAGTTTTGTGGTCATTTAAGTATACCATCATATCATCTGAAAATAGTGATATTTTGACTTCTTCCTTTCCTATTTGTATCCCCTTGACTTCTTATTGTTGTCTAATTGCTCTAGCTAGGACTTCCAGTACTATATTGAATAGGTAGGGTGAGAGTGGGCAGTCTTGTCTAGTCCCTGATTTTAGTGAGATTTGTTTCAAGTTTTTCTCCATTTAGCTTGATATTAGCTACTGGTTTGCTGTATATTGCTTTTACTATGTTTAGGTATGGGCCTTGAATTCCTAATCTTTCCAGTACTTATACTATTAAGGCATGTTGAATTTTGTCAAATGCTTTCTCAGCATCTAGTGAGATGATCATGTGTTTTTTTTTTCCTTTGAGTTTGTTTATATAGTGGATTACATTGATGGATTTCCGAATATTGAACCATCCCTGCATTCCTGGGATAAAGCCTCCTTGATCATGATGGATGGTTGTTTTGATCTGTTCCTGGATTCGGTTTGCAAGAGTTTTATTGAGTATTTTTGCATCAATATTCATAAAGGAGATTGGTCTGAAGTTCTTTCTTTGTTGGGTCTTTGTGAGGTTTAGGTATGAGTGTGATTGTGGCTTCATAGAATGAATTGGGTAGTATTCCTTCTGTTTCTATTTTGTGGAATAGTTTGAAGAGAATTGGTATTAGGTCTTCCTTGAAGGTCTGAAAGAATTCTGCACTAAAACCATCTGGTCCTGGGCTCTTTTTGGTGGGGAGAGTTCTAATGACTGCTGCTATTTCTTTAGGGGTTATGGGACTGTTTAGATGGTTTATCTACTCCTGATTTAACTTTGGTACCTAGTATCTGTCTAGAAATTGTCCATTTCTTCCAGATTTTCCAGTTTTGTTAAGTATAAGCTTTTATAGTAGGATCTGATGATTTTTTTTTAATTTCCTCAGTTTCTGTTGTTATATCTCCTCTTTCCGTTCTAATTTTATTAATTTGGATACTGTCTCTGTGCCCTCCGGTTAATCTGTCTAAGGGTTTGTCTATCTTGTTGATTTTCTCAAAGAACAAGCTCCTGGTTTTGTTGATAATTTATATAGCTCTCTTTGTTTCTATTTGGTTGATTTCAGCCCTGAGTTTGATTATTTCCTGCCATCTACTCCTCTTCTGAGTATTTGATTCTTTTTGTTCTAAAGCTTTCAGGTGTTTTGTCAAGTTGCAAATGTATGTTTTCTCCAGTTTCTTTTTGTAGACACTTAGAGCTTTGAGTTTTCCCCTTAGCACTGCTTTCATAAGTTTTGGTATGACGAACCTTCATTTTCATTAAATTCTAAAAAGTCTTTAATTCATTTCTTTATTTCTTTCTTGACCAAGTCATCATTGATTAAAGCATTGTTCAGTTTCCATGTGTATTTGGGCTTTCCATTGTTTTTGTTATTATTGAAGACCAGCCTGAGTCCATGGTGATCTGATAGGATGCAAGGGATTATTTCAATATTTTTGTATCTGTTGAGGCCTGCTTTGTCACCAATTATATGGTCTATTTTGGAGAAGGTACCATGAAGTACTGAGAAAAATATATATTCTTTTGTTTTAGGAAGAAATGTTCTATAGATATCCATTAAATCCATTTGGTTAATCACTTCTGTTAATTCCACTGTGTCTCTGTTTAGTTTCTGTTTTCATAATCTGTCTATTGCTGAGAGTGGGGTATTGAAATCCCCCCTATTATTGTGTGAGGTTCAATGTGTGCTTTGAGTTTTAGGAAAGTTTCTTTTATGAATGTGGGTGCCCCTGCATTTGGAGCATAGATTTTCAGAATTGAGAGTTCATCTAGGTAGATTTTTTCCTTTGACAAGTATGAAGTGTCCTTTCTTATCTTTTTTGATAACTATTGGTTGAAAGTCAATTTTATTTGAAATTAGAATGACTGCTCCAGCTTGTTTCTTTGAACTATTTGCTGGGAAAATTGTTTTCCAGCTCTCACTCTGAGGTAGTGTCTGTCTTTGCCACTGAGGTGTGTTTCCTGTATGCAGCAAAATTCTAGGCCGTTTATGTATCCAGTCTGTTAGTCTACGTCTTTTTATTGGAGGAACTGAGTCCATTGATGTTAAGAGATATTAAGGAAAAGTGATTGTTTCTTCCTGTTATTTTAGTTATTAGAAGTGTAATTATGTTTGTATAACTATCTTCTTTTGGGTGTGTTGGAAGATTACTTTCTTACTTTTTCTATGTTGTAGCTTCTCTCCTTGTGTTGAAGTTTTCCATCTATTATCCTTTGTAGGGCTGTATTTGTGGGAAGATATTGTATAAATTTGGTTTTGTCATGGAATATCTTGGTTTCTCCATCTATAGTGACTGAGAGTTTTGCTGAGTATAGTAGTCTGTGCTGGCATTTGTGTTCTCTTAGGGTCTGTATGATATCAGTCCAGGATCATCTGGCTTTTATAGTCTCTGGTGAGAAGTCTGGTGTAATTCTTATAGGTCTGCCTTTATATGTTACTTAATTGTTTTCCCTCACTGCTTTTAGTATTTTATCTTCGTTTTGTGCATTTGATGTTTTGATTATTATGTGATGGGAGGAATTTCTTTTCTGGTCTAGTCTATTTGGAGTTCTGTAGGCTTCTTGTATCTTCATTGGCATCTCTTTCTTTAGATTAGGAAAGTTTTCCTCTGTAATTTTGTTGAAGATATTTACTGGCCCTTTAAGTTGGGAATCTTCACTCTCATCTATACCTATTATCCTTAGATTTGGTCCTGGATTGTCTGGATGTTTTGGGTTAGGTGCTTTTTGCATTTTGCATTTTCTTTGACAGTTGTATCAATATTTTCCATGGTATCTTCTGCACCTGAGATTCTCTCTTCTATCTCTTGTATTCTGTTGTTGATGCTTGTGTCTATGACTCCTGATTTCTTTCCTAGGTTTTCTATCTCCAGGATAGTCTCTCTTTGAGATTTCTTTATTATTTCTACTTCCATTTTTAGATCCTGGATGGTTTTGTTTATCTATCACCTGTTTGGTTGTGTTTTCTTGCAATTCTCTAAGGGATTTTTGTGTTTCTTCTTTAATGGCTTCTACCTGTTCACCTGTGTTCTCCTGTATTTCTTTAAGGGAGTTGTTTATGTCCTTCTTATAGTCCTCTATCATCCTCATGAGAAGTGATTTTAAATCTGAATCCTGCTTTTCCAGTGTGATGAGGTTTCCAGGACTTGCTATGGTAGGAGAACTGAGTTCTGATTATGCCAGGTAACTGGTTTCTGTTGCTTATATTCTTGTGCTTGCCTTTTGCCATCTGGTTAACTCTAATGCTACCTGCACTCATTGTCTCTGACTGGAGACTGTCTTTCCAGTTATCTTGCTTGTGTCAGAACTCCTCAGAGTCCAGATGTCTCTGTGATCCTGTGATCCTGAGCTCCTGTGTGGAAGAGCTCCTGGGACTCAGGCTTCCTCTGGGATCCTAAAATCCTGCTGCTCTGAGTACAGTGGTGCCTCAGCTGCTCTGAGTGCAGTGGTTCCACTATTGCTCTAAGATGCTTCAGGATATGGTGTCTTCACGGGAGCAGACCCGTTAGGTGTCTGTCCCAGCAAAATGGACCAAGCAAGGGGCAGAAGGGGAGTGGTATTCCGGAGGGGCAGGGTTTGGGTGGATGATGGGTACAGAGTGCCCCATGCTCCAGTTGCAGTTCTGGGGCAAAGGGTTGTGGGGAGAAGGGGGTTCTTACCAGCTGCTATAAGAAGGTTCAGGATAAGGTGTCTTCAAGGAGCAGACCAGCCAGGTGTCTGCCCCAACCAAAAGGACCAAGCAAGGGGGCTATTTTTTTTCTTAAAGTATCCTAGTGTCTGTCTCTGAACCTTACTGGGGACACAAGTGTTTGTTTTTAGTTTTGTTTGTTAGTTTGTTTTTATTCTGTATGTATACCAAGATTGCCATAAATCACCATGTTTGTATATGTAGTTTGCTTCCCAAAAGAATTGCAATGAGAGATAATCCAAGCAGAAGCCATTAGATCAGAAGACTCCCATTAATTACATCAAACAAAAAAGAGAAAAGGGACAAATTAAAATCTGGAGTTCATAAAGATCCCAATAAATGTACAAAAAAAAATCAAGAGAACAGAAATCACGTGGCAAATCAAGCCACTCTAGTGCCTTTGCAAGGTAAAGACAGAGCTCAAAGACAGAAACAAGGTGTGGGTAGCTGGGATGGCAGAAAACGTGACTCTTGCTGTTAAACATAGAGGCCTCATCCAGTAGATAAGTGAAGAAAAACGTCAGCTTAGGACTACATGAGAAAGCCAAGGTAATGATGGTCAGTGGTATGGAGGAAATCTTCAGAAACATGGAGGAATCCAGATTTTGAAGAAAAAAGAAAACCAAAAAGAAACATTGGAAATAAGAGCCATCATCAAACAAGGATGAGGAGGAGAAAGCTTACAAAGTCTGGAGAATGAAGTCAGGCATATGTGAAGGAAAATGAATATGACCAAAACTTCCAAGAACTCTGGTTCAAGAGACTACACACGGTTTAAGGGGGTGGGGCGTGTAGACAATTTAGTCCATGAAGTTACAGCAGAAAATTTCACAAGCCTAGAGAAATGGACATCTGAACAAGAGTTATGTAGAATACCAAGGTGTGAACAGAGAAGAAACTTTGCATAATGTATTTTATCAAGATGTCCAAAATACACAGAGAGAGAGAAAGAAAGAGAGAGAGAGAGAGAGAGAGAGAGAGAGAGAAATGTGTACACACACCAAAAGTTGTCAAGAAGAAAAAAAGCTCACTAATCCACAAAGGCAAACACAACAAATGCCAGATCTCTCGTCATTTAAAAACCAGGAAAGCATGGGATATGTTTCAAGCCCCAAGTGTAAGTAACTGCCAAAGACTCTGCTATATTTAGCAGAACAGTCTTTTCAAACTGATGCAGAACTTAGGACATTTCAAAACAAGCACCATTAAGGCAATTTGTGGCAACCACACCAGCACTGAAGGAAAAGCTAACAAGACTGTGGTACAAAGGGTGAGAAAAAAATCATACCAACCACAGGAGCACAAAAAAGAATAGTAGTAGTAGTAGTAGTAGTAGTAGTAGTAGTAGTAATAATAATAATAATAATAATAAAACAAATAGGGGGAAGAGGAGACCCACTGTGACCACACAGTAGCCCCTTATCCAAACAGGGAAAGAAAAGAACACTTAATATTCCAGCAAACCAGAAAAATAGCCAACAGCATGACAGGAATATCTAGACATTGCTCTGTAATGACTTTAAAGTAAATAACATCAACTTAGCTGACCCGGGCTGGAGAAATGGCTCGGCAGTTAAGAGCACTGGCTGTTTTTCCAGAGGATCTGCAAAAGACTCACATGGAGACTTACAACTATCTGTAACTCCAGTTCTAAGGGGCTTCAGTAACCTCATCTGGTTTCCACAGACACCAGGCATGCACAAGGTACATAGACATGCATGCAACCAAAACTCCCGTACTCATAAAATAAAAATAAATCAATCTTTCAAAACAAGGTTCTAGATCTTGCTAATAGTGTAACAGTTTGTTCCTTACAGTGAACTTAAAGCATGTTCCCATGTAACAGTGGCTACCCTCTCGCTTTCCACCCTCTGTATTAGTGACACTGCAAAAACCATGACCAAGACAATTTACAGGAGACTTTACTTGAGCTTATGGTTCCAAAGATTTAGTGTAAATGACAGCAGAACAAAGGTAGCATGAGGAGGAATCTGAGGACTTACATCTTGAACTAAAAGCAGGAAACAGAAGGGGCACGAGGAATAGTGTGGCCCTCAAAGCCCCACCCTCAGTGCTTTACTTCCTCCAACAAGACCACGCCTCCTGAGCCTACCCCAACAGTTCTACTAAGTATTCAACCTGAGACTATGGGGAGGCATATCGTTCAAACCACTACACCTTCCCTCACTTAGCCAGTTCAGTTTCCAGCTGTAACAAGAAAAGTAACTTGCTTTCACTGTACTACTCAGTGTGGCTGGAAGTGGGCGGTGTGTGTTCCCAGTGAAGAAATGTCAATGGATAAGAAAAGAAAGTAAAATGGACACTTGAATGTTTAGCATCTGTCAGGAACTAGTATTTTTTCAGTCTTTGTGCTATCAGGTTGAACGAGTTCAAAGTGACAGAACTTAGAAATGGCGAGGTCTGAACCTCCGGGTTCATTTACTCTAAAATTCTTGCGCCTCACAGCCGGTCACCACCACAGAACCGCTATCCTAGGATTCAGCAGCAGAGGGCGCCACTTAGCACAATTCCAACCTTTATCCCCTGTCCAGTATTTGAAAGGGATATTACAGAAATATGGAAGGAGGTACAGATTCTCAAACTGGTTGAAAACTAGAACAAAAGCTTTAACTTCCTAAAAAGACAATTCAGAATCACTTATGGGAGAAAGTTAAAGAAGTACATGCCTGTCTGTATACATGTTTTGATAGATCTAAGTGAAGCCAGCAAGAATGGGACAAGAGAGACAGCTCAACAGCTAAGAGCCAATACTGCTCTTGCAGACAACTCAGTTTGGTTCCCAGCACTAATGTCAGGTGGCACACAACTATCTGTAACTCCAGCTCCAGAGGATCTGAAACACTCTCTGGCCTCTATAGGCACTTGCACTCACACAAGCACATGCTCACACACAGTCATACAACATACACACATAGTTTAAAATAAAATCAATCTTCTTTAAAAAGAAAGGACCAGACTTTCGTGAAATATGTGGCACAAGCTCCATCACTGCCAATGTGTGCCTTTGGACTTCAGTTCGTTTTGAGATTATCGATCGCTGCCTGACACATATATGTCAACCTCTCACTCAGATGTCACTCAGCTTGATCGTTTTGTGTTTCCTTAGTGAGGTTTACTGCAGTGGGAATACACGGAGGATGAAGGTGATGGCTAATAGCTCTTTAGTCACTGTAGCAAGAGTGATTCTTTCTTATAATTTCTATCAATTTTTTTTCTCTTACAGTGGCTCGCCAGATCGAGATGGAATGGTAAGTATTTAAATGACCATTTTTAGTGGGCTTGCATCGCGATATCTGCTATGCTTAAATTTTCCCAAGGCCACCATCTCTCTCTCTCTCTCTCTCTCTCTCTCTCTCTCTCTCTCTCTCTCTCCCTCTTTCTCTTTCTCTCTTTCTCATCCTTCTCTTTTTTCTTTTTCTTTTTCTTCTTTCTTCTCCTCCTCCTCCTCCTTCTTCTTTCCTCCTCTTTTCAAAAGCCCAGCTATTTTAATTCTCTCTAGTAAATGTGCATGAGATATAAATGTGGTCTTTGTCAAGTTAGAGTATATATATTGCACTCGCCATAAACCCAGCCCCAGAGCACACAAGCAAATTAGCCATGGAGATAGCAAGTCGAAAAGAAAAACAGAAAAAAGCTGGATAGTTTGTACAGGGGCTATTCCCATCTCTAGTTCAGTAACTTAAAGCTCATTATGTGAGAATTTTCTTTTCCACAGTCATAAAGAAGCAGCTTCCCAATAAAACTGAAGGAAACTTTTCCCTTGAGCAGCTGGGCCACAAATACATTTTCTATATTAAATTCAGAAATAGGGAACGGTCTTAAAACTACTTATGCCTGAATTTTACAGCCAGAATGAGAAAAAAAATGTATCCACTGGGCCTCAGTTGAACAGAAAGTGACTCCTAGCTGGCTGCCAGATTTCTTGGTTTTTAAAGAGGTCTGGGATATGCCAGCTTAGACCGATTCTCGTCAGACTTATGGGAGTCTGCCCTAGCTCCCAAATGACTTCCTTCCTATCTAATCAGATGCCTATTCAGAGAGTTCAAAAGAACAGCTGTTACTCAGGGGAAATGGACACACATTAAGCTCCCTGGGCCAGAATAAGAGCTAAAATAAACTCAGTGGTTAAAAATATTAAAAAAAAAAAACCTGCTCTTTATAATATTCTACCTAATGGGGTGCTAATTGAAGCCATAGCAGGAGATTTTATCCTGCTTTTGATTTAAGAGTTTTCAGCTTTGGGGTGCCTTTTGCATTCATGTGATTCTTGCTATGAAATGTTCTTTTAAAGAAATAGAATGAAATTGATCAGACTTTGGGTACCTCTATAATCAAGGCTCTATTCAGCAGGGGAAAAAAAAGGCCCAGAAGACTCAGCTTCTCCTCACCTCTTGCTTCTGGCTCAGAGCCCTCTCCTTAACTCTGTCTCAGGTACTCTCTGCTTCTGTGTCTTCTCTTTGCTTCCAGCTTGGTCCTCTCCCTGGGTCCTCTGTCCTCCCGTCTATGCCTCTGCCAGGCTCCGTCTCCTCCTCTGCCCTCACTGGATTGCTACTCCTGGTTTCTCTCACTTTTCCACTCTCTCAGTCTTGTCTATTCCCCCTCCAAGCCACCCCCATGCTCATTGTCTCTGAGGTCCCATTGCTACCTCACTAGTCTCTGCTCTTCTAAGGAGCCCCAGTTTACGTATCTGTTGGAATATGTACCGTGGCACCTGATGTTGAAGATGCCCATGAACATGTGTTGCAGGCATGGGCACAATGCTATCCAGATCTCCCTGAGTTCTTCTTACGCCATCCCAAGTCCTGTAAAAACATTTTTTGGCAGTTTGTGTCTTCTCTATTATTAGTTAGAAATGCTATAAATAAAAATGCTCATAAGAAGAAGGAAGTATTTAATTTTAAGTTTTCAAGAAATAAAACAAGCAAATTCTAGAAAAGGCCACCTTCAGAATAAGTACATTTTCTCTGAAAAAGGAGGTTCACCTTTATGGATAATTGAAAATTACAATTTAGCTATAATTTCTACTAGAAAATGTTCAAATTTCTTCCAAACATTTGACCACCAAATTCGGAGATCCAGTGTCGTGGGCTAGAGTGAATATGTCCATTATTAATCTGTAGGCATCTCAGCCTGAACTTCTTCTAAACTCAAAATGATTTTTTAAGTCCTGGAATCTGTGGGCTGAAACCGCATTGACATGGTTGAGAAAGCTTCCAGACGCCCTGATTGCTTTTTCAAGGCCCGGAGCTGGTGGTGTTTGTACCTTTTCACGAATGCGATTCTACAAGCTACAGGTGTGCTGAGCTTGTAAACAAGTCTCGGGAACCAAAGAGTCTGTGCCGAAGCTTCAAAATGGCCATACTTCAATTCAGTTCCTCAGACTCCGATGGAGCCCATCACTGATGAGGCTGCATGGCAGGGCTGCATGGTGTGAAGGTGGGTGTGTCTTGCTGCTCACTGGCTGAGTGTATGCCCATCCATCATTGGCAAAGCTGTTTGTCACAACGTCTAGACCTCAGGTAGCTGTGTGTGACAACACATTCTAACCCAGAGACAAACCGTAATTGCTGCAGAGTAACTGCAACTTTCCCTACACAATTCTAATTCTCCACACTACACTGGGGTACCAGGGTCAGAGTCCCTGGCTGTGAGCTCTGTCCTGCTTGTCTCTAAACATACAGGCAGGAAAGGGCACAGTTCTGGAATTGCCCTCTGTGTGCCCTATTGCTCTTTGTTGACTTTTTGAAAGGCTTTGATCAGGGGGAAAGAGGGGAGCTAGGCGTTACACTCACAGATTAGAAATGCAATCAGAAATTGTCCAGTTCCTTTCTGTATTGTCTTGGTGTCTGTTCTCTATACCTGGACTAAGTGCCATCTGAATGAGGATCCAAACGGCCCCTGGTGCCCCAGCACATCTCCCTCCTTCCCACTTCCTCTCTTGGCTTAGCCAAACTGGCCTGCTGAATAGAGCCTCATTATGGGCCCCAAAGTCCGCTCTTTGCCTACAGAACCCTGCCACGATTGGTAGGCTGAACAATTTGGTCTAGAGGTTGTCTCTACTGTGATATGTTTGCTGACTCCGTGTGATTCTTTATATGTGTCTTGAAGAACAAACAGATCCTTTAACAACTTTTTTCTACATGAAAACAATCAATTCCAGCAGCCCAGCCCACACGAGCCACCCTACCATAGCAAAGCAGAGTGTGCGCGTGAAGGAGGGAAGAAAGCTTCGGTAAGGACACAGATTTCAGTTTAAAATTTCCGAGGGGTTGTAGAAACAGTGAGGGAAATCCCCACTTCAGCTCTGGAAGGCACAGTATCCCTATTCAGTCAACAAGGTAACTCCAAATTACTTCTTGACTATCCAGGTCCAGGTTTTAAATCAACCATGTGAAAGTCATGTGCTGATGTCTGAAGATTCCGTTAAGAGAATAATCAAGCCTAAAGACTTGTGTTGTCTTTTGTTTTAGGCAAAGGACAAGGATTTAAACTTTCCAGGTTTTTAAAAGAAGCTGGTATCTGTAAAGATGACTTTGACTGTATAGTATAAATATCAACATGCAGTTTGCGTTAAATTGTACTTGGTATAATAAATGCCAATTGTATTATCAATAATGTCAGGAGTTTGGCAGGACTCTGCCCTATGGAAACCAGTAATCTTGACTAATAAAACTGGAGTCGAGGATGCTGATCCTGGTCCAAGCAGTGCATTAACTACATCTGTGTAGCTCTAGGAAGCTATTTCAAATTCAATCCCTTGGTCACACTCGGCACATTTCAAATACTATATAGCCCCTCCTACTTAATGGCTACATACAGAACAGCACAGAGTGTTTTCATGTTTACAGGGAGCATTAATTGGAGAGTGCTGTCTTGTCAGACTGCTTACAAAATGACTTAAGTCTATTAAGAAGAAGAAAACATTTTGACAGTATATCACATATTTTTAAGATCGCTTTGTGTAGTTGTAAACTGATCTCACCAAAAAGGGGTGAGGGGACATTCACAGTGGAAACATATAACTGTTGTGTGTGCAATTGAGAGAAACCATTACTATTGATTGATCTAACTCAGTGGTTCTCAGACTTGACTATCTCAGTGATTGATCTAACTCAGTGGTTCTCAGACTTCCTAATGCTGCAATCCTTTAAATTACAGCTCTTCGTGTTGTGGTGAATCCCCCCAAAACCAACCATAAAGCTATCTTCTACTTCATAACTTGCTACTGTTACGAATTCTCATCTAAATATATAATATGCAGGATATCTGATATTTAAACTCTGTGAAAGCATCATGTGAAACCCTAGGGGGTCATGACCCACAGGATGAGAACCACAGATCGAGCTCCTCACGTTATCCAAAGTTAAATGCCTATGACAACAAGACGACTATGCCCATGGGTATCAGTCACTTTTAAAAACAACCAAATACTCAGGCTATAAAAGTTATGCTATGCAGACCTGAAGTTTTAGAAAAGAGAAAAGGGAAAAAAACAAAAGAGCAACTTACTCGGACTCCAAGATGAAAAATAACCACCATGTAGATGTTGCCGTCAACCTTAGATCCAACTGTTCAGTCACAGTTCTTCACCACATACACCCCTGCTTTGGTGTCTTCCACTGACAACTGATACATCCACTGACTGTGAGCTGTATGGTATTTAAAAACAAGGAATACTTTCCCTTGTGCCAAACCAGAAAATTTCCAATAAAAACCTGGCTTACCTTGTTCACTTGAGAAAAAACAAAAACAAAAAAGTTGCAATAAATGTGCATGAATGAGAACAAATTGCCAATTCCTCTAATAAAGCCGTGTGTGTGTGTGTGTGTGTGTGTGTGTGTGTGTGTGTGTGTGTAGTGCTTAGTATCCTACCAAAGCAATGTACTGTTATGAGGTGTTGTTTGAATTTGGTATTTGCTTTTAATATTGCTATAAGAGGGAAAAAATCCCTTAGATTTTTGTTTTCCTTTGTTTCAATCATCCATTGGTTTCCATGGAAACAAAAAACCATTTACTAGGCGAAAATCTAGAATTTGGAAAAAATATAAATATAGTAACATATGCATATACATGTATCTACAAATAGCTTATTTATATAAACTTGTAGAGTGTCTTGAATTTAAGGAGGTTTAATCACAGAGAATAATAACAATAAAGCTGTAGAATTAGACAAACTTTGAAGTCTTTAATTTACCTAAATTTTTTTTTTACTTTATAATAGCACTTCTTTGTATGAAGGAGCCATTTAAAAAACAAAATGCAGACTGGTGGCAGGTTACACTGGTGACAATATCCATGGGTTTGTGTCTCTGGAGTCAGTTTGGCTTATTTGATTCCCTATTGTTATGTCAAATTTTGTGCTGAAGTTGGTTGTCATATATGCTTTCTAAGAAGGAGTGGAAGCATCTTGCAGTAAAACCATAATTCAGGCAGATTGGTAAAGCACAAACTATATATATGAAAATTGGAGGCAGACCTTTTCCAAGAGAGATTACTGACACATAAAGTTGACCAGATTCTTAATAGTAGCATTATAATGCACACAGGCAGAGGTAGTGACAGGTTTTTAAAAGCCTTTGAAAAATTGGGCAAACTGCCACTGAAACTTAAACATCACAAAGACAGTTCTGTGGGAAGAGTGAACTGATGTCTGCATACAAGTAATCTTTGTGAAAAATGGGGGGGAAAGAGAGCCCAGCACAGACCTCACATACCTGGATGCAAGGCCTGGTGAACTCTCATGCAATGATAGTCTGTAGCAAGGGGGAGCACATTACTTACACATGTGCACTATACCCCTTGATGAGCCACGCACAGCCTGTTCTTAGAGTGCCCAGTCAACTTCAGTAGGTGTAATGGATGGTGACAGTTCTCTTGGGTTTTCTAGAAATCCTCTGTACATAGGTGCAAAGCTTCCTTTACTTGTCCACATGGACAAGTTACCAGCAACAAGTAAAGCAAGAAGCCTTACTTGTGTTTGCGAAAATGAGAGGCCCTGTCCTCAAGCCCCGTACATCACAACATCACAGTATGTGTTGTTCTGAGGTCTGCTGTTGTCCAATGACTTAGCATCGCTTTGTGTGCTAAATGCAAGAATGTTATCAAATGGACCCTTCATCACTAACCTTATTTGTGCTTTTGTCCAAAAAAAAAAAAAAATAGAGAAGCTTATTCATTTTTTCTTGGAGGGTGTCACCTCGTTGGTCTAGTACTTGTGTTCGTGTGTCATGATTCTACTGTGAGCCAAAATAAAGCTTAGATAAGTGAGAGACAGAACCATGCTGGTTTCCCATCTTCTTGCAACAGTGTGTGATGTGATGTGATCTGGAAACACAGAACGCATGAAAGGACAAACTGGCCCTGGATCTTCAAATTATATTTTAGTAATTTGATAAGAAGAGCCATTTGCAAGGAATAGCAGCATGACTTTCAGTGACTAGGATGAATGAACTAATCTAAAGCTGATTGCATTTATATTTTATCAGTTGAGTCATGGTGAAAATAATTCCGAAATTAGTGACTCAGCTGAATACTCTGAGCATATTGGAACTATTTTACATCAGCAGCACAGGAGTCAAAGTTTTCCATTTTATATCCATATGATTTTAATCCTCAAGATACAGAGAATTAAACTGTAATGTAAATTGTACAAGTTGATCAGTGATTGAATAAACTTTTAACAGCTAGCTATACCTAATTTGCAGTCTTGGGAAATATGTGTGTTGGCTTCTCATTCAGTGCTGTGGCAGCCCATTTAGGGCCCAGTTACACCAGTGTGCTTTTTACTGGAGGATGCTCTAATACATGTTTTGATAGCTAAGTACAGATAAGAGTTACGTGTTTTTTAGTTTTTTGGGTTTTTTTGTTCCATTGTGGGTTTTTTTTTTCATTTAAATGTCTCCTTCCTGAATTTATTTTTAAATTTATTACAGAAGAAAAGCAATGGAGCACCAAATGGATTTTATGCAGAAATTGATTGGGAAAGATATGTAAGTATAAGATCATTTTTCTTTACACACAACTTTAAAATGAATTGGGGCACTTAGATACTAATAGGACATAGATATTGTTGGAAAGCTGTATGCTTTATTAGGAAATGTCTGCTGCCATTCTTAGAACGGACTGATGTTCATAGCACTAGAGTCTATCACACCTGGCTAGAAGACATGGCCTCTCCAAGTACCAGCTATGTGATGGAGTACGGTCAACAGGTACAGCAGTTACCTGGTGCCTTTGATGTGAGGACTCTGAGCTAATCACTTGCACATCCCAGGAATATACTAAGCCCACAGCTGTATTAAGAAATTCTTTTTTTCATATTAAATTTAGGTAGTTCCCTTTCTAAGCAGCTTTGAATGTGGAGGCAAAGAAGTTAACTACTGAGCCTGGGATATGTGATAAAAAACTATATGGTATGAGCTTTTCCCGGACAAGTGATAGTCGGTAAATTTTCAGGGACTGAAGGTAGATTCCCAGCTGAGATCTAAACTCTCCCCATAATGCTTAGCACCATTACCGTACACACCACTAACCACAACAGAGCGGCCTGTTCATCCAACATGTACCACCCTCAGATTTCTAATCGCATAGAACATGTAAATCATTTTGGCATCAGAGATCTCTCACTGCTGCCTCTCCAATCCCAACTTCGGCAGGGCATGGCCCTTCCCTCATCAGCTGAGGGTTCGGTCTCAAATCACATGGAGTTGAGGAGCAAGCCAGACCCATGCTGACACAGCATCCGATTACATCTCCTTTCCTATTTGTTATTGAGTTCATCCTTGCCAAGTGGGATTGTCGCATCATTCAGTGAGACTGTGCCACTCATTTATAATAGGAACAAAGACGTGATATATGAACACCAATGTGCACACCGTCTTTTAACTTCTCCAATTTCCCCTTAAAAGTATTAGCTTTCTGCTGTTAGATTTATCTGGCAGTCAGACTCCCAGGACTGGGGGGTAGAAACTTTCAAATCTTGTTCAAGCTTCCCTCCTCTTTTTCCTCCTACCACTAAGAGCTGACAATCAGTTCCTCTAAATGTCCTTGGTTTGTCCTATTCCATCTCCAAAACTTGAGCTACAGTCTTAGCAAGCGTGTCTGAGTTGACACACGTATTTTAAATGAGTCATTCTTGGGACTGCCACCAATCTTCTTACCATTCTGTTCCCAACATGTTCCATTCCACTGTAGCTTAGAAACTTCACCAGCCCTAGCAAGACAAAGCCCCCACTCTAGCACAGTTGCCTATGGTCTGTTGCCCAGCCCCCCACCCCCACCCCCACTCTACAGCTTACTTTCCAGTCATGCTGCCCTTGATACTTGGACCATCGGGACCTGAGTCACAATCTCAACCCAGGCTTTTCATATCACTGTGGAGAAACCCCACTCCCCAACCTTACCCTCTCTTATCAACATTGAAAGACTCCAGCAGTCCCCCTTATTCTTAAAACTAATCTATTGTCCCCTCAATTTTAATATCTAACATTGCTATACTGTGCTATTTTCTCTATAATTTTTTGCCTCCAAGAACATGTTTTAATTTCCCTTAGGGCAAATAGTTTGCATTTCAATCAACAGTGTTGCTTAGCACAGTCTGTGGCTTGTAAGAAAGACCTGGTAAGTTCTCTTTGAGTGCTTTCTTTTGTGGGTCGTACACTGGGGTCCTTCCAATATCCTTGAATAAAGATTTAAACACAGACTGCTTAGCATTCACTTCCAAATGCTAAATCCTCAACCCCTTAAACTAAGAGGCTTGTCTATACTTTTGAGTAGAAGATTCCAGAAGGAAAGCAATGCCTCTGTCAGTTTGGAATAATAACCACTTAACGTGCATTTATACCTTATTTTTTGACAATTTGAACAGGAGTGCTATATTCTTAACATTTCTACCCTCATTCCAGCTTCCAGATCCTCACAGATCCCCAACATCCTCTCAACTATTCTTTATTACCGCTACATATGTTAGTGTATACATATATGCATGTAATATGTATATGTATGTGCATTCCTGTCTTACAGAACTCACCTGAGCTAGATGAAGAAGGTTACAGCATCAGACCTGAGGAACCAGGCTATATCCTTTCTTTTTAAATGTTTTAAATGTATATTATCTGAGGAACCAGTAAGCAAAATTCAGGTCTCACAAAGGTGGCAAAATAACCAAAGCTACTATACTTAGTCTCAGAGATGAATAACTATCCCCAAGCACACCCTGGTGGCTGACAAGTGTGGATGTGCTCTGATCTAGTCGAGGGACAGAGATAAAGTGATGGGGTGGAGGAAATGTGCTGTAAGACAGCCTGCACACTGTGACTCCAGGTTGCCTGCTGCACCCCAGTATGGCAGTGTTATTAACAGTGGGCAGCAAAGAGCTTTACTGTCCTCTTCTTTCAACTCTCCACTGAAAGACTCAAGCACCCTTGCCTTACTCTGGCCAACTGTAAAACCCTTAAGACTCTTGATAGGTGTCCCTTAAAGTAGCCGTCCCATGTCTGGAGATGAGTAACCTCCTGAGTTCTTGTCTGTGAGCTGGGTGTGATATACAGACTTCACCCGAGACACACACACACACACACACACACACACACACACACACACACACAGGATTTTGACCAATGCTCCTGAGAGTCCACAGTCCTTGATAAGCTTCTGAGGACAGTGAACCTAACCTTTTCCTCCCTCAGTTTTGTTGGTTTCGCTTTGTTTCCCTGCCACCTGAGGTTACTTTTGCTTTGTCTATGTGGAGTCATTCTTGCTTGCCCTCACCCAGACCTCCCAGCAGAAGGAAGAGCTAAGTGTCTTTAACTGTGTTCTACCTACCAAAGGAAAGCACTTTTACTCTTCAAGTGAATCTGAAGAGGAAGAAGAATCACACAAGAAATTCAATATCAAGATTAAGCCCTTGCAATCTAAGGACGTCCTTAAGAATGCAGCGACAGTAGACGAGCTGAAGGCTTCCATAGGCAACATCGCACTTTCCCCGTCACCTGTGGTGAGTGGAGTCTCCATGTTCAGCTTTGGTAAGGCTGGGCAGAGAGCTGGGTTCTGACACATGTGCTAAGAGTGACATGTGTCCAATCTGATGAACTCTGCAGTCCCTGGGTAACTCATTCTTACCCTCTTAGATTCCAGTTCCTGTGCCTTTCAAACCAGCAAAGGCACATGAAACTCTGTTTTCTTTTATTTTCTAATAAGCATTAAAGAATAATAGGAAGATCCTCCACACTTTTGATGGAGACTTAATTTTTAGATATATATATGAATTTCACTAGCCATTTCTGTCTTTATGAAAATAGACGAAAACCAAGAAAATCACTTTTAAAAATACTTCCCCTTAGGATGCTCCAAAATCCTAGTAAATACATAAAAAACCACACTAGATTTCTAAAACTCACGTTCTTCTTTATTTCATCCTCAAATCATTTTAAATACTCTTGGCATTGAGGCACCTCACATAGAATTCTTGCCTCATTTCTATTGTTCTTCCTGGTCTCCTCCCACAGTCTGGGCTCCCATTCCCCATTCCTAACTACTTAATTTCTTTAGTTTCTGAGTCTGAGTGTTAATATTTCAAGTATTTTCTCCCTGGGGTTTAAAAAATGCCAACATTGTTTTCTAAGAATAGCTGTGAGCACAGATGCAGACTCCCTAATGAGATTCTCTTGGCTTCCTGAGGGAGCCTCCCCTCAACAGCTTAGTTAATAAATGCCACTTTCTATGGGCTTCTAGAAATATCTCAAGTAATCTTTTTTAAAACAATTGTAATTGTTGATTCTTTGAGAATAAACTTTTGCCTTCCTAGAATTTAAAAAACAAACAAACAAACAAACAAAAAGACAAAGAACTTAGATTATTGTGCTTACATTGGCCTTGGTTCCATCGATGAAAATTAAGACGATTGCTAATAGTAACCCAGCCATTGCCAATGCACTTTGCAGTAATTTTTCATCATATATTCACCTGCTACCTTAACCAAAGCATGAAGTACAGTTTTCTTTCTCCTCTGCAATGGAAGGTGCAGATTTTAAACTCGCATCCCAGCCTAAGAGTCGTAGGCCAGGAAGCACTGGCCTGCCTACCCCTCTGACTTCATTTTCACTGTTCAGACAATCCTTTCTCCTCACCTTTCACTTCTGAGTCATCGTTTATTCATTTGTTTGCTTGCTTATATTAAGAAAATCTACTTAAATGGCAGAAACGAGTTTATATCAACTTCTCTGTAGGGCCTGATAAATTGGGTGGGTATTCAGAAATCACATGGGGAGATGGAAGAAGGCAAAGTCCATCTGATTAAAAGGATGGCTGTGTAAAAAAGTGGGCTTTCTATTCGTGTCCCAGAAACATAGCTAAAAGCCCACAGAATTTAGGCAAGGCGGGATCCATTGTGTCAAAATGAATGTGTGTATGCCCAAGTCACTTGGTGGATTTTCTTCCACTCGATATACTATGGAGGCACAGTGGGAACAGTGCCTGGAAGCTGGAAGCTCCCTCAGAAGCTATCTGTAAGGTAAGCCATAGCCATCAGGTGGTTAAGGCCGAGGAGATGAGAAAGAACACATAGAAACAAGGTAGATGAACACATTCTGAGACTGCAGCAGGCTGGACGGCTGCTCTCTGGTCCCACTCCGATTTGTCCTCTCAACCAGGAACTGTTCCTTCACTAGAGTCACTCACTCCCTCATATGTGTAATTTTGATATTCAGATTAAGAATGAGTTCTTGACACTCCTTTTAGGGACAGATAAGCACGGGCATTCTGAGTGCACATAAGTATATACAAAGAGAGGGCTGAACATAGGTGGTTTTAGAATCCCTGCCCTTTTCTAGATTCTCTGTGTAGAAATAGATCAAATGCTGTACTTATCAGAAGCTTGTGGACAAAAATAACTTTATAAAATTCAGACAGTGTCATGATGGAATAACCACTGACCCTGGCAAAGCTTTGGATGTTTCTAGTCAGGCAGTTAGACATTTATATGTGGATGCTTTCCTTCAGTGTTAGAGGAGATGCACTTCCTAAATCAGTAAGTGCTGCACCAGAATCTTCTACTAACTAAGGTTGTTTCTGTTATGCTACAAAACCATCAAACCTAGCATTCATAGAAAGAGATGAGACTCCAAATGGATCATAGTAAGGTTTCAGTGGAAGTTCTAACTTCTCTTCATTTTAAGATATATGTGTGTATGTGTGTGTGTCTCTCTGTGTGTATACGTTTGCTTGCTTGTTGTATGTGTTTGAGTGTTTTTCCTGCATGTGTGTTTCTATACAATGTTCATGCAGTGCCCTTAAAAGCCAAAAGATGATGTATACCTTGGGACTGGAATTCTAGATGGTTGTGGGTCATGATGTGGGTGCTGGGAATTGAACTCCAGTCCTCTGGAAGAGCAGCTGTTTCTTTTAACCATTGAGCCATCTCTCCAGTCCCAGTTTTGAGATTTTTTTAATTAGAAGTTGTATTTCATGTGTCTTTTTCATTCAACTCTGAATTTGCATTCCTTAATTGTGTCTCACTCGACCTCTTTTATTGTGAATTGGTTTCATTCTTCTTAGTTCCCCTTTATAACTAGTCAAATAGTTCATTAAAGAAGTAATATAAAATAAGCAACACCATCACGTGCAGACACATATGTAGACACATCATGCGCAGACATATTGCATACTTATCTGAAAATTATTTTTGTCAAAACAAAGCTTCAGCAACAAGAAAAATTGGAGGGCTTTTAAAAATTTTTCACATTTTTTAATTATCCAATAAAGTGACAGATTTCATTATGCATTTTTAGACACACATGTCCAAATGCTTTTTTATTTATCCTCCTTCACTCCTCTGCTCTTGGTGGTCTCATCCTTTTCCCCAATTAATCCTCTCCAGTGTCTTCATGTTGTATGAGTTCCATTACTGCCTATCCCCATCGATGCTTCTTTAAGATCTTATCCCTTCTCATGGTCCCCTTTTGACTTTTATTACACACACACACACACACACACACACACACACACACACACTTGAAACCTGCATATGAAAGCATGCAATATTTTACTTAAAATGACCTTTTATCTCTATAAATTTTCCCATAAATTCCATGCCACCATTTATTTTAATGACGGAATGAAGCTCCAGTTGTCCACATGTACCACATTTTCTCTGTGCATTGGTCTATTGACAGACTTTTATGCTGGTTTCATTTCTTAGCTCTTGTGAACAATGTAGCGATAAACACAGATGTGCAAATGTCTCATGGAACGTTGACTATAGACATATACCTGGGAGTCACGTAGCTGGGTCAGATGGTACTTCTCTTCTTGAGAAGCCTTCCCCAATGGCAGTGCATAAGTGTTCCTCTTTCCCTTCATCTCACTATCTGTCTTCGGACAGGGGTGAGATGGTCTCAATTTTTTTTTTTAGTGTTTATTCTTTTACAATTTCATACACATAATCCTTTGATCAAAATCTCCACCATTACCCTGTCTGTCTCTTATCTCCCACCAACCCCTTTATTTTCAATTCTACTTCTTGCCTTCTTGTCTTTTGGGGAGGGTATAGGACAGTTGCACTACATTTAGTGGATTACCTGCATGAGCATGGGAGAACAGTTATTTGCTTTAGTGGTGAATGTACTGAGGACTGTGACTCCCTCTTCCCTGTGTAACAGTCAATTGTACATAGCCCTCTTGGAAGAACAGGATCTTAGAAGCCCTTTGCCTGTTCATGATGGTATGCTTGATGGACCAAGTTTTATGTAGTTCAAGTGAAACAGCCATGTCATGTCCAGAGGACAGCACTGGACAGCTCTACTTCCCATCCTCTAGTTCTTAGTCTTTCTGCCTCCCTCTTCTGTGAAGTTCTTTGAGAACTGATATAGACATCTCATTTAGGGCTGAACATTTAAACATCAAGTACTCTCTTTATTATTTGTCATTCATCATGAACAGAAGCCTTTCTGACAAACAATGAAAATCACCCATGCTTGTTTTGGATTTGGTTACATTTGTATAAGATAGAACACTGGATTTGTGCTGCTTCACCAGAGTCTTTAATAATATAAAGGGTTTATCTCTCTCACTTTAATGTCAAAACTGCTAGATAGCCCAGAAAGCTAGAGAGCCCTGTTCCCAAGTGTCACTCAAAAGCCCAGAAACTTTCTACATCATTGCTCTGCCTTCCTGGGTTGATACGTTATCAAGCACTTCTCAATTCTGACTTTGACATGGAGGAGAGAGAAAATGGAAACCATGTGTGTGGTTTTTTTCTTTAAGGGTTTAACTTGGAAAGTGAACACATCTCTACCACTAAGATCCTAACAATAATTCATTCCCATCCCATGGACACATCAGCTGCAAGGGAGTCTAGGAAATATAGTCTTCCCCTGGAAAGACATGTGGCTGACTAAAATTCTGATTCTGTTATCAAAAGACAGAGAAACAAATGACAATCAGAAAGACATTGGCAGTTTCTGCCACTGTATCATAAATGAGCCCAGATTATTTGGGGGAAATCATTGGAAAACAAGTGAAAGGTGTAGGAAGTTCTCTTTCAAAAATGTCTCATTATTAATTTTTAAAGAACAGGAATGCTATGCTACACATTAGCTACCGTCATACTGAATGGAAACAACTTTCAGTTCAGGCATCTTGTTTGGCTAAATAGGATTGACTTCTCTGTCTTTGCAATTCTTTGTCTTATTTGAGACAAAGTCACTAGCTGGCCTGGAACTCACTATGGAGATCAGGCTGGATTCAAATTCACACAGTCCTGCCTCCTGACTGCTGGGATTAAGTGTGAACCATTATTCCTATCCAAAAGGCCCACTACTTCTTAGAGCAGGGAAATTCATTGTTGAATATGTCTTACAATTTTTATCCTTAGTTATGGCTGTGCAAAGATAATGCCTTTCCTTGTACCAAAAGGCTTTCTGCAGAGCCACCTAGAGTTTGCAGAATGTTTACTGACAGAGACCTTGAATTTAACATTTGTGGGGTGTGTGGGATGCTGTGGGCAGAGCAAGATGAATGCTTGTGTGCATCCAGCAGCAGCCTGAATGATGCCTCTGTGTTATGTTTGGCTGAGGAGAACCATATACCCCCATATCAGTCAGTACTCTAGGAGCCATTGTAAGACATGACCTTGAGCAACAAGGTTCTCTGCAGTTGAGGTATACACAACTGAAGACATCTGACTGCTTCTAAGTTGACAAAAGCAACCCTTCTTTGGGGGACTATGCTTGACATCCCAAATTTCTTCCATTTGACATGGAACTTTATGAGTCATTGCAAGTCAATAAATGCTTATGAGTCAACAGAGTGAATGGGAACAGGGCAAGGAGAGGGCAGTGTCAGACATGTCACTTGTGTCACCACTCTGCTTCCACACTCTTCACTTTATACCCCTTTGTTCAGCCAATGATTCACCCAGCCATGCCCTCATGCTGGTCACGTACTTCCTGTAATTCCTTGATATTCAAACTAGTTACAGTGTTGGAAATCACAAAATACAGAGCTGTATTTGGGAGACATTTAGCTTCTCCAAAAGCTGTGTGAGAAGGAGATAGGTGGGAGTAGTTAACATAATGCCTGAGTCTTTTGCTTCCATATGCCTTCTGAAAATCTGAAAATGCTTCTGTTTAAATATTTGGCTCAATAATGTAGGTCACTAGGGAGCAACTACAATGTACCAGAAAAAAGACATGGCTTTGAGCTGGTCTGGCCCCTGTGGTCTTCCTATGTCTCTTTAGAGGAACCCTGGGGTGGAGAGCTATCTCCTCATCTATAAAGTCAAGGTCTTAATTTAGTCCTGGGGTGATTTGGATGGTGATTTTCATAGACTTCTATTTTAGTTAGGGTTTTACTGCTGTGAACAGACACCATGACCAAGGCAACTCTTATAAGGACAACATTTAATGAGACTGGCTTACAGGTTCAGAGGTTCAGTCCATTACCATTAAGGCAGGAGCATGGCATCACCCAGGCAGGCATGGTGCAAGCAGAGCTGAGAGTTCTACATCTTCATCTGAAGGCCACTAGGAGAAGACTGGCTCCCAGGTAGTTAGGAGGAGTGTCTTAATGCCCACCCCCACAGTGACATGCATTCTCCAACAAGGCCATACCTCCTATTAGTGCCGCTGCCTCGACCAAGTATATGCAAACCACCACAGTTTCTGTCAGGGAAAAATCTCACTTGGCATTCTGTCCTCCATGCTTAATGGGATGAGGAGCACAGAGACATGTAATAATGGCTAAACAACTGGTGCACACAGAATCCTGGTAGCAGTACCTGGTTGTCATTGGTGGTTTGCAGTCATGGGTTTTCTCGACACTATTCTGTGTTGTGTTTGTCTGTTTTTGTTTTCTCTCACTTTTGTGAGCCATGTCCTGCTCCCACATTTCCAGTCCTGCCCTAAGAGCACACTGTGTCCTGTACCCTGACATGTGTATGAGGCATTTGCAGTTCAAGGGTTGAGTTAGGAGCTTAGTATGTCTGCCTACCTCAGACTTTCCATCTTCAACAAATCTGACTTGCCATCTAGAGGAACTTTGAAGTCCAATTTCTCTATTCCAGATAGCTAAGACAGAGAAAATGTACTTGTCACCAAAGGAACTGAGGTGTGGTGAGAAAAGTGTCCTTACTGAGTTCAATTTGCTAGCTCCGCTGTTTGTCAAGGTGTTTAAACCTGTCTGAGACTCCAGTGCTTGGGCTCTGAAATGGGAATAACAAACACCGTTCCAGGCAACAGCTACCGTGTCATTTCTGATCTTCCCAGCGACCTGTAAGACAGGCCCTCTGCAAACTCAGAGTGGATGAACAGCTCCATTACAATGGTCAAGGGACAGCTTTGTTCTTAAGAAGTAACAGTAAACTTTAAGAACGGAATTCAATATACAATTAGGTTTCACCCAATGTAGTTTTTTCTAAGGTAACTGGAGACAAATGAATGCTTAATGCAGTAATGTCACAGTTGCTCAAATGAGTCACCTCCAGGCTGGGAACCTTGGTGGGTTCCAAACTGCCCTTGTTTCTTCATCCGAAAGCACTGACAATTCCCATTCTACCTCCTGAGGTTGCTCGGAGGGATGCCAGGGATGATGGCTAATGAAGACTTGGACTGCACACGACATTCAAAGACCATCTCAAAGTTGTTAGAACTCTCTGCAGATCCTAGAGTACATTTTTAAGAATATCATTAATACTGATATTTAGGTAGCCCAAGTACTCAAAAGTCATTTAGACCCAAGATCAATATTTAATTAGTCTCAGCACCAAACTGGGAAAACATGTTCATAACTTTCCCTTACGGTGATTCTAGAAGCCTTACTAAATCATTTTAAGTATGGGTCTTCAGGACACAGTGCTGAAGACCAGCAGCTACCTGGAAGATAAACTTCTTCACTCTCCTTTAATAGCTGATCAGCACTTTCCATGTAGCAGGCACTGAGTTTATATCAAAAGTACCGAACAGACAATGCTGCCCAATCTCTTTGACAACAGTGCCTAAAATAGTTACCAGAAAACATGGTGCAAACAGTGTTGCTTTCAGTAGACACATGGAGGCTCCCCTATGTCTCAATCCCTTCTTTCTTTCTTTGGCTTTCTGAAGCTGTGATGTGTCTCCCTCCCTCCTCCCAGAGTCTCTCCGGTGGGCATTTCTTTCCTTCTGGAACACATGGGGAATAGCTGTAGCCATACTCAGTAGATATTGGAAGACCTAAGGCGTCCATGGGACACATGTGCTGCTACTTTTACCTCTGGTCTTCAGTGAGCCAAGGCGTTGCAGGCTTGCCTTGAGAAGTTTTGTTTTTATACACATTTAGTTCTGCAGCAGTTCAGGGATTTTTTTTTTCTCCAGATTGAGTCAAAGCTAAATTCACACTGTGACTCATCCAGGCCTTGCTGATCCATGTGACCTTGGAAAAGTCACTTAACTCTATAGCTTCAGATATTCATTAACTGGGGATAAAGTTAGATTAGAAATACTCCGTACTTCGTTAAGTTCTTGTAAGGATTTTCTTTAAGGCATCTAAAGTGCTTAGGACCTTTTAAGTAATGTCCCAAGGTTGCCCTTAGAAAATGATAGCTACTATTAACCAGAACAATAGTGTCTCATGGCAGTGACTGTAAATGGCAGTGACCCTTTAAGGCTAGAGACCAGTTTAAGAATGTACAGTGGTGACAATGGTGGCCCTTTGAATGTTTGAATGTTGTGTCAGATGCTTCATACACATCTCATTAATTTTTACGGCAGCCTCATGGAGACTGCACTGTAACTAGCCCCACTTTGCAGATGAAAGCCTGAGGCACCAAGGAAGTGACTCACTCAGCATGTCGCTAATAATGAAGACGCTGGGACTTAAACCTAGAAAGACTGATTTCTGATTCAGGACTTAACTGTTACATTGTTACATTATACTACTTTTTAACTATTACATTATATTGCTTTTGATGAAAGCCACTGTCTCTCTTCCCAGAAGGAAAAAAAATAGCTCACCCAAGACACACTGCACATAATTTCAAGGTGTTCATAAATGCTTTGAAGGTTACTGATGGAATCCCAAGAGCCCACATTCCCAGGCCTTGTGCCCAGAGAGTCTCTCTCTACAGAACGTTTCTTCAAGAATGCCTCATGTGTCATCCCTTGTGACAAGAGAGTAAGGCCCAGCTTCCATCTTGCCAGTCCTCATTTAATCACTGTAGTGTCATAAGTGATGTCCAACCTATGAAAATCTCTTGGTTTTCTATACAGGCTTCACACGCTTTTGTTTTCAGCAGTAAAAGAATGACACTTCTTATTTCAGCTGCCCCACTCAGTTCATCAGTGACAAGTACTTCTGCGTCACGGGCACATTACAATCATGCCTTATGTTTTGTAAATGCCCAGTCATGGTCTAAAAGCTGAGTTTTAACAGTATTAGGCAGCCCTATATCACAAAGAATCTGATGCAGAAAAACCAAGAGATTGTTGGAGGTCTAAGGAGCAAGAGTCTAGCTCTAGTGTCTGCCCCATCTTTGCTTGGGTAAATGTGGGTTAAAGCCATTTTGTGATCTACAGAGCCAGCTCTCTTTAAGGTTGCTCTTAGTTCAGCACTGTCCTATGCTGGCCTCATCATTATTATGGGAAACACTCTGCTACGGGAGCAGATTGAATGTACAAGCTCTATCTCCAGACTACATCTCCAGCTCATCCTTTGAAGACCAAGAGCAAATCAGAAGAGGGCAGGCCAAAGTCTGTGTATCCTGGCTGAGTCCTTCAACTGTGAGCCTCTGTTCTCCAGTTTATAAAATGGGAACAGTAGCAGTACTAGTCTTCTAAAGGTTGAGGTCAGACTTACAAGAGATGATGAGAAATGTCCAGATGTGCCTGAGCTGCAGCAAGGGCTTCTGGGTAATTAGTCCCCTTAAGCAGCACTTTCCTTTTCCTTTAGTTGAGAGACTTTTGGGAGACAGAAGAAAATAAAAATAGCAAGGAAGGATTTGTGTGAAGTCGAGAATAGTTCTGTAGAATAGATGAGAATACAAGGCAGTTAAGAGTAGGCTGGTACACTCTTCCCCCAACCCCGAGAAATTCTGAGACTTTGGGAGTATGCATTACCAAGTATGATGGAATTATTCCATGATGGAATGATTTTGGTAGTCTGATCTTGTTCTTGGACACGTGCAATCCATAATGGGACTATTTATCGAGACGTTAGGGAAAACAGCTTTGAACTGTAGACAGTCTGGTGCTCACTGCTGATTCCAGGTGGCCCACCCACCTTCCACCCCCAAATTACCCTGCCAGGGAGCAAACTCCACAAATTTGCTGCTGCTTGGTAACACCGCCCCCTTCCCTGTCCTCACTTTGGCAGAAGGTTCAGCACCCCATTGACTTCAGTAGAAAATAGGCATCGGTGGGGGGAAGGCGAGCTCCAGGCTCTGCACACCAGGAGAGCTGAACCTCCTGCACTCAGGGGCCTAGAGGATGGATGCTCAGCTTGCATTGCTCACCGAGTCAGCTTTAGGCAAGATTTTGATTGGTTTAGACCAGGGATGCCAAGCATAGCACATTAAAGCTTCCAGTCCTTTCTGCCAAACCTCTGCAGACATTGCAATAGGTCACAGAGGTAGTTTAAGAATCTCCCTCTAGATGGGGCTGCAACAGTAGCCTGACCCACCAGTACAAGTTACAACTAAGATAATGCTGTTTTTGGTTTTTTGTTTGTTTGTTTCATGGCCCTAAACAAAAGGTAGAGAAAATGGGTCAAAACTTTTCTTCAAAATATCTGTCACTGCCTTCTCCACATTTTAATAACAAACTGTCTACAGAGAACATTTTATGTCTAAAATACATTTTTTTCCTTTGCTACTAATTTTTCTTCTGGAGATTTCTGTTGCTTCCATTTCCTGACATGTATCATGGTATTGTTTTCCAAACCACCTATGCCTACGCTATTTAATTAAGAAGAAATTCTTGCATTGCCTTACACTTTGATCTGAACCATGAGCAAGTATTTGGTATTCATCCTGGCACTCCTTAGCACTTACATGCCCTGAGAATGCTGGTTGCATTTAGTACAAGGTCTTGTTTCCCCATAGGAGCTCTAATAGATTTTCCTGTGTAATTCCAGATTATTGCACTTTGCTCCACTGACTTAGGCAAGCTGACCTACTACTCTAGCTGAGTAGGTCATGGTAGAGGTATGACCACAGACATATATTGTCATATAAACCTCTTTGATTAGCATCACTGGAAGTAGCAAATTCTTGAATTATATGCTTTTAATTATGTCACTTGCAATTTTTTTTAGAAGGCAGAATTTTCTGCCTATAAATTCTCCTTGGCTGTGTCAGTAGTCCTCCCTCTGTGGGATCTGGAATCTGAGTTCCTTTTAGTAGCTGATTGCCACAGTCGAAGGACAATGAATCCCAAAGAAGTCATCAGTTGATTAAACAACCTCTAGACCTATGCATCATTTGTGAATAGCTCTGGCAACTATCCCTGCACTCAGAGGAGGTAGGTTAAGTCTCCCCCAAGGAGCAATTTCCTCCACCACGTGCAGCAGTAAGTGACACAGTATATGTGCTGGGTTCTCTGGAAGAACAGAAGTGACAAAACGGATGTATATTGCAAAGACCAACTTGTTATATTAGCTTACGTTATGGTGGGGGTGTAGTGAATAAATAGCTCTTTGCACACTGAAGAGGGCAAAAGCTCAGACGCCTCATCAGGCTCAGCTTGTCACTGAAGGCCCAGAGGGTTCCTGGAGAGTGACTGGTTGGTCACAGGCCAAAGACACTGGATTCCAATGTCAGCAAATAATGGCAGCAGCAGTAGCAACCGATAGGTAGATGCACTCTATCAACTCACCAGCAAGGAGCAAAGGCAACCGAGCAAGCAAAAGCTCCCCTGCTTTTCCCTCAGCCCCCTTACATCTCAGCTGCTCATTCTGGGGGAAGGTATCCCTACCTATTAACCCTGCCTAGACATTCCCTCACAGAATTCCTTCCCATTCCCAGGGGCACGGTTCTGTTGTTGTTGTTGACTCCAGATCTACACTGGTAGACCATATTAGATGTCACAGATGGGATGTAGAAAATAGTCATTGATGACATGAGTAGATGTATAGTTCCAGTATGAGAAATTATGGAGAACTTGGCATCTAGCCATAATATAATGTGACTTACATTGTGTTATTTTGGTGAGTTTTGTTCTGTTTTTAATATTTATGGTTCCCAGTTTCATGGCTCTTTTCCAGTTTCTGTCATCCACACTCCCTCTCCACTGATGGAATGATGGCAGTAGACCAGCAACTTCCTGGTCCCATGATGGGTTTCAGGTTCTTTCATCAAAGCCTATCCATGTGTTTCCTTTCTTGAGACTTCCTTTCAGGACTTTTATGCTCCAATCCTGCACACACTAGTAAGAAGTCTGTTTTCTTTTCTCAAGCTGGGGTTTCCTGTTTGTGATCCTTAGCACCAAGAATTCAAGCATTTGAAGTTATCTTTCTTAAACCATGACACTTGGTTTTATCCTTTAAAAAAAAATTCTATAATGCATGAAAAAGTATGTGATTTGGACAACAGTGAAAAAGTAAATATCTGTTATTTGTCCCGAGGGCTGTTGTTGTTGTTCACTAAAGACTGGGATTATGTGGCAGGTTATAGAATTATATTCTGCCACATCCAGAAGGAAATACAATTTTTAATTGCTTTTGAAAAAACTGAGTGTGACTCATTCAAATTGTATCAAAAATAGGACCACGTGTATCAGCCTGGGCTTTATGTCCCACTGTGGACAGCATAGACTGAAAGCAAGATGCACTGTGTCCAATTTGTTTTGCCTATTTGACATTTCTTACCCACTTCTGACCCTACTTGGAGACTGCTTTTGTATTTTCTAACATGGAGAACCAAAACAAGCATCCAAAGAATAATACCAACTAGTAGCATATGTTACATCTATGCTTTTTCTGGCATTGTTTCCTGTGTTAGTGTGGTGGCTTGTATATGCTTGGCCCACGGAGTTGCACTATTAGGAGCTGTGGCCTTGTTGGAGTAGGTGTGGCCCTGTTGGAGGAAGTGTATCTCTTTGGTCATGGGCTTTGAGACACTCCTCCTAGCTGCCTGGAAAACAGTCTTCTCCTGGTTGCCTTTGGATCAAGATGTAGAACTCTCAGATCCTCCTGGATACTGCTGTTCTTCCCACCATGATGATAATGGACTGAACCTCAGAACCTATAAGCCAGCCCCAATTAAATGTTGTCCTTTATAAGAGTTGTCTTGGTCATAGTATCTCTTCACAACAACGGAAACCCTAAGATAGTTACTATCTGTCTCTTGTAAGCCAATAGCAATAGTCACTTGACACCTATACTACAGAGGCCATAAATAACAGCTATATGTCACACTGTAACGGAGTGAATAGTCTTAACAGCCGTGTAACCATAGGAGCCAGGACATCCCTCCATTCCCACACCCACACTGATCACTAGCTGTCATTCTTGCCCCTTGTCCCACTCCTTCCTATCTCCCTGCAACCTCTCTCCCAGATAGCTGTACTGTGTCCTTATCAGTCACCTCAAACATGTTACTGAAGTAACAAAGCACCCTGACTTGATATTTATAAGCTCCTTTATTTGCTACAGTTTTAAATCAAATTTTTTATCATCTTCTAAATACTAATACCATGCTTATTTATTATATCTAGTATTGATACCTGTTATCCTTCCCCAGTTTTCAAACATGAGTTCATTGCAACTTTTCATTGTCTCTATTGATCACAAACTAGAATCTAGTACTTACTGAGTACTCACTGTCTATTAATGGTCAAGTGAATGAATGACCCACCATTTTGCTCTTTATGGATATCCAGCTAGTCACTAATGATAGGAAATGGTTAAAGTATAATACCATTAATTGAAATATAAATATCCATAATTTAGCCACCTGTGATTGTTTGTAGATGCTTGACCCAGGGAGTGGCACTATTAGGAGGTGTGAACCTGTTGGAGTAGGTGTGTCATTGAGGGTGTGGGCTTAAGAACCCCCCCACCCTAGCTGCCTTGAAGTCAGTCTTCCACTAACAGCCTTCAGATGAAGATGTAGAACTCTCAGCTCCTCCTGCCCCATGCCTGCTAGATGCTGCCATGCTCCCACCTTGATGATAATGGACTGAATCTCTGAACATGTAAGCCAGCCCTAAATATATGTTGTCCTTTATAAGACTTGCATTGGTCATGATGTCTGTTCATAGCAGTATAGCCCTGAGACACCACCTTATTTTTAAAGTTGAACATTTGTAAAATCTTAAAAGGCCTGTGACTTAAACTTGACTTTGTAAGGTCTCCATCCTGTTCTGTGATATTTGATGCCCCAAGTCCCCAAGAGCAACGTGGTTCCTTATATCAAGTATGGACTAAGAACATAAAGCTTCCAGTGAGTATCAGCAAAAATCTAGGTGCATTTTCTGCATACATCATTGTCAAGCTCAGCTTCTGTCTTCATAGAATTCAGTTTCAAATACTGCTGATTCTAGCCCCTTATGAAAAAAGAGAAGAAACGGTAGGACTCAATGAGACCAAACTTGAAAGAATGAGTGAATGTTTGCATCATTGTCTTATGTATCTGGAATAGTAACAGCTAGAAAGAGATTCTGCCTCTGTGGTCTCTGTGTTTCTTGAAAAGTCACTGGTCTTAAGGTTGAGCTGCCTTTTAGAAAGGCTTGCAAATCAGGAACCAGATTTTCTTTGTCTATCGGAAAAGAAAATCTGTTTTTTAGATTCTTCTCCAGTCCAAAAATCCACTTATTCCCAAATTCAACTTTGATGTTACTAGCTTGTTTTTGACCAAGAGGTGTCTTGATTTGTTATACCCTGAACAGAATTGTCATTATTTTGTATTCTCTTTTTTTTAAAAAACAAACTTAAAAACTCTTACAGTAAGAGACTCTCAGTGGTGTTAATAGTTGCTAACACAGGGCATCTAACACATCCTATAGCCTGGAATGGAGAGGCACAGGAAGGACAGAGGAACCCATACCATCTCTGTTTTCATATTTATTCTTCTAATTGTAATGAGAAGAAATGCATTTGATTCTAGAAAAGGCTAATAAATATGCTTTACAATCAGTTTAATCCACAACTGAAAAACTAGAAGCTCACACTGAGATGCTTATGTCATTGCTGGAGGAACAGTATGATTTACTCTCTTTTTATTTGGGCATTAGACTATTTTGTTTCGGATTGCAATGCTGATCAGGCCCTGAACAATTGATCCATCTAGTTAAGAACTTTGGGTCCACCCAAGCTTTTTGGAGTTATATGACCTGGAACCCAGCCATTGATTCTTTGTAACCACATGGCCTTAGACATCAGATGATCCTTCCTTTTATCTTTATATCCGACTCAGAGAGAGTGATGGCACCAACTGCATAAGGCAAAGATGTTGTAATTGTGGAGTCTATTGGTTTATAGCTTCCAGTATAACCCTTGCCTTTCAAATATTTCCTTACAGGAAAGAAATAACTTGTGCCATATAACAGAATTAAGGGCCAGAGTAATTTGCCAAAAGGAATTAAACAAAGAACAGTTTGGAATAATTTGAGTATGTAAAAAGTATACATCTCTTTCACTGTGTTAACCCCTTTACAGCTACCTATTTTAAACCTAAAGGTGTATTTGTCTATAGATTTAGAACCTACATTTATCATACTCACCTCTCTATACTTTTCAGTGCCTTTCTATATCAAAAAAAGGCACTAATGACAGCCTTAACCCTGGTCCCCAGCCCTCAGCTATTAGGAAGCTTTTTGTTTCCTATAAGAGAAATCCCACCCATGATGTGTAGTCCTGTAATATTTCATTAATGTGTGGTAAGCCATGCTTCTATGGAGTCTATAATATATGTTTGACCCAGAGTCACTAATGGCAGAGAAATGAACATTGAAGAAGGAGCAAAGTGAAGTACTGATAAAGCTAGGAAAGGAACATTTCAGATAAGGCCACATACCTTGGCTGTTCACAATTCTGCCTTAGAGAACAATATAGATTTTTACATTTCGGAAGACTATATGGCACTGCCAGTACAAAGTTGAACAGTCCTTTGAGGGGAGAGTAAGGATTAAAGATAGGAAAGAGAGAGAGAAATGGTAGGGCTTCAAGTCAATACCACACCAGCAGCAAGTTTACTTTTCTTAGTCATTTTATAATTTACAATACAATGGGAAGCACAGCCACAAGCTAACAGAAACAGTTAATAAAATATGCACATAAAGACATCTTTTCCCATCCAAAAGCTTCCCTGTTCCTTCCACCAAGATCAGTAGAATCTTCAGCCCCCTTGCCTTGAGCCTCAAGTGCACCTCCCCTTACTATTACATGCTTCAGCAGGCCGGGAAATCTGCCAGCAGACTCTGATCTGCCTTGACTTTGCCTGGCATGCAGACTTTTATTTTCTTTCTCCTTCTTTCATTTTATACAAGTCAAAGCTGTCTCAGCTATTGGTGCAGAAACACTGTGCCTGTCTTAGTGTCTCCTCAAGAAGTGTGGACCTTACCCGTCATTGGTACATGAATCCTAGTATTCATACCCTGTCTGAGGTCAATCTACCTTTGACAGAATTTTATCTGTCTTTGACTACCAACCTCTGCAATGGAGTATACAACCTATTAGACTACAGTTTTGAGTCATATATGATGGAGATCTACATGGATGTTCAAAAAGAAATGGAGGGACCACTTTGCCACAAGTGGTGACAGGCATAATCCTATGGCTATACTATAAAAGAACTCCAGCAATGATCAATCTGATCATTTTCTTAGGTCTGCTCAAAGCTTTTTGAATTTCATCCAACACTTGCAAGCCTCTATCTGAATACCAAGGTTCTGAAATATTAACTGGAAGTGTAATAAAGGTTGATGAAGTAACATAACAGAAATTCCTTGTACAATGTTAAATACACAATTAGTCAAATTACAGTCATAGCAAGTTACATTGACTCTGAGCCCATAAAATTAACAGTGCAAATGTCATAGGTTACATTAAACAAGTCTTGAGACATAAAAAACATTCATTTGCCCAACCATCAATGCATGAGTCAAGAATACACAAGCTGTTATAAAACCTGCCAAGGGACATGGGCTTGTTTTCATAGTGTACCCAGGGAGGTTCTTTTTTGACCCAGCATTTCGACCTGTAGAGTAGGACACAATGGATGTTGTATCTCTCTTCAGTCTCTGCTTCCTGCTGACATTAGGACATTGCAAAGGGGCCCAGGAAGGCTGAAATACCTGTCAAAGGCTGGGCAATGGGGCACTTATCAAAACATCTGGTTAGCTGATCCAGACAGGGAGCAGTCACATTAGCTGGACTTGTTAACATCAGCTTTCAGCAATTCCAGAGTTCAGCAGCTCCATAGCTGACCCCTGGATGGATTCTGTCAGCCAGAGAAGATCTGTTGGGACAAATATAGACTAGGAACAAAAATTAAAATTGTCTAGCAGTTGGGGAAGGTAAGAAATCCCAAGATGAAGGGAAAATCCCATTTTCAATAACAAGCGGGTATATTTATCTGGAGTCCATTTGATCTGTGACAGGTGGGTCCAAGTCTTAGGACTCTTGATTAGCACAAGCTTATGTGAACTTTAGCTTACCAGAGGATGTACATTAGTACTTACCATTGTATTAATATCCATGTTTTTGAAATATAGTTAACAAATGTCTGTTAGACAGCAGGAGTAGACTCATGCCCTACTGACTGAGCTAGTCAGGCTCTTTCAGCATCCTACAGAAAAATACAAATATGCCATTATCTTCATATTAATACTGGATCAGGACTATGCCATATGCCAACAAACAAATCCTTCCATTTCACCTAGGCATAAATTGCTGAGTGGTAGGGTACCAGAGACACTCAGCAGCAGATAATCCCTTGGCATCCAAGGTCAAAAATCTCAAAATAAAAAGTGAAGGAGTATATAACTCCCTCGTTTTATTTTGTGAAACTGATTTTTTAGAACTCTATGGGCTCATTCCATAATTCCTTGTTCTTGAGGACATGCAAAATTATGTATTTTATATAGATTATAATTTATATTTTATAGTTTACTCATTTAATTTCTATTTAACATACATAATTTATATTTAACATATATAATTAATATTTAAACTATATAATTAATATTTAATGTATGATTTTATTCATTGTATATAATGTATATACTAATGTGTAAAAATATTCATGTATATAATTTATATTTAACTGGTATAATTTATATTTAACATAATTTATACTTAATGTGGATAATTTATATATACATATGCATGTGTGGAGATGCATGTAGCTATCAAGAACGGGTCATCTTCTGAGGACACATGAATAAAATATACATTTTATATACATGTTTCAATATATATAATTTCTAACTTGTATAATATATGTTAATTTATATAATCTAAATTTGGGGCCACCTGTGTGAAAACTAAGAATCCTAACTCATGAGTCCACAGCACTGTCTGCTGCAGCACTCCATGTCACCACCTGAGAGGAGGAATAAGTGGGGACCAGCACCAGCCATTCAGGACACCATATTCCATTCCATGCCAGCTCCTCCACTCCCTCATCATTTCTCTCCCAAGTCCTGCTACCACCATCTCCACCCCTCCAGGGTTTGGCTGGTGATTCTTTGGTAGTTGCTGGATGGAGGGGCCAAGATTGGGACCAGCAAAGGACTGCCCCCTGGATGCGACCAGCTGTCTCCACAACTCCAGGGCTGCTCACTTTCACTTTCCTTCTCTGAAACCCACTTCTCTCTACTAGCCCTAATCAAGGTCCAAAGGCTAGAAGTAGCTACAGTCACTTTACCTGGTCCATGCACATCATGCATGGTCTTTCTCAGACCCTCTTCCAGGTTGCTAAACTTATTGTACCTTCCTCAGGAAACCAAGGACAAATCTTTTTCTAAAAAATCTAAAAAGCTATGTCATTACTGTTGCCCTATTTTAGTGAAGCATATTCTTAAGCATTAACACAAAAAGCATGTTTCCATTTCCCATTTTTAATTTTTTTTGTTTTTTATTTCTTTTTCTTTTTGACTTTTACTTTTTCTGAGCTCCCTTATCTGTATTTTCCTATGTCTATTACTCCCAAGAAATTCTCACTGCACTTTTACCTTTTACGAGGGCTGGCTTTTTCCGAGAGATGTCCACCACTTAATCCCCTACTCACAGAGCTCCACAGTTCAGGCTCCACCTATACTGGACCCAGGGTGGAACACCCTCTGAGGTGGGAGTGAGGACTAAAGGTAGGAAAGGCAGAAAAAAGATAGAAGAGACAGATATGTGTTGGGAACCGTTCTGCCCCACACTTTGGGGCCAAAATGTTGTGGCCCGAGCTGCCCCATGTTGGGCGCCAAAAATGTTGAGAACTGCTCTCTGCTCTCCCCCCCAACCCCGTTTGGGGGCCAAAATGTCGGGGACCGCTCTATCAATGTTGGAACCCACACTGCCAAAAGCCTTGGGGGCTAAGTTGTTAGAATTGTACTGCCCCAAGCTGCTCCCGTCTGCAGGTCGGGGTTCAGCAAGAGAGAGAGTGAGGAGGGACTCAAAAAAAGGAGACCAGACAGAGTGTGATTCAATTTTGTTTATTCTTCAGTCTCTCTTCTTCTCTCCAAGTCCCTAGTCTTGAGTTACTAGTCCCTAGTTCCTAGTCCCTAGTGCCTCCAAGTTCCAAGTTACTTCTTCCAAGTGCTAAGTGCCTAATGTCTAATGATCTTCCAAGTGCCTAATAACTAACTCCAAGTTGTACTGTCTAATCCCAAGTTCTTCCTCCAAGTGCCTAATACCTAATTCTCTGTTCCAAGTTGTACTAATGTCAAGTAATCTGTTGTCTGGTAATTTCTTCTGTCTGCCTCTCGCCTTTTATATGTCTCACTTCTAAGCCACGCCTGAGTCATGCCCTTAAGTCTTATCTCTAAATCTGATCTCTAAGTCACACCCTTAAGTCTCAGCTCTAAATCACACCTTTAAGTCTCACACACCCAAAGGAAGATCCTGGGTATCTAAAACAAGATGTTATCAGAGTGCTCAGCTGTTGTAGGCTATTGTAATCAAATCTCTTGTCAGGGTATATGGCTCAAGATGGCTGCAAGTATGATAGCCACCTTCTGTCGGCTCCCCACAGATATGGAAGGACTGCAGGTCAATAAATACCACGCTAGCAGCAAGTCTACTTTTCTTAGCCTTTTTATAATTTACAGTGCCATGAGAAGCAAAGCCACAAGCTAACAAAAACAATTGCTGAAACATACACATAAGACATCTCTTTCCATTCAAAAGCTTCTTCCCTATTTATTCCACCAAGGTCAATAAAATCTTCAGCCCCCTTTCCTTGAGCCTCAAGTGCACCTCCCCTTACAGTTTTATGCTTCAACAGGCTGGGAAATCTGCCAGCAGACCCTGACCTACCTTGACTCTGCCTAGTAGGCACATCTCTCTCTCCCTTTCTTTCTTCTGCTTCAGAGAAGCAGCAAATGGCTTCCAACAGAAGACATTGTGCGTCAGATGTTTACATAATGCTTTAATGGACCCAAAAAGGGAATCCATGACCATGAGGGCAAACCATACACAGCACTATATTTGGGGTTAGAGGAGGTTTACTTGTAGCCACTGCTGTGGAGTTGAGGAGAGATGGCAGCTAATACAGAACAAAATGGGAACTGCAAAGCATACTAGGAGCATCTTCTTTTGTTTTGTTTAGAAAGGTGGTTGATAGTTATTGTGAACTAAGGATGTGCTGTGAACAAACAAGAGAAGGAAATTTTTGTGGCGGTGTCTAACTTTGGGAAAGACCTTGTGGTCTCATGGGAAAACCTTTTTCTTCTGGACTTAAAAAGAATGCAGAACAGTTTTGGCTGGCTGTGTGGGAGAAGCCATTGAGGCTGATGACAATGGAGAGAGAAGGCAGAAAAGCCTTTGGTGTGTGCCACACTTGATGTATCAAGAATGTGCCGTTAAGTTCAGGCACGCTTCCCCCCACCCCCCAAGAAAAACAACAAGCAAAAGGTGGGATCCAGTAGGGAGCTGCAGCCCATTAGGAAGGCCTTATGCTAGAGAGAAGCTCACATTCTGTTCTCTGAATATACAGGAAGGTTTTGGCTGACTTTTTTCTTGGAAGGTGATTCTGGAGACAGTGTCACCACTAGAAGTAGAATCACAAGCCAGAAGGACATGTAGAGCAGAGTACTACTGTCTGTGAGAGATGATGGGCCCCTACTAAGATGTTGTTGAGGAAATAAGAGTGTCCTGAGGGCCAGGAGTTACTCACCAAGCACAGACGATTTAACTGTTCACAAAGACCAGAAGGAAATGAACGAAGAGATCAGAGACAAGCTAGCTACAGCCAGGATGACTTAAGAAGAGACATTGTCAGGTTTCGTAGTGAGATTAGTTTCTGGAAAATTTTCATGTTGTCTTGTAATGGCCATGCCTACCTATAATGAACTAATGACATTTTCCAGTTATTTTCAACATCCTGTTCTCAAGACATAAATGGTTGAGCATTGGGAACCATTGAAAAGAAAGCTTACAATGTGCTTGGGTAGAGCCATGGAGCCAGGTCTCTGCCCTCCAGAATCTTGAACTGAAGACAGTAACCCAGGAGTGACTATGTCAGACACAAAGAGAAAGCATTTGCAGAAACAGTGCTTTAGTGGGCTGCTTTAAGTGAGGTCATTCTGAGTCTTGAGTGCTGCTTCTTGAAGATGCATGTCAACCCTCTCATTTGCTCTATTTTCTTCCCCATGCCTTCACTTTCAGAGGAAAAGTCCGGTAAGAGAAATGAGGTCCTTTTCATGTTTTGGACAAATTATATGTATTCCATTCATTTTTATCATCTGAATGTCTAATGGCTGTTTAACATCAAAACAAGGTTTCCAATATTAAAACCAAGCTTCATGAGCCAGGACAAGGCCAGTCTGAGGACAAGGAAATCAGTTGCTAAGAGATACCATGCCCACTGTTATGAGCTATAAGGTAGATATTAGGGGGTTACGTTTGCCTCAGTCACAGGCATATACCCCAATATTTTTTATCCAAAGTTTTACTTCTTACAGCTTCCACATTAGCTGATCAAGCCACCTCAAAAATGAAACTATGAACATTTAATTTTTTAATGGACAACCTGCCAGAATCCTGAGTGTTTATGAAGCTGGCCTCTAAAGAGAGAACAGTAGAGGATATAGGATTATTTTGTTTTTATTCATTTGTATTTGTTTCACGAAATCAAAATATCTGCTTTGGGGATTGCTGGAGACCAAGAAGAGAGGTGTTTATAAACTGGAAAATGGCCCCATGGTTAACAAGTGTTTGCCACCAAGTCTGATGGCCTAAGTTTGAATCCTGGAAACCACATGGTAGAAGGAAAAATAACCTGACTCCCACAAGTGTCTTCTGACTCCCACACAAGCAATGACATGCATGCTTGCCACATGCAGATACACACTATGAATAGAATAAAACATTAATCACCTTGCTAGTTGCTAGTGCCAGTGGGTAGTTTTTAGAGCCAGCACCAGTCTGATATAATAGGATTGTATCTTTATCTTGGAGCAAACTAGATTTTAAAACAATTTTTTTAAAAAAAAAAGAAGAAGAGGAAGAGGAAAGAAGAGTAAAGAAAGAAAAATTTGTTCTCCTATTTACATGGTTTCTTGGAATTTGAGAACATGTTCATAGCATGCCCATCCAAGACTGATGCAGATAATGCTACTAAAAAATACAAACATGTTTTTTCCTATCAGCACACACTAAGAGGTGGATGATTGTTCCACTGAGCTCAGCTAGGGGGCTGCTGGGAGCATGTGCTTACCTTGTGCCCTGGCTCCATCCCTACCTCATGAGGAAACTGCATTCCAAGTTCATATGTTATGAGGGAGGTGGAATGGGAGACACAAGAAAACAAAAATGAGTCCAAAGCATAAAGTTCACCAAAATATGATCCGAGTTTTTATATTTCTGAAATTAAAATCAACCAAGTGCAACTTCAACTGTGTTCTGTTGTTACTATGCTGAAGCTCTGTGAATGTGCATGAGCTGAGAGTTACATGGTGTGCAAGGCACACCACATCGCTGATGCTCTCAATATAGCCTTATGTGGGGCCAACTTTATATATTCTTCTTGACCATAGATTGTCCTCTGAGTTGAGCAAAGTTGGCCAATTCTCATTAAAATTTGCCATTACCACTTTCAGAACTCTTCGTTCCTCCTCAGTTTTCCTCCCAAGAAAAAAATGTTGTCCTTACAGCAACTAGAACTAGCCATGGCCTCACTTTCACTGTGCCTTCAAGACATTGTGTAACTCCCTGATTTTTTGAAATGTCCACCGTGCTGATTCCTTAGTCAGCTCCCCTGTGAATGAACTGTTAATTACTGGTGGGATCTTAGTTTCATCTCCCCAGTGGGGTTTTAGAAGATCACCTAAGTCTGTCTAATTGGAAACAATCGATAGCTGATATAGCCAACCTTGTAATTCACAAGAACAAGCTTAAATATTGACAAATAAAATAGTGAGGAAAATAGAGGCCTGCTGTATGCATTACCCTGACCCTAAAGCATTTAAAAGCAACACAGTCTGTTGGCCACAATTAGAGTAATAACTTAATGTTAATGAATTCTAATTCTTTCCAAGAAAAATCTGCAATACATGAGGACTGAAGAGATAGCTCAGTTGTTAAAGTACTTGCTTACAAACACAAGGACCTGATTTAGGTCTCCAGAGTTCACATAAAATAATTATTTTTTTTAATCCTGGAGTGGTTGAGTTTCCATATGGTCATAGTGCCAATGAGACAGAGATTGGGGGATCACAAATATCAGGGCTTACCTCAAAAATACCCTCAAAATACAAAACAAAAATTACCTCAAAGAGAAAATAAAATTGATCCTCAGAGCCTTTTTAGGGTGCGCCAGGTGATCAATGGATTTAAATAATGATTAATTATGAATGGAGGAAATGTGTCCAGAGAACAAGCAAATGGATCACAAGGCCTCTGACTGAATGATTCAGGTCTGACCAATATTATGAGAACAAATTCTGTGTGCTACAACTGACTGCAATCAAGAAATGCATTAACCACCTGCAGGCTCTGCACTACTGAATGGGTGGTTTATTTGGTTGTGCAGTTAAAAACAATTTTGGCTCACATTTAAAAACTAGACCAATTCATTTGTTTAATCTTGTTATTCATTTCTCTTTAAAGAGGAAGCAGCAGTGAGCCCGCCTCCTCACACTGTGGGTCCAGTGGCCAGTGCAGCAGAGCTTAGTGATATACGGTTTCCTGACTACACATGTCTTCCTATCCTGAGAGTATCTAGACAGGTCTCCCTGCTTCTAGAACAGACCAGCACCAGACCCTAAATCCATTCTCATCTACCTTTGGTGCAAATACTATGATCCATAGAACACAAAATGTTAAATGTTTTGAACTTTAGCTAAATAATTTCCCTTTTACAATGCACAGAAGGAAGTCAGGGCCTCACACTTAAAACTGATTAGCAGGCAAAGGTCCCACCTCCACCCCAGCTGGTAATAACTTTCCTGGCCTTTCTTTCCAGTAGAGATCTTTGATGGTAATGAGTTGTGTAAATCCTCTCCACTTGACTACTAGGAATCTATTGTTCCTAAGGGCTTCAGGAGCTCTTAATCACAGACCTTGAAACTGTCTGTGTCTGTACTTGGCACAGCTTCCTGTCTTTGGGATTCTTGCTAATCAGCCTGCAACTGCATGCATTTGAACAGCTAGTCTTAGATGGAAAGAAATGTAAATTATGTTTCTAAATATTATCACAGCAGTGTTCCCTTTACTAGAAAAATATAAGAATCAACTAATTACTAAAATATATTTTTAACTCATAGAAAATTAAGATATGGCTTATTTTGAAGTTAATGTATTTGGTAAAATTTTTTAAATATTTTGTTTAATTTTAAGTGGAGAAAGTGTTACATTTAAGATTCTGCCTCTATTTGGCCACAGCCTGCATTTTATTTTGCATGAAATACCATAATCTCATATTAGAGGAGGTTGTCGCCTATAGTGTCTTATTTATAGTATTTATCGTTTTTGTCATGTAACCTCCATATTTCCTTATTTAAAGAACTTTAACCTGGTCGCTAAACAATAATGTAGCCAAAATAGTCATAAAAAAGTGATATTTTTCCCTTCAAAACAGTATGATAAGCTCAGCCCAAGGATACAGACTGTGTCCTCTTGCTCTAAAACTACTTAAGTTGCATCCACACAGAGAGTGGTTGAAAAAAAGATGGGATGAACATGTAGTGGTGCCTGCAGCTGATGCTGTACTAACAATAAAGTCTAAACTACTAGGAGTCAGGCTGGCTAGCATATGTCTAGCGAACTCCTTTACAAACCTGACCAGTCTCATAAATGGCCATGGCTGGATGGTAGCCCCTGCCTGAGCACCAACCACAACTCACTCCAGGAATCCTCCCACAATATCATACTGGAAATCACAGGAATGGAGGTCTAAAACCTGGTCTCAGTTCTGCTGACTCACTAACTGGGTTCAGACTTCACTTTGAACTAAGTGTCCACAGCAGCCTCCCAAGTATAAAGGCTGCAAGCTTTTGCTCCCGGGATCAGTTCATCTTCGTCTGAGTCCCTTGCCTGTCCCTGTTTTGAGCTCTTGGCCTCCACTGCAGAAGCTTCTTTTAATCCATCTTAAAAACAAATCTTTTCATACACCCTTCACCTCCCACATTCGAGTCCCTCTGGTTGAAGCAGAAAGACCCCAAAGGAGACTCCTGGGACACATGGATGGCAGCTGTCACCAAGGTGGGAGGAGTCAAGACAACAGCGTCTCTGTGCCGTGTGTTCCCCAGACATCACCTGGTCCACAAGTGTCTACTGTTGCCAGGCAGTTTCACAGTTCCCATATGTATTTATTGGGGGTTATCCATAAGAAGGTGACCCACCTCCTCAAATCAAGGTTGCACTTTAAAACAACTATAACTACTACTCCCATGGACGAACATTCTAAGAACAATGAAGAGAAAATCCAGAGAGTAAACTTTCTGTCCTGCTACATCTTTGGAGTCTCCCTTAGGCCCTGCTTATAGGAATACAGGGCATCAGTGATGCTGGAGTATGGTGTTTATAGAAACAGACTTGTCTAGGCTATCTAGATATCCTCTAAGCTTCTTCTCCAAATATCCTGGAGAAAAACTGCTTTTGACAAGACATTATAATATATCATCAATGGGGATTCTATATATTCCTACCTTGTTCTTATGGATAGATTTTTTTAGAAAGTCTACCACAATAGCAAAGATGTATACAGTGGTCTCTCTTTGGGTTTCTCCAAAGCCTTCTGTGGCTTCATGAGCCCTGATCGCATGCCTACCTGCCTGACTGGCTCTGACCTGGTGATTCGGAATGTGTGGTTGGTTGCTGTTTTGAAGTCTTCTGTTACCCACGCCTGTTGACTGATCCATCATTCTCTGACTAGGTGTCTGTTCTCTCTTCCTTTTTGCTGATCACAGAGGCGCAGCCCGGTAAGAACTCTCAACATTTTAAACCTTAAACATGTGTAGACAAAGTTGCTGCCAAAGGAGGTGGCCAAGTTGGTTTCCCATTACCCTTATGATCACCCAGTGTACAAGAAGCCGATGAACTGGGTTCACTGGTTGGAAACTTCAATGACTGTCTAAATTTAAAGGCATAGTTTAGAATTATCAAGTATCTTTCCATAACAAACTAAATTAGTGCTGAGTAGTGTACATCTGGTGTATGATGTAGGGGTATTGATGATGTGTGATGATGATGATGATGATGATGATGATGATGATGATGATGATGACGACGATGACCATGACGATGACGACGACAACAACAATAATGATGTAAGGCTAGAAAAATGACTCAATAATGAAGAGCCTGTAGAGAATTTGAATTAAGTTCCCAAAGCACACACTGGCCAGCTCCCAGCTGCCTATAAATTCAGCCCTGGGGAATCTGCCCTGTTCTTAATTCTGCCTGACCTGCACTCACAAGCACGTGCCCTCACACACACATTCATACATAATTTTAAAATAATAAAAGACTTTTTAAAATAGTAATGAAACTGAAGAAAGGAATTTTTAAATATTCTTTTTAAACCCAAATTCAAGATATGTCCTTGGACCATAGCTTACATTGGTCAGTACACACGGATATGTATTCATAACTCACCCTGAGAAAGGGAGGCATGCTCCCTAAGATGTCACATTATTCAAAACCCCATCATTTTAGACAACTTTGGCAAGATATTCATCATGGTAGTCCACATTTTTCAAAGGAAAATCAGCTGTTTTTCTCAAGTCAAAGAATCAGAAGAATTTAAAACAATATAGAAGACTCTTTGCTGTTTGAAGTAGCCCATCTACCTAATCAGTCCCTTCAGCGATGGTATGGCAGGTATGGTGGTGCACACCTATAACCCCAGCACGTGGGACTCTAGGGCAAGAAGGGACTCTAGGGCAAGAAAATCATTGCAAGTTCTCATTGCAAGTTCAGAGCCATCTTGGCTACATAATGAGTACAAGTCCACTTGGGAACACTTAGCAAAATCCCATCTCAGAGAGAAGAGGGGGAGAGAGAGGCGAAGGAGAGAGGAGATCTGAGAGAAGAGAGAGATTGGGAGAATGGGAGAAGAGAGAGAGAGAGAGAGAGAGAGAGAGAGACTCTAAGTTTGCACCAATCAGTAATCTACTACTATCTGAGGCAAATACTACCCTACACAGGGCACATGCTACTGATTTTCAGTTTAAGCTATGAGATGGTATCTTCAGATCCAGAGTGTGATAATTCTGACTCAGTCATTGGGTGCTTTCTCAGATTGTGAGACCCTACACAGGGCACATGCTACTGATTTTCAGTTTAAGCTATGAGATGGTATCTTCAGATCCAGAGTGTGCTAATTCTGACTCAGTCATTGGGTGCTTTCTCAGATTGTGAGAAGTAACTAATATGGAATGAATTTAGTAATTTAAAATGACAAGTAATTTACTAATTCATACATGTGCATGTTTATATATATACATATATGTATAAATATGTATATACAATGTGTGTGTGTGTGTGTGTGTGTGTGTGTGTGTGTGTGTGTAGTCACTGAAATGAAAATATGGTCACTTGAGGTTCCAGTCAATGTGTGTCCTTTCTGGATGTGGACTCTGTGGTGACGGTACCTCCTTCTTGATTTGTCATGCTGCAGCCTTTGGTCCTCAAGGGCTGTGCCACATACCCAGCTGACAGTGAGACTCCTTCTTATTGGGTTGGCTTGTTGCTGCAGGCCATTTAGAATCTATTCCTTTGTAATTACATTATTCTTTCTCATTTCAAAATAGCCAAGCCTTCCTGTATATTTCTTCCGTGTCTGACTTTCACTTAACTCGCCCATTGCTGAGGTGTACACGATACTGTTACAGGAGCTCCCTTGCTGACTTTCAATGATAAGTGTCTATGCCAGGGATGAGTACACATGGTACTGGGTGAATACTGAAGAGGGCCCCTCTTGCTTCCTTGGGTATTGCAATTTTAATAACATGAGCAGTGCAGATAGACTTGAAGGGCTTCAACTGAGGCTCTGGTATCTCCTATTTGCTAGATCGCAGTTCTCACAGTATGATTCAGGTCCCGCTCCTTCCATCAGCTCATTACTGTTGGGATTCAGTACTTGAATTGCTCTGCCTCTCTACCTTCAGACCTTAAGGCACTTCTCCCATCTGAGGGTCCACAACACACACACACACACACACACACACACACACACACACAAAATTTAAGTCTGCTTTAACAATTCATTCTTTGGTCATTTGTCTATATATCTCCTGTATTCGAACTCCCATAATGAGCAAAGCAGGTTGAAATGAGCCTATTTACTTCATTACTAATTGTGTGATCATTCTCTGTGTAGCACACAGTAAGACCAAACATATTGCCTTTTCAAGCAAATTAACTAGAAAATGCAGTCTGAGATTAAGCCGCCCACCAAGAATCATTTAATGGAACTGTTCTTACTCAATCTGTTCTGTCATAAATGGATTGAAATTGGGACAGGAAAAAAATCGGATTTGCTAGTTCTAGGAAAGATGACATGCGTCCCATGGATCTTCTGTAGAGTGCTAAAGCATGCCCTACACTGTTGACATTATAATCTGAGAGAACACAGCCCAGCAGCTCCCTTCCCCACAGTGAGAAAGGTGGGAATGGGAGTGTACCTCTTGGACCTTTTCTTTGTATGCCACCATTCCCATCTTTCTCAGAAGGCGAGCCATGCTCTGCCTCTCCAGAAAGAACCATGCTAAGAACCTTTCACAGCTTCTGACTTTTAGTCCATGAGTTGCTTTTCTTGTTATCTGGTTAAATTTATGCCCAAACTCTGTAGCTCTAGAGGTGATCTGCATGGACGCTCCTTGCCAGGGCTGTTTGTATTCTGACTAGCTTTTCAGGAAAAGAGAGTTCCTGGTTGGCTGACTGGTGGTAAGCAGAGACAGGAACTCAAAGAAGAAGATGGGGAGAGAGGGTGGAGCTTCTGGGCTCTCTGAGTAAACCACTCCTGTCTGTCAGACATGATTTAATCTTTAATAGTCACCATTCTTGGTTCTGATGACTGTTTGTACTAACCGCTTCAAGATCCTATCTGACCAGTAGCAGACAGTACTCACTCTCAATTCTCAAAGACTGAATGAACACTTAATAAATTTGGATTCTTATTGCTAGAGTTCAAGGGGATCCTTTGTGTCAGAGACTAATTCGTGTCCTTACTAAATCTACCCAGGTAGGGGGCTTGCTCATTCTGGTGACTTATAGATCCTTCTCCCTCTTCTCAGTCATGATACAGGAACATGAGAAGCTGGTATGTGTGTGTGTGCAGGTACAGGTTCCAACTTCAATGTGGTTCTGAGACAAATTTTCTTTTTCCCAACCTGGGGTATCTCAGAGTTCAGTTTAATTGAAATGACAGAAATAATACATATTGTACATAACATATCTGTGGTCTTAAGCCTTATAGTGTTTATTTCTAATTCTAGGGTGCAATTAAAAGGAACTTATCCAGTAAGTATATCTTAGCTCCCAGAAATAGAGTATGGCTTGGAGAAGGAATAGTTCCTTGGATCTTGGAGTATGTTTACATTCAAATTGCAGTTTGGGGAATTGATTTTTAAGGCTTAAAAAAACATTTACAGTAAAGATTTCTTTTTTTCTTTTTTTCTTCTGATGGAGGGTATCTGGTTCTGAATAATGCTCAAATTGTCAAAACCAATATGTTTTTGGAAAAATACTGGTGCTTTCTTCCTTATATTTGCCAGTTCTGGTTGTATCTTTAAACCTAGAAATTGATTTACTCAAATGTATTTGATTAGACATTCTTGCTAGGGGTGGGAAGACAGGACTGCAGAAGGAACTAAAGGCAGATACAACTTATCCATTCTTGCATTATTGGCTATAAAATGTCCAGCCCACCCAAGTGAGATATGATACAGGTAATCGTCTATAGGGTCTGCTACCCCTTCCTGCCACATGCAGTGTATCCTTGGAAAATCTAAATTCATTCTTAAAGGTACACCATTTTCTTGCCATGAAAAGAGCAGGCTGAGGACTGGATCTGTGTACTATGGGCATGTAGCCTGGATTATTTCTCCCTCATGGTAACTGAGAACCAGAACCCATCCAGGGAGCAGGCATTTGAAGAATGGTGGGCTGTTCCTCTGAGCTCTACAGCACACAGTCTAACTGTTGGCTTGTTTGTGGTTGTTCTATGGTTAATGAGGTTTCACAAATGCCAGAGAAATCCTACTACACATGACAGATATATGGCTACCACACTGCCAGGAGAGAGGGTTTGTTTTGCAGTTTCCATGTTAAGTTGCTCATTGATGAGACTTAAATCTCTAAGTGTTCCCAAACATAGCTCATAGGACACACCAGAAGAAACTGCTATGTGCCTAAAAAGGTCCTTTGTCCTGTGTGTCAGGTGAAGAAGTCGCAAGACCCAGACGTTCCACCCCAACTCCAGAACTTACAAGGTGAGCACGAAAGATGCTAGTTGCATCTTACTAACCGTGAACTTTTAACTGTTCAGCAAATATTCTCTAGGCCTCTGTGAATGAAGGACCTAACGTGTATGAGTTCATATATCCCTAGCATGGGCCAAATATGCTGTCATTTCTCATACATGCAGCCCAAAGGGGAAACTATGTAAGTGCCTGCATTTGTCTATAGCAGAATTATAGTCTACTCACTGATGAGAAGCCTTGAGTTCTTCATAAAGAGAACTTTTAACTTCTGGAGTGTTCATCTGAGATACATTATATTGCCCTAAAAAGAGAGAAGTCTGACAGTTGAATAGGCTTTCATGATGCATTCCAAGTTCCATATCAAAAGAACCTCCTATTTTGTTGTTCTTTCTGCCCCCACCCCTCACCCCACAAGTTATTATATTCCACTTGGAGTTTTTGAGTGACGTATTATACAGATATTGTTTCCCAAAGTGATAGTTAGCTACATCTCTTAAAAATTTAGATTCTTTGCTATCTCATCTTCTACCAGCCTCTCTCCTCTCCTCTTCCACCCTCACCTGTATGACACTCAGACACTCATACAGAAGTCATTAGGCTCCCTGACAGAAATCAGGTCTGGAGAAGTCATGGAAGCAATTATACAACATTTACTCAGTAATCAATTCATAATTAAGACGAAAGATGAGATATCTCAATACCCTCTGTAAGATGTACTCGATTCGGGACATCACTAGTTTGTTAAGTGGGAGGGGGCAAGATAAAATTAAAATTTAAAAATTTTTATTCTAACACAAACTTCCTGGGCACCCCTTAAATAGCTCCATGTCTGACTTTCATTAAACTGTGTTAACTACAAGAAAAAGTGTGGTGATGCCTTGGTTGGGGTTGCTATTGCTGTGATAAAATACTATGACCAAACAGAACTAGAGAAGAAAAAGGTTTAACAGTCTATCAACAAAAGAAGTCAAGGTAAGAACCTAGAGACAGGAACTGAAGCAGAGGCTGCGGAGGGATGCTGCTTGCTGGCTTGCTCCTCATGGCTTGCTCTGTTTTCTTCCAAGACCCAAGATCACCAGCCCAGGGATGGAACCACTCACAATAGACTGGGCTCTCATCTCAATTATCAGTCAAGAACTGACTCCGCAAACCAATCCTATAGAGGCATTTTCTCAATTAAGACTCCTTCTTCCCAGATGACCCCAGCTTAGTCAAGTTGACCTAAAAACTAGCCAGCACAAGTAATGACAAGTATAGAATTTTAGGCCAGGCATGTTGGCACAAACCTGTAGCCCCAGCACACAGGAGGTAATGGCATGAGGATCTTGAGTTAAATTTAAGACAATCTGGGTTTTATAAGAAACTGTCTCAAAACTATGAAAAGTATATTGTAGTCTTTAGTTCATGTGACAGATAGGTGCTTTGTAATAAACTGGCATCTGTAGTATGTCACTTCTGTGTGTAAAGACTTACCCTTTGACGTTTTCTTCTTCATTATGCCTCTGTGGGCACTGCACATGAGCCTCTGTTAGAAGCACCGGCTCTTATCTCCCGCTATGACCCTTTTGCATGTGACATCTTCATGCTCTACTTTCTAAGCCTCCAACAGAAGCTTCATACACATGTGTACATGCCTGCACACACAAATGCACATTTGTTTAAACAAGGAAAGTGGGAGTCTGTATATGGTTTCAAGAATTAGTTTTTGATCTTTCTCTCTATATTCTGTCCCTCTCCCCCCCCCAAAAAAAAAAAATTCATGGTTTAGCAAGAAGCCTCTGGATGACACTCAGGCCCTTGCTCCTCTCTTCGGTCCACCATTAGAATCAGCTTTTGATGAGCAGAAGACAGAAGGTAGGGAACTGTATTTCTACAGCACTGCTATCTCGTTACTTCTGCAAGGTAAACGAACAGAGTTGAAGTGTATTGTGAATGTGCCATCAGACCATCATGGTGGAACAAAAGCTCCGAGTGTGCTCTCAGTTTAATTAGGAAACATCAGTTATTTTAGGATTTGAGATTTTACTCCCAGGATAACTGATAGCTAACAAATTTACTCCTGAAAATAAGCCAGTAAAAGTGAATGCGGATCTATACAAATCCTTATGGGGTAAACACAGTCAGAGAGGCATGAGCATGAGTGTTAATGGACAGTGGTCTTCTCACCCTGGGGAGGGAGGCCTCTCTCATCAGGGCAGTGTCAGTGAGATAGTGCACCGGTCTACCTGCTCAAGACCCAGGAAGCACTGCCAAACATTTAGCAACGCTGTGAGAGAAATATCTTCATTTCTGTTATTAGCTTGAGTTTGCCTACTAAATACATATTCTACAATTAAGTATTTAAGTCTTTAAAATTATCCATGTTTTTGAAGGGCTATATATAAGGTGTATTTTCTTGATACCTTTAAAAATCCATACCTTTAAAAATCTATTCTATATTTAATACCACCTTTAAAAATCTATCCTATATTTAAATTTTATTTACGCCCACTGCATATATTTTCAATAATGGCCTTGATATTATTGAATGTCATTATAAAAAAATTGTTTGACTTAAAAACTCTAAATTAGTACTAGATGTAGCCCCACATTTATGGAAATATGGTTAAGAGCAAACGCTACACTTGCAGAGGACTCAAATTCAGTTCCCAGTACTCATATATTGAACAGCTCACAACTGCCTGTAACTCCAGCTCCAGGAGACTTTCTTCTTAACTCCAAAGACACCAGCATTCACATGTGCATGTCCATAGACAGATATACATATACACATAATTTAAAAATGCTATCTTTTCTGTGATAAGATAGTAACTCTCTAGGCTCCATTAGAGAAATGTCCTTAAGACTTACCTGATATAGTGGAGCACGTCTTTAATTCCAGCACTTGGGAGGCAGAGGCAGGCAGACCTCTGTGGGTTCTAGTCCAGCCTGGTCTACAGAGTGAGTCCCACACCCAGAGCTACACAGTGAGACCCTGTCACAAAAGAAAAAAAATTTACATAGTAAGTAGACAAGTAGACTAAGCTAAAGTAACAAAGAGATGTCAAAGTACAGTAATGAAGGCAGAATTAATTTCTTGCTAACAGTATAAAGGCAACAACATTCCTATTTTAGGGAGGGAGGCCTACTCTTTAACCACAATGGTTGCCTTCATCTCTGAGTCCAAGGACTTGCTCTAGCTCTTACCAATCCAGAAGGTTCTAAAGCACTCACTGGCACTTGTCACAAGAACAAAGTCTAAATTCAAAACAGATCACTTTTGACCAACGTGCATTGCAGAGAATTTGGTGCAACACGGCCAACTAAAACTCCTTTTTCTGTGAAGCCTGGTTCCGTAGCAGCCAGCCATGCCTGGGTGCTTTCAATGATGTAGTGAGACAAATGAATAAAATGCATTCCTAAAGCCCCTCTTGATGGCATTACACTTATAACCTAGAACTATACAAACTGTAGCCTTGGGGGAAGGCTGTTGTTTGTATTACTAAGTCATCTATGGTCAGTCTTGTTTTTCATAATTGTGAGGTAACAAGTGGTGAGGACTAGTATGTTGCATTTGAATTTGGCCATTTAAGGAATTCCATAAGCATACAAAAATATCTCCACTGAAAATAGAAACGGTTTTCTAAAATCTAGGTTGTCTCCCCAACATTGAGCCTGTGGAAGCAATGCTGTTCCCGGCACTCCCTGCGTGGAAGCCTGTGACAGGGCAGACATATATCTAGACTCTCTGAGGAGTCTTGCTTGACTGTCCTTCTGGCTTTAGCCACTGAACTTCTGCAAAGTTCTGGCATTTGCACCTTCCCCTGGCCAACCTTCTCTTTCTTATCAGCTCATACAAGATAATGTACTACTTCAGACTGATTTTACTATCGTTACTATATGCACTAGGCATAAATAAAATTTAAATATGGGATAGATTTTGTAAAGGATGTATTTTATATCAAAATATACATTATAGCTCTTCAAAAAGATGGCCAATTTTAAAGATTTAAATACTTAGTTGTAGAATATGTATTCAGTAGGCAACTCAAAACTAATGGCAGAGATGAAGATAATTCTCTCACAGCATTGCTAAATGGTTGGCAGTGCTTCCTGGGTAGTAATGTGGGCTGCTTAGAAGACCTAGGAAGCAAAGAGCTGTGGCTGCATCAGGTCTCGGCTCCTCTGCTTTTTCTATGGATGTTAGTCATTGGGGGTTTCTTGCTCCCCCAAACAGCATTGACTTTTACCACATGGTGTTGCTTTGAGAATGAAATACAAAATACCAGCTACTGGCCTCAGATGAGTGCTTCATGTACCTTTTCATGCATACATGTGTTTGTACCCCGTCACCTTCTTCATCCCTTTCCAGTTGAATAATGTCTTCCTGGGGTTATTATTGTCTCCCCTTCCCACTACGGGGGGGGGAATTCTCAGAGCAGTTAAATGACTTGCCCAAGATTCTACAGTAGTCTAGAAGCTACAGTGAAGTCCACATCTGACTTGTTTCCCCTACTGCACAATGAATAGCTTTGCACTTGCTGAAAAAGACCTGATTTACACGTGGACAGCGGCAAAACAAAGAAGAAAATAATATTTTAGACTCAGTGCTCTTAGACCAATACCTAGTTACCTTGATCTGTTTCACACATCTAAGGAACTATTCATTTTCTGGTTGCTGGGCTGGAGAGATGACTCAATGGTTAAGAGCACTACCTGTTCTTTCAGAAAACGTGGGTTTAATATCCAGCACCCGCATGGTAGCTCATAACCATCTGTAACTCCAGTTCCAGGGGATTCAGTTCCCTCTTCTGGCCTTTTCAGGCACCAGGTACACACATACTACACAGACATACATGAATGCAAAACACCTATACACACAAAATAAAAATAATTTAATTTTTAAAAATGTTCTGGTTCTCTCAAGATGTTCAACAGCATCTTTAGAACAATTACTCCTCTTTATGTTGCTGTAAAGGGTTAAGAGCCCGAACAATCTTTAAAAATAGGAACCACTGCACAGAATCCAGATAGTTTCAACATTGAAGTATATTCATAGAACTCTTTAAATAAACCAGCTAACAACAAAATGACTTCTTGAAGTAACTTCTACAATTTTGGAATGGTACAGAAATGGGGACAGTGTGTGTAGTGGTATCTGGAATGTCCTTAGGTGACCAACCAAGGGGAAAACGTAGGTTCTAACTGAATTTTCGCTTAACTTAGCTCCATGTACAAACACACAGATACCTCTTGCTCCCACACACGCCATGCTTCTAGTCCTGTTCTCTGCCTAAAGAGTGTGTGGATCATCGGCACACTCCTAAACTAAACTTCTAGGATGAGTGAAGGCGTGGGGATCGTGTTTTGAAGCTCAATTTTAATTGAAGTTCTAAACTCTTGTTTGAACTTACCCTGAGAAATTCTATTTTTTGTGTTTCCAGTTCTTTTAGATCAGCCTGAGATATGGGGTTCCGGCCAACCAATTAACCCAAGCATGGAGTCGCCAAAGCTAGCAAGATCTTTTCCCACTGGAAGTAAGTTATGTGTCTACTCATCTTGCTTTCTGACTGCATAGTACAAATTTTAGACAACTCCTAGAAGGCCTGGGTCAATAATATTTGAATTTAAAAAGAGACATTACTATCTAACAGACTAGATCAGGTTACCTAAGCTGGGATTAAAATAACAAAATGAAGTGGCATTGTTAATCTTGAGGCAGCCCCTCTTATCTTACATGCCCCGTTGATCATCCATCTTTTCTGTGTAGCTAGCTATATACAAATGTGAAGTTAAGCTGAAGGCACCAGACAACTACACAACACGAGCACTGAACAAGTCTGACTGGGTCTCTTCTAGTCCCAAGAGACTAGAAGAAACTAGTGTGAGACTGCACAGGGCAGAAGGAACCCACAGATAGGAAAGATCTCCAGGAGAGCAAGACAAGCAGGCTCGAAAGCACAGAGATACTGCAGTGAGACCAGGCCACTTGTGCTGGCTCTAGCCCAGGTGACTGGAGAGGGTCCCAAGAGGTCTTGTAAATGTTTTACCTGTGATGAACTAAACTAACCGAGCTGAATGGGTTCCTCAGTAGATCAAGCCAGCTGCCCATGGACTTATGAAGTCTCCATCAATAGAAACACACAACAGGATATGTATAAAGGAACTCCTTGGAATAGTGATGGGAGGAGTGGAGTTTCAGGAAAGCTATCTGAGGAGTTAAGGAGTTTAGAGGGTCTTGGTTATGCATTGATACTAACCAACAAGTACTTTCTCTAGCTCAGCATCTCCGGGGCTTTTTTTTTTTTTTTTTTTTTTTTTTCATGTAAAATTAACCATAGGAATTAACCAAGGGGATTCAAAATTAAAGGCTGAAAGGTTATTTGCTGGGAATGTTGTCACTGTAAAGCCATGTGATCCAGCTTTTGCAAAACCTATTTTCCTCAAAATAGTTGGAAAAGCAAGAGTAGGCAGCTTTTCTCAAACCTCTGAACTCTGAAGGGTCTATCAGAAATGGTTTGAACCTTAGAGACATAATTCTGAGTGCTGCTTCTCCATGCACTTGGAATACAATATACAATACCAATGCAAAGTTCCTTGCAGAGTGGACACCTTCCATTACAGATATGAGCTAGCCAAACTATTCCTAGAAAACTCAAGTGGCAAGAAAGTTTAAAAAGTCATGTTTATGGTGATAATGAGTTGGAACCTTAGAGCTGTGAACTGCAGATTCTGCATGTCCACTTAGCACCGCCAAGACTGCTGTTTAACGGACAGGCATCTCTAGTTCTGCTTGCTTTGTGGTTACAGTGTGCATTCTCCTCTTCAGTGTTAGGCCTTAAGGTATCTGATTTATGTTCTGATATCTAGTGATTACTATCTTGACTTTTTAATAGAGGTGATGGGTAAGGAGCAGAATCTCTGATTAGCTACTAACTTCTATGAAAAATATTCACTTGTGGAAGAATTTTCGACAGCTAGTACTAAGATTAAGAACCACCTATCTTTGCTGCTCTTGTAGAGGACCTGGGTTTGGTTCCCAGCACCCTCTTGGCTGCTCACAACTGTCTGTAACTCCAACCCATAGGATTGGACACTTTCTGATTGCCATGGGCACTCACACTGCTGCACACACATGCAGGCAAACACTTACACACATAAAATAAAATTATTTTAGAGAATTACTTATCCATGAGCTTTAATAAAGAATGAATAATAACACAGCGGAGTGGGAAGAAACAACCATAGACAGGTTCCCGAGCTGTGGGTACCAAACCTTACAGGCTCCTGGGTTTCTTATTAAAGATGCAGGGGTGATAAGGTTTAATTTTTAAATTAGAAATAGAATCAATAACTACTTCCATTCTATTATGTGTGGTTTATTATACAAAAATAATTTTGTAATAAAGTGGAGATATTACAAGAGCAAAAAAAGAAAGGAGGGATATAATATATAATTATGTAATATTATTATATATTATATCTTAAAATTATACAACATAGTATAATACATTATATTATATGTTATATCCTGCCATTATATCTTTATGTATATAAAATAGTACTGGGGGTGAAGAGAGGAGGAAGGTCAGGAAGACACTCTTCCTGGGGTGCAAAGGGTGGAGACAGGGCTTCCTAGCTTTGGGCCCACTTGTATCACTCTGATCTCAGGATATGAAAGATGAGTCCACACTTGGGTTCACAGCTGAAGTTAGGGAGGGCTTATGACAATTGTGTGAACTCCTGAATCTACTAAACGTGGCAGATGAGAAAATAACATATATTTAAAAAGAAAAATATCATTTACCTATTGGGAGAGTAATTCCTGATTTTTATCTACAAAATGAGAGACACTGAAAGGATAAATCTTTTGGTAGAGGTCACAGTGTTCTGCTTTTTATAATCTCAGGGTTTTATTTCGTAAGAGTATCTATTGGGAATATTTATTCTTTGATTTTTATTTCTTTGACCCATCACACCATTCCTCACTTCCTAAGACATACTAAGATTGCAAAAACAGTGCTACAAAGTCTGTCCAGATCCACTGTATCCGGCCTGGATATAAACCCCTCCATGGAGCCCCCTCGGGACCATTACTGTTTCCCTGATCACACCCAGCACTGGAGCTATGTGTGACTAGGATTCATGTTCAGTCACAATTCCTCCTGAGCAGAGCCAGTGTTTAGTCAGCACAGTGCCCCTGACTCCTAGTAAAGGGACTGAACTTAACTGTGCCCTGATGTTTGTTGAATGAATAAAACTTTGATGTTGTTGTTTATGGCTTTTTGAAGAACTCCCATGGGCATAAGATGAAGGAGTCTGAGTATGTCTGTCTCTTGGTGTCCTAGTCAGGGTCATTCCTGCTGCAATGAAGCACCTCGACCAAAGGCAACCTGGAAGGAAAGAGTTTATTTGGCTTACAAGTCCCGAATCACTGGCCATTGAGAGAAGCCAAGGAAGGAACTCAGAGTAGAAATCTGGAAACTAGAGCTGATGCAGGGTCATGGAGGAGTGCTGCTTAGTGGCTTGCTCCCCATGGCTTGCTCTGCCTGTTTTCTTATAGCACCCAGGAGCACCAGCTCAGGGGTGACCCTATGCACAATGGATGGGGCCTTTGCACAACAATTACAAATTAAAAAAAAAATAGCTCTACCAGCTTGCCTGTGACCCTGTCTTACGGAGCCATGTTTTTAACTGAGGTTTCCTCTTCTCCAATGATTCTGGCTTGTATGTAGTTGACATAAATTAGCCAGCACACTTGGTGTTGCCATTTTTAACATTTAGACCATGACTAGCCCATCTCCAAGACTAAGCATATAGATAAAAGTCTAAATCATACGTCCTTTACTTTGCTGTATAATTTTGGAAGAATGTGATCACTGACACGTTGCTTCTCTCTTTATAGCACCTCCACCTCTGCCTCCAAAAACTGTACCAGCCACCCCGCCTCGAACAGGCTCCCCCTTAACAGTTGCAACAGGTAAACTAGAATCTTTACCGTTCTGAGATGGTGTGGCAAGCACAGCCATGGCCTTGGACTGCAACATGCCCTTGATGTTGGAAAGTGCAGGCTGTGCTAAAAAAAAAAAAAAAAAAAAAAAAAAAAAAAAAAAAAATGCACAGTATTGGTGTTGGATTTCAATTTCACTGCAAGTTAATGTGCTGACTCACTGTAAGGTACACTCTCGGTCTTCATGGGTGCTCACACGATCCGGTTTTCTTCAGTGTATGTGATGAAGGCTTCACAGATTATAGAGTAAAATAGCCATAAGACGAAAAGTCAACTGTTTGGTTTACTCCGAGTCTTGACTGTGTTGGCTCCCATGTGAATGATTTGAAAATAAAGTGTCAAAGCACAGTTTGAATCTTTCAAGTGTTTAAGCCTTTTGTTAGGACTAATACATATGAATGCTCAGTGTTTAAAAGCCTTAGTGAGGCCCAGGATGAGCCGTATATTGGTGAAGGAGTTATTGTCCCCAGTGGCCATTCATATATTTAGTCATTTCACTGCAAAAGCTGGGGTAATCATTATAGAATATGGCAAGGGATTGCTGTAAACTATTTTATATATATCATTTCTGAGGCACCACTTTTCCTTCCTATAAAAATCAATACTATGCATTCATGCATTTTATAATCTGCCGGGTCTTATTGGACAAGCAATTCAAAAATGGTGACGGTGATTTTATTTACTTGGGCCTTAGAATATGGCTGTTTATCACCTTTGGAGTCCGGTAGCAGGTTTATGCTTGACTGTCTCTGCAGCCTGGCCAATTTGATAGAGACAGAACAGAGTATTTATCAGAGAAACAGAAAGCTAGGCACAGTCATTTATGAAATGTAGACTGACTCAAGCCCAATAGAGAGTCATCAAAACCATCATAAACAAGGTATTTGCGAGTTCAGCTGTTTGGAGACCTTGTGTTTCCACATAAACTGTGACGGTAACAAAATTATAACTTATTGCCAGCCGTGCACAATGCTGCCCCATTTATCTGTGGCTGTGAAGCCTTGGAAAACAACTCCTTTCCAAACAGAAATATGGAAATACCAAGTCAGTGCTTATAGCCCATGAGTCATTTACAAGTAAAATGAGGACTGGCTGTGCCTTTCAGCTATTTAGGTAACAACTTCTAACTTGAATACCCTCATGTATTGTTTAAAAGAAAGAAAAAGGACTATTCTCCAAATTGTAATTATCAAATATTTTACACTTCACTGAAGAAATTGGTTTTTAAATTTTCTATATTATTGATACATATTGAAAAGAATATACTGGTAACATTTAAGCAAAATGAAATACTCTGCATCATACTTGAGAAAACTATGCATCGCAGTCACTACTGGTTTGTTAACAAGCTCAGCTTTGTGAGAAAAAAAAATCTAAAAATGCTTGCTGGTGTTTTTCTCCTCTGTTAAGCAGGTACACATATAACATTTCTAATCAGTAGCAAATGCCTTGCTGTGCCCCCTGTGTGTGTGTTGTGTATGGAGTGTGGTGTGTGTGTTTGTACATATCCATGTGGAGTTACCGTCTTAAGTACACTTTCTGTGTTTCTGGTATATTTAAAGTAAACCTATAGCTAAACGTGATGTCCTGTTCTGTTTTGCTTTGTCTTTTTTTTTTTCAATTATCAGAGATTATCATTAATTCCACCAAACATTCTGTTTAACACCCTAGACTGGAGACACTTTGTAAAGATGAGCACGGTTTTCAGAGCTCAAATCTTTGTGGCCAGCATTTTATGTGTATTCAGCAGACCAGCTTTTCAGAAGTGCCCTCCCTTTGGGTAGCTGCCCTTTCAGAGCCTGAAGGTCGCTGTGACCCTCATACTATCTTTTCAAAATGATCACTGCTACTGCGCTCGACAGGAGTATCATGCTCCGTCCACATTTTAAGTAATGGGGAGGTGTTCAGCCACAGTCACCTCTCAGAGGAGTGAGCAGTAGCACAGAAATGCGATGCTCCTGTATTGAAGTGAGCATCTACCTGCCCCTCGACCTTCAGTGTGTAATTCAATAAAGGTAATTTTACACCAAGAAGGTGTAAAATTTGAGGCACCTTACAAGGTGCAAATACGCCTGCTAAGCTTTGCCTCCTTCGAGCCCCTATACAGATAATAGTAAGAGTTAATAAAATTTAAAATCAACTACTTTAACCACAGGAAATGACCAGGCAGCCACAGAGGCCAAAATTGAGAAACTTCCATCCATCAGTGACCTGGACAGCATTTTTGGGCCAGTGTTGTCCCCCAAGTCTGTTGCTGTTAATACTGAAGAGAAATGGGTCCATTTTTCTGATGCATCCCCGGAACATGTTACTCCAGAGTTGACTCCAAGGGAAAAGGTGGTGACCCCACCAGCTGCATCAGACATCCCAGCTGACTCCCCAGCTCCAGGCCCACCTGGCCCCCCAGGCTCTGCAGGTCCCCCAGGGCCTCCTGGTCCTCGCCATGTACCATCTCCGCTCAATTTAGAAGAAGTCCAGAAGAAAGTCGCTGAGCAGACCTTCATTAAAGATGATTACTTAGAAACGCTCTCATCTCCTAAAGAGTGTGGGTTGGGACAGAGAGCAACTCCACCTCCCCCACCACCACCCACCTACAGGACTGTGGTTTCGTCCCCTGGACCTGGCTCGGGCAGTGGTACGGGGACCACCAGTGGTATGTCTTACTGTTTGAGTGTGCTTCGTGTGCTGGGGAATGGCCGTGGCTGCTGCGATGTGAGAGCAACACCCTCCTCCTGCCTGGCAACTGGCTGTAGGGCTTCTGCCATTCCTCCTTTGGTCCGGTGTCCTGTGGCCCTGTGGCATGTTCTAGTCTATTGAATGCTCCAGTTGAGTCCAAGCCTGTGAATGTGTCCTGTCCTGCACTCCCAGCCCTTGGAGTGCCCTGACTCTCATACCCTACAGTTAGGAGGTGTGGAGGGGATTTTTTTTTTTAATAAGGAAAGCTGTGGTGCCATTGTTTAAAATTCCAGAAGGTTCTAGAAGGATAGATGTCACAGCAAGTAGATTACAACTTAAATGTCTGATTTTTTTTTCTTTTTTCCTTTTGGTCAGATGCCTCACAGGGGCCCTACAGTTCATAAGTCAGAGTGTGGGGGAGGAGTACTTGAGAACAACCATTGGATGAGTTATCCTGCCTCCCTTGTACCTGAGCCTCATGACCAGACTTGGCGTCAGGCATCAGAATTTGACATTCATCAGACCATCATGCCAGCTCTAGGGGTAGTGACAGACAGTGGGACTTGGGATGCAAACTCACTTGCTAATTTTTTCTTTTTTCCTCTCTCTCTCTCTTTTTCATTCTTATTTGAAGCTGTATTTTGTGTTTTCTGATTTTAAATCATTAGGAATACTTGCTGTGTATACCAAGAAAATGCCAGGATTTTTCCAAACCATTTATTTACCCCACTGCTCAGTCACCCAGTGAGAGTCTTGGTTCCCATTTGCTCTGTATGTGGGCTCAGTCTCAGCACATCACAGGAGGTCATGAGTGCCACTTTGATAGTAGCCAGGGAAGAGGCTGGAAAGTGTGAGGTACTTCAATCTAGAATGAGACAGGGGAAGGGCATTGACCTCTATCTTAATCCCGCTGCTGCATCTTGTTTAAAGTGACAGGTTCTAAGGACATCAGAGTGGGCTAGATTAACGGTGTGCTCAGCCCAGCTCCCCCAGCAAAGAAAAACACTCAACACATTTAAGAGCAGTAAAGTGAACCAGCCAGCATCTTTGCCATAAGAACTTTAAGAGCTTTTATTATCCAATAATAAGAACAACTACAGTCTCCAGTCCTAAACACCTTACTTCAACCTCACAGTGACCACCTGTCTTCTGTAGTAAAATATCCCCCATTTTACACACACCAAAACTGTTTATACAGCTAGCAGTGTAAGACTTGGCATTTAAACATTTGCATTGTCCAAATCCAGCCCTGAGCTGTTCCTAACCACTGTGTTCTTCAAGTACTTCCAAAAAGTCCAGTCACAAAACAAACTGAATGTACTTTACTACTGAGGCCCACCTGTACCACATGGTGCTATGAGCTCCAGAATGTTCTCATAAAGCCCAATTCTATGCTTCTGTCTCTGGTGTAGAAGCCTAGAGCAACCTCTCCATGCAGACATTACCTTGTAAGGTCTTGTCTAGGATACAAAGCTACATGCTCACCTGTGAAGAGAGTAAACAACCTCTTGAACAACAATCCTGAAGAAGTTACTGTCAGTTTCAAAGAGGGCTATACCTCCATCATTTCCTGAGTTGTTCTTGTTCCTGCCTAGGACCTTAGGGTTATGAAAGGATATTTCAAGAGTCACCATCAGCCAATGGTGGGCTATCATGTACTCCTCAAAACAAATGCCTTCAATCTGGAGAGTTTGCTGTGCACCTGTGTTCTAGCTTACCTGTCACTTGACATAT